>JAMBLF010000053.1:0-512586 GCA_030578115.1 Leucoptera coffeella | reverse complement strand
AAAGTGAGTTAGACATAACTATATAACATAACCTCCCACTATATCAAAGACGGACACTCGCAACTAAGGCTATCCCACAAAAGATATCAGTCGTGAAGCGTGTGCAAATAACCCACATACTAGTTAATTACGCCAAAGTTACATCAGGTACAACAGATAACAAATTTGAGTCATGTATAAGTAATGCCAATTAGTCAACGAAATCTAAATAGATAAATGCAAATTGATAAGTGAGGACCAGATTAACATACTTACTAAAGTTCTCACTTCTCTAAGAGGGAGTCAAAATAAAGGGTCCATCACATTTGGAGGCCAGAATAAAATTTGGGGTACTTTGATCATGGTGGACTAACTAGTAGCCCATACATATTTTACTTATCCCTCAGGTGCCTTCCATAACATAAGAATAAAGATAAATAGTTAAATACTCTATAGAAACTGTAATTCTCGACCTTACTATAACCTTTGTACCAGAAATATAAACTTAACAATAATTCCTTTAGTGTTTTTAAAATACTTTTACTTAAGAGGTGTCATATGACACTTGTTTCGATGTTATCGCGGCATAAGGCCTTAACATTTAACTTACCTTCAACGCAATATAATAATATTTGGTCCATTCAAATGTCACTTCCTTAAACGATATACTTTTAACAATGTAAAGGAAAAGTGTTTACTTGATTCCTACACAGCCCTGACACTGTTCAAAAAGTAATCGGGGAGATAATATGATACTGACAGTTGTACAGTCCACCTCGAAAGAGTTTAAAAAATGAAAGTATATGTATTTCTCTAAAGTACGGTGTGAATCGGGGATCAATATTTATTCCGATGCTCGTAAACCACTATTGTTTCATTGACATTGATTGAGTCCCAATTTATAGGCCAAACCTCGTTGAAAATTTACATACTTACATATATTATTATATCTCAACTGATTACACACAAATATATATATATACACACATACATTCACAACCTTTATTCACTTTTGGAGTGGACAGAACTTTTAGCGCTCATATTGGAATTGGTTCAAGATCATAATCGCAGATATTTGAAAATCGGCATACGGCATCGGCATCGGTTAGTTTAGTCATTCTTTTTAAGTCCCAGTTAGCAAGGGACTACCGATAACGTATCTACCAACCAGACAACATCACTATGCAACTAAATGTAACTTGTAGCCTTTTACGCAGCATAAATCGATATATGAGGTAGAGCCAAAGAACAATGGGAGATAAAGGAAATCCGCACTACCTTGGTGCCCAAACACAAGACAATACGACGTACATCCGTCTGATGCCCGCGCCGAAGTGGTATTTAGGTACAAGTACTTTCAGTACATATGAGTACATGTATTTAAGTAGGAATTTCGGAGATATATTATCTCCTTGATCACGTAAACATTACTATAGAAAAGTGATATATTTTTATACACTTACTAGTTTTCAATGCCTCATATGAAGCTTGTTTGCGATATATTTACATTTGAGTCTATAACTGAAGTTTAGCATTAGGTAATACATAGACAGACACACATAGTTTATTAAAGTACATGAAAAACTAAACCCTCCGAATGAGCCTCTCTTCTGTTACTTTTAACAATACTATCGGGCCGGTGCTGCTTTATATAGAATATTGGTGATAGGTTGCTAGCTCATCGCCCAATACCTTCTATTTACCCTAGTCTCTTTGTCTGTGTGTCTCTTACAATATGTTAGGAATTGCAATTCGTTACGTATTGCTTTACGACCCAAACTAACACGGTACCTGTAACATTACACAGATCAATAAAGTACAAAGTAATTATTATTTTAACCTGGTCACACATTAATGAACAGTGTAATTATTAGTTTAGGCAAAGACAAAGTCTCTAAACATCAGTCAAGTAACAATGTCAAAAGAGCTGACGCAACGATTGATCGGAGTGACCGATTGGCAGTTGATGAAACGATTTCCAAGGACATGTCTTCAACCAATTAGACAAGGTTGGAGGTTTCTAACTTGGGGACGTTTCGACATGTTTCTCTGTATTGGTGGTTACTTTGTAATGTTTTGTTTCTTTGGTAGTTGGGCCTTCGAAATCGTTTATCGTTTGGTGAAGGTGTAGCATCAGTCGATCAGCCTAAAGCAGTCTACTGCTGAAAATAGGCTTGCTTCTAAGCACTTAAGTTATAAGCGAATTTTTCTTGGTTATATAATTTTTATGCATAGGTCAATCGGATTAGTGCGAGGTTTCCAAAAACATTTCAATAGATACCACTCAGAACACATATTTCCATACATACCAAGTGTCCAGTAATTTGCTTATTTGTATTACCTTTCCATTTTAATGCATTTAAATACTTACTTACAAAGTTCCTAAAAGAGATTGTAGAATAAAAGGGTATATCCCTAAGCATATCCCAACATATTTTGCAAATACAACATAACTATTATATGATCGTGCTTGCCTCGTTGATAAGAGTATTGTTTCAACTGGCTAGTATTTAGGACACATCCTAAACAACTACCAACTAAAGGAAACCAATACTTTTAGGTCTAAGGTCACAAACCCTAACAACAGATAAAGCCACGATACATTGCGAAACAATACAGATCCATCTACCGTCCATTACGGTTTCGAAATCGATTTATAATAATTCCGCCGTGGTATACTAGTAGGTTAATGCTTCGTAAGAATGGTAGAAATGCATTATGGAGTTAGCGAGTATTTTCTCATTAAAATATCGTTTATGCACGCCTCGGATTAGAACTGGGTTTTACGGTACGTTTCCGGAATCAGTTTTCTTGCTAAACGGTAATCGAATAGAATTATGTATAAAATTGGCTAGTATTAAAACGAACATCAAATAATATTATAATGCACACCAAAAATACTGAATTGTATACCAAAACAAAACAGTCCCAAACCCTAACCTTTGGTGTGCGTTAAGCTATATTTTGGTGTACATTTCAGTATTTTTTATGTCCATTGAATTATGTTCCATAAAAATTATATGTCAGGTTGCTAACTTATTAGAATAATAATAATCAGTATAATTATTGCTCATGTGTTATTGTTATATAAGGATAGCAAAAAACGAGTGACTGTAAATTACAGTTCTAAGTGTCAAAATTAATTAATTTGGGTTATAGAATTACTAAGTGAGCGACTGACTGCGAGTGACGAGAAATCAACAGAACAGCCAACTTAAAAACATTAATTTGAGTTACTTAAAATACATAATGAGCAGCTTCATAATATTTGAGCGACCTAATATTTGTTTGCGGGTCAACGTTACGTCCTGCATTTTTTTAAATATTTGGCAAATGTATTTTTTATACTGAGCGGCATTTTATCTTAAATGAAGTGTTTCGAATACAAAAAACTACTTTGAAAAATACACTGATGAGCAGAGTATAATGAGCTCACCATTTAAAAAACAAAAATAATATGAAATAACTATTTGAAGAAACACTATTCTATTAGTTGAGAAATTTTATTATCGAAATATAAGGGTAATTAAATAAAACAATGTACTCCGTAAAAATAAAGTAAATATGCATGCATTTATTTCTAAACTAACCTAACCTAACCTAAACTTTGCTCAAAGTGAACTTTTTAGTAGTTCGCTAAGTATAACCTCACTTAGAAAAATCGAATCTATCTTAATATTGAAGTTGCCCTCTCTGTATTTCCAGTCGCTCACTTAGTAATGCAGTCGCTCGGATAAAATTTTTTTGTAAGCTCGTTCTGGATTTTATTATAAATCAATATTCGTCGTCAGTTTAGTTAATTTTTCGCTTACTCAAATTCATACCGCTCAAGTTATTAAAACAGTATGTCATCATCAGACGCAAAGTTTTTTTTTTTGTTCGCTCGTTTTTATAATTCCCCGTTATATAATACTCATGATAATATTTAACAATAATTCGTACATTCAATAATATTTTATTACACAATAATATAATAGAGTTATTGTTAGTAACAAAACAATAAATACTTTACTGTATACGATTGTATAAACAATTAATATTGCGTTCGATGCTAAATGTCTGGTTCTCGAGTGGTTTCAACGCTAAATTCCACCGATAGTAATGGTGACCACTCCACCTGTGTCTACCCTAAACGCGATCATAGTCGTGCTGCGTATTATCTATGCAATTAATTAATTATAATTCTTTTATTCACAGGTTCTAACATGAGTGAACCGGTAATAATTAGAAGAAAGAGCGCTTGGAAAGTTTTTTGTAAGTACTTGCATACATGACTTGTGCTATTTTCAAAACACATGTAAATACCCAAATAGGATTCCTTTTTAAAAAATAACATTTTATCTCATGGATTGGCTAAAATTATCAATAATCCTACATTCATTTCATGTTAAATCAATTAATACTTAGTTACAATAATATTTTACACAATTCATATCAGATAGCAGCCATAAGGGTGACGTTAGAAGTACATATAAACGGCCGAAGAGTGTCATACACGGTGACGGAGTGTCAATGAAGCGAAAGTTCCCTTATTAGGATCGGGACAGATAGGGATCCTGGATCCTTGTATGTATGTATGATTTCATGTTTATACTTAGGTATCAGTCGTTCTCTAATCCACAGCAAACATTTATTCACAACTTTTACTGTCCATTCCTCGAATCATAAACTCGATTATGTAAGTATATAAATAATAATATTTAAGGGCACGATTACACAAACACCTAGGAGGTACTCGATATTTCATTTTGCGCACATTTTGAAAGTTGTTCGTTTGGCATAACCTGACCCAGTTGGTTGCCTACCGTAGTGCTCTAATGAAATAGTGCTAAAGGTGACACAGGGCTCGGTCCAGTGGCTGTAAAGTTGACCGGCCTCTTGGCAAGGGTAGGCTTATGTCCTGGAAGGTAAGGTTCGATTCTCGGTGAAAGATTTTGTAGACTCAGTTGTAAGTCAGTTTTATACTTAAAGAACTATATCTCAATAACAATATGGAGACATTACGAGGGGGAGGTCAATAAGTTCGCGGAATGAGCGGGAAGGGGGTTGAAATTATACATAAAACTATTTTTTCCTTTTTCAATATATTCTCCCTTAACCTTAATACTTTTTTCCGATCACTGAAATAATTTATAAATACCATCGAAAAAAAATGATTTGTCTTGGCTATCAAAATAGCCGAAATTGTGGACTTGACTTCTTCATCGTCGCCAAATTTTTTTCCACGCAGCTCCTTTTTCATTTTTTGAAACAAATAATAGTCGCTGGGGGTGTTAAGTCTGGACTGCAGGGTGGGTGGTTTTAATTGTTAGAATCCACATCGGTGAATGGCAGCCGTCGCAACATGGCACGTGTGGACGGGGTGCGTTGTCGTGCAAAAGGAGCACACCTTTTGACAGCTCGTAAAACGTATTGTGTCCTTGAGTTATGGGATATTTCGAAATATTTAGAATCTTCCCGTATGGTAATACGGTCCCTTGTTAATCTGATGGTGGAATGATTGTAGCTAGATTAGTTTAGTCACTTTATTAAAGGTTGCCTAATGAACTAAAGGTATTCTTAAATACATATGACAATAATCAAGTTTCAAATTTCTAAGTATTCTTGTATTTCTTACATCTTAGTGACCAACATACATATTAATACTCCATATCGGTACCATCATAACTCCGATAGTTACATACATACACATAACGCCTGATTCCCTGTAGAGGGGTAGGCAGAGATCACGGATCCCCATTTGTCCCGATCCTGACAGACCATTTTCGCTTAATTGACATTCATACATCTTTTCATACACTCGGCGGTTATAGGAACACCTAACGTCACCTTTTTTCAATATAGCGTCTATCTGACTATTATTTTTGGTTACTGTGTCCAACAGTAGCCAAAAATCCCAAAGAACTTTTTCTTCTACTTCTAATAATAGACGTATATGTAAGTAGAGCTTTACGACCCATGAATCATAAGGTACCGGAGAGCATTTTCTCTCTTTTCTGACTCAGTAGAGCGTAATTCCTCAGTCTTGGGTGGCTGCTCCTAGCACCTACTATGCGTATGAACAAAAGAACTTACATATATCTTAGAACATTTAAACTGTATGTACTACATACAGAAATGCGTCATTAAGTCCCTTAGGTAGATTTTATGTTTATTCTCAAAGTTCTGTTTTCGATATCATACCTAAGAGTATGGCTTAGTACTCAATCAACACTTCAGGATAAGTCGGCACATGACTCATTCAACACCAGAGCTAAGGATAAGTAAAATTGATGGTTTAAAACTAGACAAAAGCTCAGAGTTGTAATAATTGTAATAGGCTATTTGACACTATTAAAAATATGTTACTAAATGTGATCATCCTATTAGGTAATAATATAAAAAACCATATTTAGCTCTATTTTATCCGAAAATATTTATTGATTTTGCAAAATAAACATAATAAATTCATTAATTTTTTTTAATTTCTTCCTTCACAAGAACGCTCTAGGATTGGCTACGCCTCGCGTGACGTCACAGGCAAGTAAACATTGTTTATTGTTATGCACTTAGTGTGATTTTATCGTATTTCCATCGTTTCTTGTACTATTTTTACAAGAATTCCGCAGGACACTATTAACCAGTGATATAAACAATAGTATTTGCTGTCAAAATGGACAAGAATTTTGTACAAGTCGATAATAGAAATCTACCTAAGATGACGCATTTATGGTTGCACTTTTCTTTAAAAATAACTCTGATTATTATGCTGCAGAGCTCAAAAATATAAAAGATGGTATGTAAGCATCTAAGTATTTATTTATAAAGCTACTTTTTATATTAATTTCCGTCGCTGTTTCACAAAATATATAGGTTATGTTTATTAATCCCCTTCAAATAGTGCACATGCAAGAATAATAACATGGTCAAGTACACAAAGTATATTTAAATTAATTACTGAATGTTGCTTAAACATATGAATTCTCTGATACGCCTTATTACACACTCTATGTGAATCCGCAAACTAGCTATTATTTTTGTTTGTCGTACTTGATCTTTGTGTTTACTTGCCTGTGACGTCACGCAGATCATATGGCGTCCGCCATTACAGAAACAGCGTTTTTCGCGCTAATATTGTAATTTAAATTTTAACTCTATATTTTACGGAAAATACTGCAAAATTTGCAGAAATATACATGTGGTGTATTAATCATTTACCAACGAATAATTTGAAACAATTTTTCAAAATCAGTCAAATAGCCTATTAGTTGCACAGAAATACTCACAGGACACACAGAACTCTTAATATATTCATACACACTTTCCTATTCCAATCGGGGTTGTAATTGTCGTAAATAGTTCTGTGACATTATTCAAAAATTCTCTGACATATGTTACAGAACTATCATTATTATCTCAATCTTCTCTTAAACCCAACAACTACTTACGTCTTCCTTTTCTCTTACTCATATCCTACGACTTGCCAAGAATAAAGGCAGCTAGTTAGCATTCTATTTACGGTCCCAGCCTAGCTCCTATTCATACGTTTGTCAAAGGCTCTCAACAGATTAGAGGGTGGTCTAGAAATAGTAGTTTCCTCACTCAAAGGGAGTGTCTCATTTGCGATGCCTAGAAAACTAGAGTAGCTCTCGGAGACTGGAAAACTAGACTTTCATTAGTTAAGAGGTTCAGGGTCATGGATAGAATTAAGAATAGATCTTTAGATTTCTAAGTTCTTTATGTGATATCTAAGTTAAAATGTGGCCTTAGTTAGGCATGTAAATATATTGTGGACTAGCCGCTTATAATAATCCTTACGTTATTGTAGAAGGCGATTAAAAGACTGGATCAGTGTAATCAGTTAAGTAATGTATTACTAACGTGTAATCAATGCCATTATAATCGCGATAGTTATCATAAAAGTGACCATACTAGATGTCTATGGCAAAAATTGGCAACTGCAAAATAAAAAAAACCCGTAAATATGAAAATCGATACCAGGCGTTCAGAAACGGCGATCGCTTTTCAAATAGTTTATCAGCCGTCACGCACGGATGTGTGTCGTCGAATTATGCGAGCCTAGTAACTGCTAACATCTTGTACTAGTATGTTTCCTAAATGACACATTATACTGAGAGTGATCCGTACTTTTTCCATACCAATAATCCTGCATAATTGAATAATCTATTTTATAATTGTACTGGAGTCTCTCGATACAGGCAATAATATAAATAATATCAGCTATTTATATAAATAGAAATAGTATTCGCAAATAACACAACTACTAAATCACGTCCCCGTGAGATGAACAAAACAACCTTAAATAGCCTAAGTCGCATCTTACGCCACCTAGTCTAGTCGCAGCCGAGAACGAGAATTATGTGTAGATGTCTCCAGATTGGACATTTGGAGTTTGACGAAAATACTTAGGATGTTAACCTACATTCCATATAGATAAATATTGGAGATAATACCAATGGTCTCGTTATTATGTTTGTATACTTTGACCAGCTGTCGATCTTGAATATTGCAGCTGTTTACCCAAGTATTTCAAAACCTTTAAATTAGTCAAACAGCTGATTTCTTCCAATAGAACAGCTGGGTTCAAAAATGTCCATACATAATTTACGAGCGAATATAGGTCACGGGAATTTAAACCCTATATGGTTCTGTATTGTAGCTTCTTTTCGAATGTATTTCGGTTGAAGGTCAGGGCCTTTTATATTGACCCTCGTTCAATCTAAATCCCTTTCTTTGTTCCGGAAGCCCCTAGTTTTGTGTTACAAATGTACTAGGCGCGCATACGTTGAAGAGGTTATACTGAATTGACTACCTCTATATGTACTATGAAATTCTGGTACTTTTCATTGCGGAGTAGTAGGAGACATATACAATAAATTTTATTTGGACGAATTAAAGATTTAGGTTAATGAATATTACAGAGAGGTCTATGTCTGCCGTAAATGTATGAAGGTGATGATATTTCTTTATTCCTTAAACAAAATTTTGAAACAAAAATTCATCATAATAAAATAATACTTTAGATGTGCATATTTCACATTTTGATGTGTACATAAACACGAATTTATTAATATAATTAACTCCCCGCCGAACCAAATCCATATTCCTCTAGTTCTTTATTCGCCTCCTACGACACGCAGGAAAGAAAGGTAGTTAATTAGCTAACCTTCTATTGACATCCCATCTTAGCAAACCTCTAATAATGACGTTAACACGAATAAATAATATTTACTTTACGCAATGCTCACTTGAACGACCTCGGTTCTCCATTAGACGCGCTTCTCGGCTGATTGTAACAGTGTCTTGGCCACTTGCGTCCTTGTAATAAAAATGAGAAACGTCAATTTGTATGTCAAATCTTTTATTAGCTTCATTTGGCGCCTTTTGAATGAAGAAAGAAAATTGAAATGGCGTGAGTAATTTACAATAATGTTAACGTCACGACAGTAACAATATAAGAGGATTGGCTGAGTTCACGGATACAACTGTCACTTTAGCATACATACGTACATCTGGGTAAATACTTGTAGGTACTTTGTTATCCTACTTCAGTATTTCGTCTATTGAATTTTTTGAATTTTAATGAATGTATTAAACTTGTACTTGTTTTGAATAAAAACATTTGAGTTTAATAAGTCATGTATAATTAGGATAACAGCTATGTAATACATATACTTAAATACTAATTCAGACTGGTGAACTAAGATTAGATGATTCCTTTCTCATTTCATATGAAATCAAACCTGGAACCTATACCTATAGGTGAGGCTTCTTAAGAACATTAAATAACAACCTTTAACCATTAATTCTGATTTACACTTCCCGAGTAGGATAGCTTATCAATTGAAAATCCCAAATTAGCACGGGAACTAAAGTATCACATACTCAATCACGTTTTTACGGTTCATTTATAAAGCTACAATTACACGCACGGATGAGCCCGACTGTGTCAGTGTAGCTCATTTGCATTGAGGAGCAATTATTTGCATGTAAAGTTTTTGTGCTATATATCCATTGTGTCATGCAGCTTGACAGGTCTTTATTGATTACTAAGATCTATGTAAACAAATGTTGGACACAGACTTACGTCGATAATCCAAAAACATCTAGGTACATCCATAAAAAACAATACGATCTATAATTTTAAACGAGAATTCCTAACTAATTATATATTAATACTTAATTTTTTTGAGGTCGTCTAAAGCTCAGTGCCTCATTTTCTTGCTCACTTTTAGCATCTTTGCTTTGTTTAAGGTAAATGTGAACACTTGCTAACGGCTAACGCTACATGCGTTTGATATCAACAACCATAACAAATGCCATCATAAGTTAACTTGAAAGACAGCGCAGTCTATTTAGTCAACCTCTGCCAAAGTCGCGAAAAAGCATCTATTCTACATTATATTTACATCTTCAATGCTGTTTACATCTAACCCACAATAGACACAGGTCCAACAACAGATGGCGTGAGCAATCCTTCCGAGGTGCGTTGGTCACGCGAGCGATCGACCCGGGACCCACATTTGGCGAATCACGGCCGTGAACCTAATAGGAAGTGTGTCTAACACGATACATATGTACTGCGGAATAGGCAAAAGTCTTTTAGGTGATATGGTATACCATCTGTTAGGTATGGACGTGCGTCTAAAATGATAATACACATTAAGGAATATACTATATAGTCTGTTTAAGGTCATATCATACCAGTCGTAAAAAATGCACACTTATTATATTCGGAGGAATATGTAATAGTCTGTTTTAAGTAATACGGAATAGCATATCATAGGTGATGGTTATTGGCTCAAAAGAGGGTTTGATGTGGCTTTAAATGTATATCGTGATTGTAATAATAAAAAAGCGAACCTCTTCTCTGTAAGGGAATAATAGTTACAGAGCGAATTATGAATCGACGACAATATTGGACAATATTCAGCTAAATGTGATGGAGGAGATCGATATATTACTTATCATGTATGCGAGGTTCTATCCACCCGAAAAGGTAGATAAGTAAGGAGTATAAGGAAAAGGGTGACGTATAACCGCCGAGCGTATATTAGTGTCAATGAATCAAAAGTGGTTTGTCAGGATCAAGACAGATTGGAGTCTGTTTTCTCTTGCCTTCCCCTCTACAGGGAATCGGACGTGATGTGTATGTATGTATGAGTATAAGTATGTTTATTCACTGTTTCCTCATAACATACGTTATATACAACGATATACGTACATTTATTAAACAATAAATAAAGGCACATCGTTTATTGAATTAACGGAAGCGGAATTCTATACATAATCATCACCGATATCCTTTTCGATGTAAAAAAGGCTTGAGTGATAGGAAGTTGTCACTTCTAAGGCTGTCACTGAAAGAACATTTTTCAATATAAAGACAGTACTCAACGTTATCCATGATACTGTTCATACTACTACACGTACGTTCACATTATTTATGATATTGATGAAGATGTTTACGAAAGTGGAACAACATTAATTATTGTGTAGAAGGGTGATTACGTAGGCGTCGTCATTGAAAGGCGTATGACGCTCAAAAAGATGAAATAAAAAAAAGATACTAATCATGTTAGTTATCCTTACTTCTATATCAATATCATTTCAATTATCGAACGCCTATATCCTATCCAGCGTGTTTTTGTGCAGATAATATATTTATATATACGAGTATCACAATTAAAAAAAAGTATTTCTATTTCAGGAGAGAATCTGAGAGACATAAACTAACTAATATCTTTCTAGGCACTTTTGCATGAATTGCTTGAGATAGCAATATATTGAATTTTGGTGACAGATTATTGTTAATTTTATACTATATACTAGTAGTAATAGCAGCTATTTACCTCAACCCCAGCACAATTTAATAAGCATGTCTATTTATAAATTAAGGCTCCCTACAGTGATTTTGCGTGGGCCTGAACGGGATTGGCGCGTAGGCGGCACTCCCACGTAGTGTTGTGATACCCGTAAATATTATTGCAATGATTTCTGGCACTTTGGTTGTTTACCAGGGTCTGATGGAGATGTTGTTTATGGCTTGTTTGATTCGGATGACGATCATGTTGATGAAATTGGTAGATTAATTGGAGTTGTTTGTCTATTTATGTTCGCGTACTAGATTAAGGTATATGCGTTCACGTCCTTTAATCCCTTTAATCTCTAAAAATCTTGATGGCATATGGATTATTTGTGACAGGTTGGCGGCCTATCGCCCAAAATATTCCATTTATATCTAGTCCCGTAGTCGCCTTCTACGATATGCCAAGAAGAACGGCAGCTATATAGCATTCTTTTTACGTCCCTAACTAGCACAGGTCTAGACTGGAATGTGAATAGAATATAACCAATTTTCTGAATTGGATGTCAATCATGATTAGATTAATCGAAGATGAAATATCTTTATTAATTATTCCCGTGCTAACTGGGATTTAACTAGAATGTAAGATAATTTTCGCTTGCTTACGGCTTCTACTTAATGATTAGGGGTCGATAGATTTTATTGGGCAATAGGCTGGCAACATGCCACTAATATTCCCTAATGCCATCACATCCTGATAGTAATGCTAATAGAGACTAATAAGATTTTATGTTTTTGATGCTCTATTCACTGCCTGATTGTCTGTTTATTTATTTATTTTTTATTTATTTCATCCAAACAAGTATCGAATCATTACAGGTCTAATAACCTAATGCGATAGGAACTAAACATATTTATAATTTTAAGTAAACAATTTAACATTTACATTAATAGACATAATATAATAACAATGGCATTAATAGAATACCAAAAAAATACTTTTAAGACAAAAACCAAAAATAATATTAATAATAACATTACATTACAAATAACAGATAACAAAAAGTGCAACCTTTATGAACTTGCTTTATGTATAACATACATTTTCTTTTTCCAGCCTGAAGAGACCTTGAGGGTTAACCTGCTTCCATCATGACGCTGCATTGGTGGATGCACTGGTTCTGGGTGACAGCAGTCCTCGGATTCCTAGGTCAGTATTCAATACACTTGCTATAGTAACTATAGAGGGGTAGCAACTATAGTAGAGTACCCGCCACATAAGGTGGCAGTAGCCAAACTTGGAACTAAATTTGACGTTTCCGCCATTGCGTGTTATTTTGTATGAAAGGTAAATTTAGTATTACCAGCGTTGTGTTTTTTGCCCACTCTTTGTAATTTTTATGTTTGTTAAGGGTGATTATAATAAATTGATTTCTGAAGTTTCTTGTTAGTTCTTCTCCAAGGGTCTCCGCTGAACTTCTTCTTCTCAATCGTTACGCTCTTATCAGAGCGGTCGTGGTCTTCATGACGTGGCATCTTGAGCAGCCGAAATGGTTGGTGAACTAACCTCGGTAAAAATATGTAAAGACAATGCTCAGTGCCATGTTTGAAATAGTTTTTTTACATACATACATACACATCACGCCTGATTCCCTGTAGAGGGGTAGGCAGAGATCACGGATCCCCATTTGTCCCGATCCTGACAGACCACTTTCGCTTCATTGACATTCATACATTCTCTAATACACTCTCGGCGGTTATAGGTACTCCTAACGTCACCTTTTTTCAATATAGCGTCTATCTGACTGTTACATATATGTCTTATTAGGCCGGCCCCTACGTAACCGCCCTTCCACTTCACTCATATATATTCCTTTTGTCAATATATAGTTTTTTTAATTTGTACTTAGATCATAAAATAACTTTCAAAGAGAGCTTATGATAGGGCCTATTTTGAATAAAAATATTTTGACTTTTGACTTTGGTATATTAATTTGTTTTATTTGAGTTTATAGCTCTGCAACCAAAGATCGTTACAAATGAAACCTCAATATAATGTATCGAGCCGTATGGCACAGTGAGTGCTAGTTTTGGCGTGTTTACTGGCAACACTGGATTACGCGACTGTGGCGACGCCTCCAACTGCCACCTTATGTGGCGGGTACTCTACATTCGCATTAAGAAAATAGTGACGTCATCATGTCCCCACGATTTGACCAATGAGACGTAACAACGGTTGTCTGCAATTGGTCGATGTGAATGGTTTTCTCATAAACTAACGTCTCATTGGTCAGTTTAACCTCTATATATAATGACGTCACTATTTACTTAACGCGAATAGACTATAGCATAAGTTGAACCCAAGTGGGTTATAAATAACTATGTATTTGTAGGCCATATTGATATGGCTGTATGATAAACTAAAATTACTTCAATGAAATGATCAATAAAGGTCCATTTTTAAATGCATTGCCGTTTTAGTTTGTCACGTGCGGTGTCACATGGCAACGAAAATAAAAAATCTAATAATTCTCAAATTTTTTCGTGATTTTGGAGCCCAAGTCCACTAAAGCTTTTTGGAAAATGTAGTTCAATGTCTGATCAGTAATATTGTGAAATTGGTAGTGGATTAGCTAAATTGACAAATTTCGCCAATTTTAAAGCGAAATTTAACACTTTTTTATTTGTAATAACTGTCCAGCGATTGACTCCTATCTCACCTGATGGTAAGTGACGATGAGGTCGATGAAGTAGCTCGCTGGTCCAGTAATAGCCTATTCACTCTAGCCTTGAAGAGACCTACTTTTGCCAATATTAATGGTGAAATTTGTTACTTTTTCTTATCCACTAGCAACTTCACACTATTAGGTACTGATCTGATATTGAACTGGGTTTATGCTAAAACGCATTAGTAGACATGGGCTCCTGGTAATCCATTTTACCTAGACAAATGGGAGTAGCACTTACATATTACTATATCACCAAGCTTAGTGCAGATAGTTTAACCTTGGTCTTTAGATGTACTGAATGCTCTCTGCTAATCTTCTTAATGGCTAATGTAACCATTCTAACGACTGCTGTCTTTGAAGGTTGCTAATTAGCTAGATGAAGCCTCAGAGATAATGGCTGTTCTGCATTAGTTTAACATACATACAGTAGTATGTGATGTAAATAGAATGCTGAGTTACCCTTGTTCGTCGTATGTGACTGAGGAACTAGGAGAATTATCTACTAGTCATTAATGTGCCATCATAATAAATACCAACCCCATAGTTCTAGAACAGTGACCTATAGGAGTTTTAAGTCTCCTATGTCTTATGTATAATATTATGTCTCCAGGGTCCTTTACATACATATACATTTCATCCTTTTCGGGGTGGATAAAATCTCCTTGGTGTGACCAAGCTAGTGACTTTTAGCATTCAAATTCTGGTTGTGGCTGCATTTATATTAAAAACTAAGGTTGCTAGCCCATCACCCAGTAGGTGTCACTGACCCCTTGTCTCTTTTGATGTTTTGACGTCAAAGCACGGAATAATAAATAAAAAGAGCATTGTAATATACATCTAAACGGTTATGGGACATAGATATGTCTATATAAACAGCCATTGGTCATTGGTCTATGATATCACCTTGCTAACTACCTGACCTATTGTGTTCTATTTTCCGTTGAAATTGGATTAGAGCTAAGCTAGGTTAGGTCGCTAGTAGCTGCTAATCCAATTGTAGCGTTTTAGAGTACCCGCCACATACGGTGGCAGTAGCCAAACTTGGAACTAAATTTGACGTTTCCGCCATTGCGTGTTATTTTGTATGAAAGGTAAATTTAGTATTACCAGCGTTGTGTTTTTTGCCCACTCTTTGTAACTTTTATGTTTGTTAAGGGTGATTATAATAAATTGATTTCTGGAGTTTCTTGTTAGTTCTTCTCCAAGGGTCTCCGCTGAACTTCTTCTTCTCAATCGTTACGCTCTTATCAGAGCGGTCGTGGTCTTCATGACGTGGCATCTTGAGCAGCCGAAATGGTTGGTGAACTAACCTCGGTAAAAATATGTAAAGACAATGCTCAATGCCATGTTTGAAATAGTTTTTTTACATACATACATACACATCACGCCTGATTCCCTGTAGAGGGGTAGGCAGAGATCACGGATCCCCATTTGTCCCGATCCTGACAGACCACTTTCGCTTCATTGACATTCATACATTCTCTAATACACTCTCGGCGGTTATAGGTACTCCTAACGTCACCTTTTTTCAATATAGCGTCTATCTGACTGTTACATATATGTCTTATTAGGCCGGCCCCTACGTAACCGCCCTTCCACTTCACTCATATATATTCCTTTTGTCAATATATAGTTTTTTAATTTGTACTTAGATCATAAAATAACTTTCAAAGAGAGCTTATGATAGGGCCTATTTTGAATAAAAATATTTTGACTTTTGACTTTGGTATATTAATTTGTTTTATTTGAGTTTATAGCTCTGCAACCAAAGATCGTTACAAATGAAACCTCAATATAATGTATCGAGCCGTATGTCACAGTGAGTGCTAGTTTTGGCGTGTTTACTGGCAACACTGGATTACGCGACTGTGGCGACGCCTCCAACTGCCACCTTATGTGGCGGGTACTCTAGTGCGAAATTTGTGACTCAACACTGTTACGTTTGTATGTAAAGGTATTGATTATTCTATTTAATACCTTGGGTTTTCATTAGTGAGTATTCCTTGGGTGCTTAATATAATAGTGAATGATGAATTTTAGATTAACTTGAGATTGCACTTAAAAAATCATATGATAATGCCTGTATCCATTGCGTAAAGAAAAACTTATGCACAGCTAAAGAAAATTCTGCTTAAGAATACACTCCTAACTCCTAAAATAGCCTCTGTAATAATTCAATTTTCGCTTATTTCTCTTCAGTGACGTATACCTTTTTGACGTAGCATTCTTTATATATTTTGGTACGCACATTTCATTTTTACTGTTATAAAATAAACAGAAAAACCGAGCAATTTTTGTTTTTTCTATGTACCATCGCATACCGTCTTGAAAGTGCAGTGTTTATGTATGTATAAGCCCATATTTTCAAATATATCCGAAAAAAGTTATTTCACATAAATCTCCTTTTATTTTTCAGCTACCAACACAAGCACAACATCGGCATCACCAATAAATGTACCTATATCAAGAACAGAGATCGAATCGGCTCCTCACGAGTCCGAAAGACAAGGGCGGGCCATGTACTTTACCAAAACCACCCTTAACCCAGTCACAACCAAACTCACACCCATCCTTAACATAACCACCCCTGAACCACCTACAGTTAACAAAACGAACGAAACGGAAAAAGTAATCAATGTTACAAATACGACACTTCCAGAGATTACAAATGTTACAAACAATACAGTTGTTGTAAATAATGATACAGCTGTAATAAATAAAGACCCAGTTGTAACAACCGAAGCGATACCAATCGAAACCAATACCAACCGAACAGCTGTAAACTCAACAGCTACTACCAACGTGACGAATGAAGAAAAAGAAAATAGTACTAATGCTACCAAGAGGAATTTAACAAAGTTACCAGATGTGAGGCAGTTGGATAACGATGGAGTGGCAGAAAGCCGAATAGTGACGGAGAAACCCCTGTCTTTAGAGACTGCGTATGTGCAGACCCGGTTGCCACCAAGAGTAGAGAGTTCCAGACGGATCAATGATCCCGAACGGCCCATCACTAGTGGCATGGATATGGGGGCTATCGCGGGAGTGTCCTTTGCAGGTGAGCATTCGATTTCTATACTTACATAGGTACTTTTATGTGTACTGGTTAAGTGTGATGTAGCTGATCCTAGTTTATTTTCTTATTATTGTTTATGATGGCTTAGGTGATGGTAAAAGATTGTTATGGCTTTATTCTCTATTCTTAGCATCTACACAAAAACATCATTTAAACTCTTACACTCAAAGGAAAGACAAAAGAATTTCAATGTGAAGAAATTATCGCCTCGAAATCTATGTATTCTTCTAAATACACGGTGCTAAAAGCTAAGGCACAGCGGTTATATTAAACGGCGACACGGTGACTATCTTACGAAAATATTGTCATATGTATCATCTATAAACTACTCCGCAATTGCTTTGATAAGCACCCTTATTTTATTATTTAAATACAGACACATTCTATTATCAATAATCACTGTTAATAATCTCTTTCCTTCCTTCCTGTTCCAGGTTTAGTAGTAGCGGCCCTAGGTGGCAGCACCGCCTTCGTGCTGTATCGGCGTCGCTTCATGAACAAGCCGCAGACGCTGAACGACAAGTGTTCCAACCCTGACTCCAGTGGTTATCTAGACGACAGTATAGTGAGGGTGAGTATTTGTAACTGGCGAGTGTGTGTGAAGAGGCTTGGGATAGTGGATAGCAGGATGTTTGCTTCGATATCAATGTGGTATGGACGTCTTAAATAATTGGAGGAAATCGTACTTATTGTTTTAGATTTCTACCTATGTTTAGTTACATAATGGAAGAACAGTATTCTATGTATGAGTAGGTCAAGGTATGTGGTAAGATTTATAAGGATCGTTCAAGGAAAATAAAAGTGTGTATGTGTGTGCATATATACAACATAGTCATGTTTACATCTAACATTCTGTCATATTATATCTAGTTAATAATTTATATTTTTTTCATCTGTTTCCAGGATAACTCCGAAGAAATGTATAGTTTGGACAATGATTCCTTCCTCAATTCCTTAGAAGCCATGACCATACAGAATTATTGGACTGACACCGTCAAACACACGAAACTATGAATGACACTTTCATGACAATCAGTTGGCATATGTCAAAATTCCTTAAAAAAAACATTTGCGTAAAATTGTTTCTATACTTTTGATTAAATCGCGAGATAAGTTTCTAGTATAGAAAATAATGATTTAAACGCATAATATCAATTCATATTTTGAAATTAAAGGTCTAATAAAAAGCTAAACTTCATAATATCAATGTGATGATTAATTTTTGTTAGAGAATAACAAAATATAGATGTTGTGATTGTGCAGAAGAAAGTTTAATTTAACAAATAGATAAAAGAACTAGTTTTTTAGGTAGTTAGTGATGTGACATGTATATTTTTGTATGGCAACCCCAATTTAGTTTGAGTAATAATAGAAATGTAGATTTCTATACCAATTTTAGAGTCAAGGCTATAAGTACGTTTATTTTACGTAAGTAGTTTTATTAACTTCCAATATTTGTGATTTTAATATCAAATCTTAACTTAAAAGATTGCTATGTATTTTCAGATAAGGTAGATAATTCTAAAATCTACCCTTTCCATTAGTATTTTCTACTATCGTGGTAGTTTTTAGTTTAAACACTTTAAATAATCTAACAAGAAACGTTAGTATGCACCGTATTTTTAAATATTGTCTGCTAATAAATTTCAGAATAAGTGACACTTGTTTGTTAGATAGGTGTCAAATTCATCTAAGTTAAACGAGACACTATCTTTTTAGTTTATTCGAATTGAAATACATATTTCAAACATAAACATTTTATACCAGTAATAAAAAATACTAAATTTCACAGTTTCATAATTCGAAATTAAATTCGGATTTACCTAACCATGAAACTTTTCTAAACATCATGAATTGGCTTAACCGTCATGCCATCTATGGTTTACATTTCATAACTACACAAGTAGAATGTATAAATAGTGTTAAGAATTAAGTGTAAATGTCTTAGTAGTTGTAAGTTGATCTCACAATACTAACAATTCTGTTAATGTACTTAATTGATTATAAAAGTGATTCTAGTAGAGTTCCCTAATAGTTTTACCGAAGTAAAACTTTAGATCTCTCTTTTCAAACTATTTTATGTATTTATCCAGGAAGTTAAGTTTTATGATTTTGTAATTTTGGTTTCTGTGATTAGTTTTTTTCCGTCCTGCAAGTATTAATAATTTAAGCTTTTTACCGTAGACTTTAAGTTCTAAAAACAGTATTTATTATTGTTTTTTTATGTATATGTATTTATATAATATCACTATTATTTATTGTCAAACGTAAATGCACTAATTTTATTCCGCTCTATCTATTTACTATAAAAAAAATTATTAGAAATTCTAAATTAGTGTGGCAATAATAATAACACTTAAATTTTTATTTTCTGATCAAATTTCAGTGTCACAAGATTTATACCTATAAAATAATGCCTGCAGAATTTCAAATTCATTGGAATGTAATAAAGTTCATTATAGATGCTCTTATGTAAATAACACAACGGGATTTTACATGGCAAAAGATACCATATCTGACAAATCATGATAGGAAAACCCCGTTGCATTGTTTACGTATGATTTTCATATTAATACTAATTATGTTATGGATTTGAAATTGTGTAAGAGACACTATTAAAAGACATTGAATTAATATATGTATTAACTGGCTTTTACATTATACGTAATTTGTTCAATACGAAAATGTATACATACTTTTGTTTCTTTGAGAACAAAGAAGTTTGAGGTCGTCTTAACAATATATTGCCACATTTAATTCTTTTTTTATAGTATAGTTATAATTTTATAAAAAGGTCAAATGTATAGTTCTGATATTGTAGATACTTTAACTAGATATAAGCTGATATTATTACATATCTATTTTATATGTAGTGATTTGGAAACCCCATTGTTGCAATATTGAAAATACAATAATATATCATTGATTTTTTCTTTTTACCTATGTATTAAATTATTTAATGATAAAACAATTGAATTGAATTGGTTGAATAAATGAAATAATAAATTTCTAATGTGTCAAAAGATAAATATCTAGTGATTTAATAAAGTATTGCACATACCATTACAGGCTGAAGCAGTAATATTTATTTTTCTTGAAAATAAAGTGTGTTGAAATAATATGAAATATTTTTTAAACACAAACACGTATGTCCTCTGTAATTATTCAAATAGTACCTATCATTGAGGCTTGATATTATTGCACTTGACTCAGCAATTGCAAAAAGTAAGTGACTTATATTTTAACACTTTTTTTAAATACGATTTCATTCGCATTATTATGGTTAGCCTAGCCATTCAAAGATACCATAACGTATGTTTTAAATACTATTAAAAGCATAGAAAAATGGTTCAGTGTGATTATTTTATTTTAACCTAACCGCTATAGGCCTAACATAAGATCATCTTACGTGAAGATAGAGCTAGGCAATCGTTACTAATTTTGTCTACGTAATATTTTCTCATATCACACTTTAGTGAGTCAGGTCTAATTTAAAATAAAATAGTTTGAATAAAATCATAGAGTACCCGCCACATACGGTGGCAGTTGGAGGCGTCGCCACAGTCGCGTAATCCAGTGTTGCCAGTAAACACGCCAAAACTAGCACTCACTGTGCCATACGGCTCGATACATTATATTGAGGTTTCATTTGTAACGATCTTTGGTTGCAGAGCTATAAACTCAAATAAAACAAATTAATATATCTAAGTCAAAATATGTTTATTTAAAATAGGCCCTATCACAAGCTCTCTTTGAAAGTTATCTTATGATCTAAGTATAAATTAAAAAAACTATTTCAAACATGGCACTGAGCATTGTCTTTACATATTTTTTACCGAGGTTAGATTAGCGGAGACCCTAGCTTGGAGAAGAACTAACAAGAAACTCCGGAAATCAATTTATTATAATCACCCTTAACAAACATAAAAATTACAAAGAGTGGGCAAAAAACACAACGCTGGTAATACTAAATTTACCTTTCATACAAAATAACACGCAATTGCGGAAACGTCAAATTTAGTTCCAAGTTTGGCTACTGCCACCGTATGTGGCGGGTACTCTAGTGTTCAAAATAGGGTAACCTCAAAGATAATTTTCTATAGATTGTCGTGTGCCGTATCTATTTTGAATTGTAATTGAACCAAAATAATATAAAGATTGAATGGAATTATTCGGTTCATTCGGGTTATGTGTGTATTATTATGTAAACAGGCCTAAACAGTTGTAATAAAAGAGACTATATGTAAAATGTGTGTTTAAAAAAGAGTAATGAATGGCATTTCATCAAATCAATGAAACTGTCACTAAATTTAAAATTAACGGATATTGTAATTACAGCAACAATTAACTTAGAAAGTTGCAATTACTTTACTTCAATATCCAATAAAATTTCGAAAATTGGATTTTATTCAATATCCCGCTGTATTATATAAAGTATTTTCTTTCTTATGGACACAAATTAGAAAAAATGTATGAAAGGATGTGTAGTAAGCCTTAACACCTACGTACCTTACAGACTAGCCATTAAAACTCGTTTATTCCAAATGAATGTACTTAATAGATACCTATGTGGTAGAAATAAATATATTTCCTCAAATATACTCGTGTTTTAATTGTTTAATTTTATTTGTCTTCCAGGTTCCACACCAGACTCCCATATAAGATATTATTTCCTTTTAGAGTACTCTCGTATACGCTTGAACATCCCAAAATTAAGGAGAAAGCCATTTATGACCATATCGACCATATACATTTAGTCACCAACCTGTGATTCGAGATTTATTTATACTATATTTTACCCATAAGTGGTAATAGTAGTCATAATTATTTAAATTTAACTAGAGACCTATCCATTAAGATTCCTATTAAATAGGAACTACATCATGCAATGCCACCTTTTTGATTACACAAGCGTGCGTGGACTTCTACATACATTACATTATGGACGTCTCGAGTCATCACAAACGTCTTACACGTGTACCTAATGAATTAATGATGTGCAGTGAGTAACATTCTGCGACAGCTCATGATATTATAAACCCCTGTCAAAGACATTTCACAGGTGGAAATATTTAAGTCTCATTTAAGTGCATAAAAGTTGAGAAGATAATATTGTGTTCGATGCACTATGTAAACGAAATATTTTTGAAATATCTATATTATTATAATAGTTATAAAAACAATCTTTAACTAACGGCGGCCCCTAGGTGAGAATCAATCTCTACTTATTCAACATCATATCACACATGATGATCATTTTGAATTTTATTTCCATATCTTACATCGGTAATATTTTTGAAAAGCAACGTCTCATTCAAACAAATTCTTATGTTTCGTCAAACCTAAATATCCGGCGCATTCAAAACGGTCAGTATAGGAAATTCTGAAACTATAAGAGATACGAAGATTTGTTCTTAGGAACCATGTCACCAATTTTGATAGAAAGAAAAACTGTATTTATACTTTCTTTGAAAAAACAACTGTATCCAGTACGGGAATCGAACCCGGTTGCTTTGAAAAAATAAATTGGCCCTTTTCACTTTTTTCTTTTTAAATATCAATTGTGTAAGTCTTAAGCTGTAAATGTCTCTATGAAACATGGTGTCGAAAATGAATAAAATACATTGTTTTGGCATACTTTACTTTATCATAGTAGGTTTTCTAAGTGACCACCGTTGTTTTCAATACAATAGTCAACACGTTTAGGTAACGATCTTACTATTGAATTTTGTATTTTCATGTGGTGAACTTGCGTTACAATTGACTTTATTGCTACTACTATTGTCTTCAATGGTGTCATAGCTTGTTTTGTAAAATTCATCCTTATCGTAATCCCACAAGAAATTTTCTAATATGGTTTAACACGTCACTTTAAGTGGACTTTTAAATAGATTGTTATTTTTTGATTACTTTTGATAACAAAACCTCCTTAAAGGATTAAGGCAATGCTAATGCCACATGATATGGTGTATGTAACAAGTAGGGAAGTACAAAACTACAAACAGCCATAGAAACAATAACCAATTACATGTCTGTTGAATATTGTTACGGTGTATGTAAACTACTATGATAAAATAAAAGTATGCCAAAACAATGCATTTTATTCATTTTCGACACCATGTTTCATAGAGACATTTACAGCTTAAGACCTACACAATCGATATTTAAAAAGAAAAACTAATAAGGGCTAATTTATTTTTTTAATGCAACCGGGTTCGATTCCCGTACTGGATACAGTTGTTTTTTCAAAGAAAGTATGAATGCAGTTTTTCTTTTTATCAAAATCGGTGACATCATTTTGAATGCGCCATCCTGTATAATAACTGATGGCACTTCAAGCAAACGTCAGTCAACTAAATAAAACAACACTGCAAAGTGCAAATTGGAAATCCTTCGTAAAGAGTTCAAAAAAGTGAATAATTTAATTAAAAAATGGTAAAAGCATGGTATATGGATAGTGAGGAAACTGATCAACGATTAGAACATCACAGAAACCCTCCAGAATTCATATCACTTGAAGAATTGTACAATAAAACCGGTGTTGAATATTTCCATGTAAGCAAACTACTTGTATATTTTTGAAAGTTATTACGACGAAGAAGAAATTCTTATCTATTAGGATTTTACTCGTAATTTAAAGAAATTAAATATATTTAAATTTAATAGCTATAATAGGCTATAAATTTGTTTAGGTTGATGGATCTTTTTTATCAAGTTGCTAACTTTGGAGGTGAAAAGTTTATCATACGTCGCACAAGAGAATTCTTATTCCGTATTACTAACTATTACAATACCAATCGTAACATAAAAATAATTATAGATAGTAGTACAAACAAGAAGGATTTACCATAGGAATAAGATATTTTATCCTTAGACTACAATTTTCCTTGTGCCAATCATCATACGTTCTAAGTATTTAGAATAGATAATAGTCTTATCTATTCCACAACCATACAGTATTTCTTTATGCTTCAAGCACTTCAAATGCAGACCTTTAAATATTCAATTATATTCTTCTAGTTTTCAGGATAAATATTTGAAAATTAAAGTTTCTGATTCATGTTTCACCCATACATGGTATCGGCTAAACAAAGGTGGTCCTCACATACACTCCATTAACATTTGAAATTTGCAGAGAGGTATAAACAAATAAATGTATGAATCAATCTCATAAATGTATCTGTATCTCTGTTCATTGCTGGACGTAGGCCTCCCCGAGGATACGCCGCAAATTATAATCACTTTTTCACCTAGCAGGGGGACTTCCTACACTACGTTTACCGAGATGCAACCATCATTTACAGAACTACTTTGATCCAATGGTTGTCGGTTCTAACTATATACACTTCTGGACACATTTATTGGTCCACCTAGCATTTTCAGTTTCATTTGGTCCTAGCTAAAATTTTTTATTAGGTCGAGTTAAAAGTTTTTATGCAGTTTTTAACCTGGTATATTAACAATGTCATTCAATAGTCTTTTTTTGAGTTTCGAACACAGAATTTAAAGAAACAAAAGACAATTTGGAGCCTTTTTGTTGATATCAAACAATCGAAACCTAAACTCTAAGGTGGGCCAATAGATGTGTCCAGAAGTGTAGAATAAATATATAACAAACACATATTCAACCTTTCGCAAAATTAAACTATCACATTTATACCAGAACTAAATTTCCACATTCCAGATCAACGTAATCACATATGAAACAGATGGCAAATTGGACAAGATAAAGGCAGAGAGAGGCTATACATATGAAGATCAGATTATTTGCTCCAAGGAGTGCCTGCCCAACTATGAGGAGAAGATCAAATCCTTCTACCAGGAACACTTGCACACTGATGAAGAGATCAGGTGAAATATGTTCTTATAGAGATAATAAAGTTCAATCAATTAGCTTATGTCAGTCCACTGCTGGATGTAGGCCTCCCCAAGGTTAAGACACACAATCACTCGTGGACCGCAGCCAACCACTGCCATTAACCTTTTTCAGGCCATTGGTCCATCTAGCAGGGGGGCGTCCTACAAAATAAAGTTAATTTGTTTCTCCAGGATCCCAAAGGTGGAAACTTCAAACCTCTCATTATGCCGCAAGGTTTAATGGTTGTGAACACATTTGTCTTTTAAATGATCGAGTGAGGATAAGACCTACATCTTTTTGTTCCATACCATTGCTTCACAACTTGTGTATACACACTCCCTTTTTATTGGGCCGGGTAGTCAGAGGCTTGAGTGCCCATGTCCGAATTGTTTGTTTGTGAATTGTTCCACCTTTACTTATTTAATTCTTATTTTCTCTATTCCAGGCTAGTCCTCGATGGGTCTGGCTACTTTGACGTGCGTGATGCAGAAGACCAATGGATCCGCATTGCTGTCACTGCGGGAGACATGATAGTCATCCCCAGCGGGATATATCACCGTTTCACTCTGGATGTCAATGTAAGTGCTTTTTATTGAATCATAAACTGTTCTTTACTAGTCTGTTAAGTATGTAGTATGCTAAGTGTATATTTTTGTTCCCGGCATGGTGTACGATAAAGGATGGGGGTAAAAAGAATCTATTTTGCGATTGGCTAGCAACCTAACACTAATATTATTTACCAGCAACAAAATACTGCAGTTTATAGTAAAAGTGATAGTTATGCTTTCATGGTTCTTTTTGTTTCAAAAGAGATTATAGAGGTCAGTAAGTACACACATACATATATTCACGCCTCTACATCCCCAATGAGATAGGCAGACTATCGAACGCCACCTAGAACGATCCTGACAAATATCCCTTCCTTCATTCACACCCATTAACCTTCTCATACATGCTCTCCTGTTTTTTACACGTATGTAGTGTGTCATCCGTTGTACGTAGTAACTAATGTAAAAGTTGTATTAGCAATTGTAACTCTTTAACTTAATTCCCCTCTTTGGCAGAACTATATAAAAGCGAAGCGTTTCTTCGTGGGTGAACCCGTATGGCTGCCATATAACCGTCCGGCAGATGACATGCCAGCTCGCAAGGAGTATATAGAGAAACTGCAGCAAGGATTCCCAGTGGCGGCTAATTAAGTAAATTTGTCCCTAGCTAGCTGGGACGTAAACTATGTGGGTAGCTGCCAGTCTTTATGTAATTTGTGGGTTAGAGTTGAATGGAATCTATTGGGTGATGGGCTAGCTAACATAAATGCTTATATGCGAAATGCAAACGAGATTAGAACTGTCTTTTAAAGTATGAGTACTAGATTAGAAAATGGAAATTACGTTAATAATAACTCATTGATGCATGGAGTTGTAATGTAGGATATTATTTAGTCAGAAATTCAGTGCCGATTGCCCAATAGATTCCTTAAACATATACTTTATGTAATAATAGATTTTGTAAATGTAATATATCAGAGAAAGTAACATTTGTGATTTATCGTGATATGGAAAATATATCTTTTTATTGATTCCTTACAAAGGTCTATATTTGTTTCAATAATAAAATTGATATTTATAGGAAATCTACTCATAATATGATATTAAAAGGTTAGGAAAAATGTACCAATTAGTCTAAGGAAAAGTTTGTATATTTACTTTTGCTATGTTATAATATGTAATAAATATATTTTCAAAGTTATTTTAGTGTTTAATTACTCAACGAACTCATGTTTTGAATTTGCCAAAAACAGCTGCCTTCTCAGTAAGTCGAAATTTTATGTATATTATGTTTATATTAGGTTAATGTATATAAATGAGGCAAGAGAGATTTGTCAGGATCGGCCCAGGTGTCGATCGATATTCTCTGCCTATCCCTTAAGGGTTGTAGAGGCGTGAATATACGTATATATATGTAATAATAGGAATGCTATCACCTTGATAGTTAAACTAAAGGTGAAAGGGTGGTGAAGTATAATAATCTCCGAAGTTTTCTCTACCCGGAAACGGGCGACACGACATGAGAATAAAAATAGATATATAATATAAAATCTATAAACTGTTCCCAATGACACGCAACATTCTCTTTGGACACGCTAAATGTCATCCGTCTATCATTTTTAAAATGACTCGTATATTTTGCTAACCTTGCTTTCATATAACAGCAAGAAAAGTAGGATAGCCTTAATAAGTGACGTTTGCTTTGCCATTACCTATTTGTATAATGCGACGAAACTATTTGCATCCGAAGACAAATCTCTTTGCTTCACTGTAAGTCGTAGCCTCAATAATAAAATGCAATTTGTAACGTAAAAACTTTAACCAAAGTCAAAGGTTAATGTGTCCATCTCGGTAAATGCAAACTATAGTAATTTAGGACCAAAGCAGACGCACTTTTCACCAAATAGTCACCCAATGGGACATGTAATATTCTGTATGACAATGTTCCAGAAGTTACTATGTATCCCTGATGTACTTAACTGTCTTTACTTTATGTGCTTAATAGTTAAATGTACCTTTCTTTAAGCGAGACAATGAGAACTAATATACTATTTGTAAACAAATAGTAAACACTATCTTTTCCTGACCCCGTATACGCATACAAATAACCAAAAATGCAGTAAATTCATAATAATGGCATGTATTCCACATGACATGACTTCCGATCTACAAAAGAAAACATTTAGGAAATATCAAAGCAAAATACAACAATGAAATGGATTTAACCTTTCGTGAGTTATGTTTTCATTATTAGGATAAAATATATTTATTCACTGCATATCGGCAATGAAATTTACAAAACAATGAATAAGTTTCATGCAGTGAAAAGGCACTGCCTCATTTGCAGCGCTGGTCCTATGCCAATACCCGAACAGCAAAATAGCCACCAATAGATAATTATATAGACATCATCACATATGCAAGTTAAAAGTACATATAACCGTCGAGTGTAAATGATGAGGTATATGAGTGTAAATGAGGCGAAAGTGGTTTGTCAGTATCGGGACTGATGGGGTACCATGATCTCTGCCTACCCCTGTACTGGGAAACGGGCGTAATATGTATGGATGTAATTTTTATTTAAGTATTACTTGTACATACATATACATTCACACCATCTAATCCCTTTCGGTGTAGACAGAACCTTGGAGACGATAATATCTCCAAAGTCACTTTTTCGTAGCATGAATAATGCGGTTGTAATGTTATATGGAACATTGGTGACAGGTTGCTAGCCCAGGAACCAACCCCCTAGTCCCCTAGTCGCTTGCTACAACATGCCGAGAACAAACACAGCTATGTTTCATTCTGTTGCGTTCCACGGGATTTATATAATTTTATTTACTTATTTGAATGTGTATGTAATCTAATAGTACTTAATTTATGTCCATTTTAGTGTCGAATATACTGGCTGCTCGCGCCATCGTCCAGGCAAAGGGCGAAGGTGGGCCCACCGACAAGGCTGAACAAGAGGATAAGCCTTTGGGGGCCAAGGGTATCATAGTCTTCGGACTTTGGTATGCTGTGCTCTTCGGCAAACATCTATTGTGAGTATACTTTTACATACGAACACATCAAGCTGCATGCCAAAACAAAAAAGACAAAGACAAACGCGTTTACGAGCATTAACCCTTGCGAGGTAGTCAGAGGTTCAGGTTTTCGCAAGCTCCGCTCCGCTGCGTAGGCAGTAGTTCTATTGACCCGATAGTCGGTAGTCAATGTAACAGGTGGTAAGCCGTGTCGCCATTTAGAAGGACTGTTTATTATATTCCGCTCACTAGTATAAGTGAAGCCCCAACAACTGAGCTTCGCCGAATTACCTTTCCAAACTTAGTCACTACATCTTCTTCCAAACCGTAACCTTATCACACTGTTTTTAATTCTATCATTAAATGTCACTCCTAACATTCTTCTCAATTAGTTCTATTAATTTTATTAGTTTAAGCCCGTTATAGCATGGGCCTTTAATAAATTAACAACGACCATATCTTAAAAAAATACATACTCATACCCTTTGTGCCTGAGAAATCTCTTGGTCGCTTCTTTTAGCATTTTGGGATGAAGGCAGCTAGAAACTATTTCTTGTACGTCCAAGCTTAAACATTTTTGAGCCATTTTTACTATTTCTTTTCAACTTCACACGAAAATATTTACGTTAATATTGATATTTAAGTATTGAAACTACTTCAGACATGATTTTTTCTTTCATTGTACGATCTAAAAAGTATAAAAGGTGTTAGTAAGTTCTAAGAAGAAAACTCTCATCTCTCACACTTATTGTACCCTTAAGAATATTGTAATATTATATGATTTATTATCCATTCTTAGTTAGACTTAAATTATAAGTTTTTTTATTGAAACATCGTACATAAATCCTAGTCTCTCAATCATCTCATACATCTAACAACGCAGGAGTTTATAAAAAAACGGGTATAAAATATATAGCCTACTCCACTATTCAATGGATGTTATTATACATAAAAAACTTCCTCTTGAATCACTCTCTCTATTAAAAAAAATCAGTTGTGTAGTTTCAAAGATTTAAGCATACAAAGGGACATAGGGACAGAGAAAGTGACTTTGTTTTATTCTATGTAGTGATACAAATGCAAACAAGAACGGTCTGTTAAAACAAAAGATTTTAACTCCTATATGAGCTGGTGAACACATTGACACACACATATGTTTATGTCAAATGAAAAGCCCTTCCATAGAGCCTCCCTGAAGGGTGGCAGAGATTTTCAGCCTTGACTAAGCTGTGACCTAGATTTCAGCTCTTCATGCAGAACCTAACTAACGACGTACTCAAACATTTTATGTCTGTGTCAATCTAGTTTATAAAATTGAATTGCATTTAAGTATATCTACGTTTCGTATATCTAAATATATATCCAGTCACATTTCAGGATGCATAAAATTATCGAATATTTACCGTAGCTATTACGATTTTTGATATAATTACTGCCAATATGCAAGCATTTACGATGGTACAACTATTTTGGGGTGGTCAGAAGTTGAGTGGCCACCATCAAATGAGCCTTGTGATGGTCTTAAGTAACTCGAAACTCATTTTTTAGCTGATAATAAATACAGGTGGTAAACCATGTCACTGTATTGACATTGAGTATTGCCTATACCGAGAAAAAGTTAGTGTCATGGACAATCTAGATGGTCACCCATCATACATACCCACGCTGCGTTGCTTAACTTCGGAGACGATTACTGGACTATCAACGTGCTATCATTGCTCCAGTCAAATATTGGTATCATAATATTAGACCATTTCATAATGCTTTTTTACGTAGTTTGTTACAAATTGCTAATATGCTATGTGCAGGCGTTCTCATATAATTATAAACGTAATTGTATGATAAGAGAATATAAATATATGTATACTCCTAAGTCTTCGTAAGGTGACTTTTACAACTTTGCGAAGAAGAAAAGTTACTAGTACCTTTCTATTTACGTCTCAGCACGCGACCGTGAATGTGAAAACCTCTACATAAAATCTGCGTTAACCTATACAATGTTACGCAATGCAAACTTTGGATACCTACGTACCCTCTATAGATATGGAGTCGCCAAGCTCTGCAGTATTATGCAATGGATCGATGAAGCTCCGACCTCTAACTGAACTTGCCACTGAGCGCTGGAACGTTTTTGAAATGCTAGTACATCGCTCTACGTAAACGTCACGTATGCTCCGACGACGACCTCCGTGGCGCGATCGGTTCTCCATCTGAACGCTAATCATGAGGTCCTGGGTTCGATTCCCGGTGGAACCAGAGTTAAGAACTACGCTTTTCTGTTGCTTTCCAGTCTGGTCGTTGATTATATACGCTATATATGTATTTATCTATACATAATAAGTATATATTTCTTAAATATACGTTGATTAGTACCCTTAACACGAGTCTTAAATGTACTTACTAAGGGGCTAGTTCAATTGGTGTAATAATGTCCAAATATTATTATTATTATGCTAACTCTTTGAGGTAGACAGAGATATGAGGACCGCTTCTGATCACCGCTTGAACTTTCTTATCATATACATATACTCGCAATCTTTTAGCCCTTGTAGGGTAAACAGAATCTCGGATATATTATCTGTACGGTAATTTGTAGCAGAACTATGGGATATGTATGAGGAAGTGTATGAGTGAAGCGAAAGTGATCTATCAGGATCGGTACAGATGGGGATCCGTGATCTCTGCCTACCCCTCTACAGGGAATCAGGCGTGATGTGTATGTATGTAACTATCGGAACACCGATGGTATTGATATGGAGTATTAATTTGATGACCTTTTCCTAGCCTTCTGGTCTATAATTTGGATTATATTAACCCCTAGCCCCGCAGTCACGTTTTACAATAATTCGGGTAGAAGAGCAGACAGTGTAAATATGAATTATTATGTTATAATAATAGACTTAGCTATCGCATTAGAATTTCTGCTAAGGTGTTTTTTAAGTTTTAGATGAATAATAAATATTTATGTCCCTGACTAGGATGACAAATTACCCTGTAAAACTTAAATCGAATACTCGTAAAAGACTAATGAAGAGATAAATAATATGCTTTAGTTTAAAAACATGTATTTGCATATGGTTTATATACGACCTTACGCTTCTCTTATATGCCTTAAAATAGAATATTATTATAATAGAATTATATAAGACCTTATAATATAATATAGTACTAAAGAGAAACGCAGTTATTCTGTACTAAAATCTATTTACATGTTAATTCTGGATACGAGTTCTTCATAAACAGAGCTGTAACTTATACTGTTCGTGAAAATTTACGGCTTTGTTGACAATAACTGACGTTTATAACGACCTGCTGAAATGTGTTCTAAGACTGACGTTACACAGAAATTCCGGGTTCATTTCCTTGAAAACGAGTTTGGATATGTATTCAGGTGAAAAGAACATAGATATAAGCATTCACGGCTGTTAAACCTTTTCGGATTAGGTAGAGGTTGTGTATTTAGTATCAACTGAGTATAATGGTATTTTGCCACTTGAAAGCCTTTTTACCTAAGCTTATTAGCCTGGAAGAAAATGTATTAATGACTGTGATTGAATAGAGCATTTAGATATTATAAACTTGTTATGAGGATGAGTTAAAATAGATTCACAATAGGCATATATGTAGGTACAATAAATGTGTCGTGAATAGTATCTGTAACTGCGGAATTTGTGCATAGCGCTGTATGCAAAGGTGTATAGGTCAATGAAGCGAAAATGTTATGCCAGGAACGATAAAAATTCTGTTACATATACACGCCTCTTCGTCCCTAACGAAATAGGCAGACACTATCGCTCCCCACTGGAACGTTCTCAACAAATTTCTCTTGCTTCCCTCACGCCTATTAACCTTCTTACACATGTTCTTCTGTTTTTCACGCTACTTACTCCCGGCGCGTGTAAATTAGTGATCTGTATTCTTATTTGCAAAAGAGAAACGGGCCTGACCTGTATGTAAGGCATTTGTTACATATATCATCAGTTAAGACCCAACGTAAACAGACAACCATTTAGCATAGACATGTGAATATGCATTTAGCAGAGTCTGGCTTTCTGCAAAGTGCTCAAGGCTACAGATATGTATGACCGATTGAGATTGCAATCGCTATACGTCATCATAAACGATATTAGGCAGATTGTGCTAATGTTACGTGGCTTTTGCTGCAGTGTATCTATGTAATCATTATATGTAAATTACGTAATCTTTTCTACTTGCTTTTGAAACTTATGTATTAATATTCATTTTACTTTATATGTCTTTGTATCATATATAGTCACTTCTTATTTTTTAGATAAATCATCGGAAACATGACATTTAATTGGCGATCTATCTATCTAATACTGCTATCGGCAATATTGTGGCTTTAATAAGGAAGGTTTCACCCCTGTCTTTTTCCGTTTCTAGCCCTATAAATTGGGTTTCGGTTACTACAACGATGTGTAAGGAAGATAGAAAGGCTATTTTTATATTTACTTCTGAAGCTATAAACAAAAACAATTGAAAGAAAATTTGAGCATAAATCATGTTGGATAATTGTGACAGGATGAGTGGTTCATGATCATGCCAAACTGTCAACTTATTGTGGATTTGGCACATACCTACTGAGCTGGTTTTACGTAGATGAAAGCACTAGTCTAGGTATTATGCAACCACCTATTTTCTTGTGTTTAGAGGCACTTCAAACTAGAGCTTTTGTTAGATACTTTTCATTCCTTAGTTTGTTACTTAAACAGTAGATTTTATTTAGCACATCTCACCATCACGTTTATATATTATTACATGCATGTCTCTCATACCCTAACCGGATAAACAGAGAGTATATATGGCCACCTTGAAATACCCTTACACTTCACTAAATTTTAACATTTCGAGATACATACATCTATGCACGCCTCTACGTCTCCAACGGGATAGGCAGAGACTATCGATCGTCACCTGGAACGATCCTGACAAATCTTTATTGCTTCACTCACACCCTTAACCTTCAAATACATGTAACACTTGCCTTCTTACGATATGCCGAGAAAGTAGCGGTATGGTACAAAGGTACGGTAGAGCCTCTCTTCTCTATAATTTAATTCCGAAGCTAGCTTAAACATAATATACATAGCTGTAGCCAGGCTCAATGAATTGCATGTAGTAAATCGTCTTAGCGTACTTTGCTTTCCGATCTGAGTGATTCAGATGCATTCAAATCAACCCACGCTCGGCTTTCAATTAATTTGATTACAGGATTAACTGCAGCAAACATGAGCTTATTGGAAATATCGATTTATTTATTATCTGTCTGCCCGTCTCTGTAGCATTGTCTAGGATAGGAACGTAATCTATTATGATAGCAATCTATACTATTTAATTGAACTATTAATATATTTACTATTTGATGCATAGTCTGGAATTTATATGCGTCGTATGTAATACTCGTACTTGTATTTATTCTTGGCATGTGTTTTGAAAGTAATTGTTTGCTCTTACTAATTTTCGCCTGAACTATGTGTGACCGAATAAGTAAGTGATTAAGTGTATATATGTTTCACTTAATCGACGATCTAAGCAGCGGATGGTTACACATCGCATGTATTGAGTGAGGTACCGGGTTTGATTTCCATAAGAACCATACACTGCTTACTCCGCAATATCGGAAATAGACATCTTGACCTCAGACTACCGCGTAAGAGACAACGGTCGTTATATATAAAATCGCTAGGAGCTCAAAGTCTAGATTTCTCTTCAAAGTCTGTAATCTAGAAAGTGTAGGCAGAGAATCCAGTGAAACCAGCCTGCACTCCCACATCAATGAAATATTAATACGGGGAAAAGAGAAACGACTAAGTCTCTATAAAGTACTAATAAGAAATGTTAACTGGTCTATGACTCATTGGAAAACTAGTTATCTGCCTTTCCTATATAGCTAGATAGGTCTTGGGGATGTGACAGGTTTTGTATTATAGTTTTATATATTATGAATACAAATGTCGTACATTCAGCTGTTGACAGCACAGCACAGATTTTAATATATGTACGTGTATGTTCTTGTGTGTCTCATTACGGTGAAAAAAATCCTTTTCTGTAGGAACGTTTTTGTTAACAGTTCATATTTGAATGAGAATCGAACGCGAATATTTTATTTCAAGTATTACGCTAGAGAGTGGCACAAATATAATTTATAAAGTATCATAAGTTCACCAATATTTATATAGCCTTGCAACTAAGAATCGAAGAGTTCATTATTATCAAAATAGATTTAAGTGCATTCCTGTGTTTATAGTTGGTCTGGTTTCTAAGTTATTGGATTGTTATTGGACGATGGATCGGCAGACCATTTGCCAATTTTAAAGACTCTCGACTCTGAACTGTTTAAGCGACTGGAAAATTTTGAGCTATGATGTTTTGATTCCAATGTGAATTTGTGATATACGTAATATTATTTATTATCCTCGACGGTACAAATAATATGCCATCTTTGTTATGTAAGTTGTTAAAGTTCTTTCTGAACTTAAATACTTTTTTAAATTAAAGGGTTCATTGCCTAATGTACGATACACAAGCTTTTCCTAGGCATCTAAGGCCTTCAATTGTAGATAAGTTAATTTGTGGTTGTAGAGGTACAATAGGGAAGAATTTCTTAAAACTTCGCAAAAAACTTAACAGATTTATCAGTAAAATATTTAATTTTTTGTAAAAGTCATACAAAGGTGAAATAAATATTTGTACATATTTAATTATTTCATTTGTTAACTTAATAAAGTTTATTACATTAAATTTTTTTTAATTGAAAACTTGAATTATAGAAATAAATGTTTAAAGGATTGTATAAATTCTTTTACTTCTGAAATACCAACGTTTTTTTTTCACGAAGCGTAAAGGACTTGTGGAAGTGACGTATGATTTGACAGGTATCGCGGAAGTATATTATTGAAAATAAGTATGTATGTACATTCCAAAGTTCAGTACGAATTCGTTACAGTGGCTGGTAATGTTCTACCGTCGTTCTATTGTGGGATAGCTGTAGATAGGTCTAGAAATAAAGCGTCGCTTGTCCGTCGAATTGGCCCCACGCCAGAGGGGGTGCCAAGACAACATTCTAATTTGAATCGCACGAATTCAATTGCAATCACAATTCAATTCTAATGGATCAAGTATTGAATAACGCTGCATTTGTTAAAAATATCGCAGCGGGCGTAGAGATTATCGAGAGATCCGAGTATGTCTCGATAGAAAAATGAAAATATCAGCGGGCGTTACTTAGAGAATTTGCGTTATAAAAAATCGGAGATGGAGCATATAATTTTTTTCTGTATTTATAAAAACTGAGTACACAAAATTTCTAACTAATTAATTACGCAATTTAAGAAACGCAGGGATATTACGATGAGGTTAAATAGCGGAGGGAAATCTGTACTTTTTCGAAATATGCAATTATCAGTGCTAGTACATGATCACATGGAACACCCCTGTCACATTTTGGGTACAGATTATAATTTATCCCTATTCCTCGAAATCACTAATAGTCAGTAAATGACGACAAGGTTTATCACCTGTCAACTTACGCGCTAACTATCTAGTTAACACGTGATTTCGAGTTCCTAACTCCGCGACCATAGAATCCCTAACTCCGCGATTACTGTTATACAACCGTGAACCTTTAAATATAGGAATAATAATCGCGAAGTATATGCTGTTCTATGTATATTGTTTATATGTAACATACCCTGGCACATCGATGCATAGTACTGACCTAAGCCAACTTACCATTTGAGTAATGCCCTTTACAAGACATGCGATGCTTCAAAGCGCATAGCAACAAGCTATTTATTCAACAGAGGGCGGGAGCATCGACCTGAGAAGTGCCCAAGCCAAAATTAACATTGTAAGCCTAATGCTTTGGTAACGTAAGGCTACTTAAGCAGAATTAGGTTTAAGATGGGGAAAGCCAGGTTCTTATTGAGCTTATTACGTGGTAAAGGCAAGGATTACGTCTGTGCTAAGAATTTCGATGATTGAATGAGAATCATTCTGATGTAGGTAAATTATACTTGGTTTTGGAATATTTATGTTATTAGGGGAATACGCAATAACTACTCATTTCTATAGTTGCAGAACGAATAGTGATTTGAGTATATATAAAATATAGATATTATTGTGTAGTTGTGATAAAAATAAAAACCAAATCTCCCCTTTTTCTTCCAAATTGTATATTTACACACACACATCGGTACAAGTTTTTAAACCCATTTGGAGACAACAGAACCTTAAAGACATAATATCTCTGTCATTATTTCTTTATCAACTTCATTCCCTTTCTACAATTGAAGTGGTCAGCCATTTTGTAACATCATTATTTATTGCTTAGAAACCAAGTGGCAAACGATCGCGCCAGACAGCCGGCGATTTCCGATGAGACAGGCCCCTAAGCCCCTTAATCATTTCGCTTCCTGCGACTCAATTGCAAATGCACTTGCGCGACACTTGATGCGAATAAAAATAAATTTATAAATTATATTGGCTCTAAGGAATATATTTTTTTGTCGTAAGAAAACGATGTCTCATACGAGTAATGACATGGTATCAAAAGAAAGAAATACACAAATAAGAAGGTTTAAGAAAATGCAATCGTGTATAGGTTTTTTTGTTACATCTGTATTGTTTCTTAGTTACATGAAATGAAATAAATATTTGCGAGTTATTTTAGAGATTTTTTTCTCTAGATAGCACATAAACGCATATAATCAAAAACGTATCTCAAACTGCTATTTTCCTAGGTAAATCGTAAGAAGAAACTAAGAGACCAGGTATAATTTCTAATTTGACGGCTGTGTCACATCCTGACAATCAGTCTAGGGTTTGACAGTCACTGACCACTTGCAATTTAAGCCCACACTACAACGAACCCACGCACGGTTTATTAGTCCTTATTTTCTAGTATATAGAGTATAAAATGCCTTGGTGAATAACAAATCTGCGTGGCCAGACAGGATGTTTTAAATGGACATCATTATTGCATTCTGGGACTTTGAAATTAGCTTGGAATAATAACGGTTTATTCTTTTATGTAATGGTCAAGATAAAGAAAATTTTGAAATATTTATATGCTCAAACAGTTATAGCATCGTGAAGAAGATGGATTTTTTCATTGATGAGTTCCGAGCAAAATTTTGCTCAACTCAACCTCCTCATATAATAAAATAAAGTATCACAACCCTGTCCTTGTAGTCAGTGGTTGAGTTTTCACAATCAACTGTGCATTTTTATGGTCTTTAGCCACTCGAAAACCTCTTTTATTCTAATAAATCAGTGTCGAACGGTGGTAACTGGTAAACCATGCCTACGTATTTTTTTACTATATGACACTGGGTCGTATCGCGTTCAATTAAAGAAATAAATATGATAATAGATACGTTTATATCACCCGATATATACCGACGGTCGGTATATAGTCATATACCGACGTATACCAATACTCAATCTCATAATTAGTCTTCTCTTACCACACACCGAGAAGAAAGACAGCTGGTTACGTGCTATTTAGATCCCAGCAAAGGCTTAATTTACAGAATGCATTGGCCAACACATGGCAGATACCATGGGATCGCCAACATATGTGCATGCATTAAGAACATTGATCGGTCCTTAAATAGACTCGTATTGAGTTATAATATCATTCACATATACATACATATGTTCATGCCTGTACCTCCCCAATGGGATAGGCAGAGAATATCGATCGCCACCTGGAACGATCCTGACAAATTTCCCTTGCTTCACTCACACCCAATAACCTACTAATACATTCTCTTCTGTTCTTCACTTTACGTACATCCGCCTCCAATTTAATATTGAAGTTATAATGTTATCCCTTTCATAGACAGTACGAAAGTTTTGGCCACTCAAAGTCTATGCTTCGCCGTTAACATTCAAAGTGAGAATTGGCAAAACCATTGACATTCACTTATTATCTACTATTCACCTACCTATACAAATGTTATTAAGGTTTCGTCATGTTTTCTTACTCGAAACCTAGGGTGATCTTACGGTGATCATTTTTCAGTTATAACCAGGTCCAAATGTGATTATCTTCTGTGATCATAGAATAACCGATGTGTCAACAGGGCCACGGTTATAATATCATACATAAATTCTCTTAAACTTATCAACAAGATAAAGTATCCAATTTTCTGTCCGCCCTAACAAGGATAAAAGAATGAGAGCGTACTGATTGTGCTTCTTTATACTTAGTGTGAGTACCACTGGACAAAGTACAGTTTAGGTATTCGTAGTAGGTATTTGTTTATCTTTCACATTCCTATGTGTTGACCATATATTGACTGTGTTAATAAAATTGATCGCTGTGTTCACATTACTTACATAATCCCAAAGTTAGGTTGTTACTAAGAATATGACATGTCTAATTTTATTTATAAATATTCCATTTAGCAAAAAAACTTAAATTATATTTCGTCTATCTGATATCTGACCCCTACGTAACAGCCCTTCATATTAAAAACTGTGACGTTAAAAGTACCTATAACCACCGAGTGTGTATGAGTGTCAATGAAGTGAAAGTGATCAAGATCGGGACAGATAGGGTTCCGTGATCTCAGCCTACCCCTCTGCAGGGAAATGGGCGTGTTTTGTATGTAACATGAAATACCATAACATAACACATTTTACATGCTATTATTTTAGACGTAGATAGCTAGTAGCAATTAATTTAAGTCCCAGCTTTACACGACACCGGTTTGTCATTTTCTCACGTGTGTAAATATAGACTGTCCTTGAAAAAAACCTATTTATTGACATTGCCAATCAAATTAACTTAATTCAATTTGTGCACGTAAAAATCAATATCAATTCGAGTTGAATTGAACTTGGTTCAATAGTTCAAATGTTAAGTGATTGGCGATTCGTTTACCGGTTTCAACCGACGGCTTGTGTGAACTGACCTTTACAATGTGGATTTGATAACATTAATTGTATTTAAAACCGCCTAGTATGTATGAGGAATTATATGTCGATGAAGCAAAAGAGGTGTGCCAGGATCGGAACAAATTGGAAACTGTTATATGATACGGTTAGGGAGATGAGCGTAGTGTGTGTGTGTGTATCAGATATATATATTAAAACATTTATATGAAACATTGGTGACAGGTGACTAGCCCATCGCCTAATTATAGTCCTAAATTACCTCTGGATATCCATAACGAAATCCGGGAAAAACGTATCTAGTTGTTGTTCCAAATATGTGATTAGAACATAATATCGTAGCACGTAAACCTCTGACTACCCTGCTAGGCATAACAGTTACTACACATACGCGCATATGTATGTATGTAATCATAATTAATATTCATAAAAACTAGATGAGTATATTGCTTACAACATTGTATTCATTCCTTCACAATGTTTTCCTTCACCAAACCATGAAGTAAACATTCGTAAACATAGAAAAAAAGTGACGCACCCAAAATCTTCCGATAGCTAAGATCAAATAAAGGGTATTTACACCGGCACGCACAAAAAATCTGGGATATCTCCAAACAACATCGTATTACGACAATAGTCACTCGACTTACATAACTATTGGTGCCGTTCCAAAAGATAAAATGAGTGAAACACGAAAACAGTCTATTTCTGTTCACTTCAAACGATAATCACTAAGTCAGCTGCGATTCAACAAATTATAAAGGTGGAGTGAATGGGTTAATCTGAGAGGTAATGGGAAAGCTAGATAGCTGACTTTCTGCTCTATTATTATGGGATGAGGCTAAGCTAAATAATATACATATTAATAACATAAAAGTAAATAATTTTTAACCTCGTCGGTACCCAATACTAAAGGCAGAAAAGACGATGTTATGTATCGGTTGTTCTGTCTACTCCGAATGGGATAGAAGGGGTGTAGTTATGTGTCAGCCGTTGCTATTTAAAACATAATTGTCTTAGAACGAATGGATTTGGCGAGAGTATGATTACCGTACCTCGTCAGCGTGGGTTAATTAATTATATCAAATCAAAACGCTCCTTTATGTAACTCATATTATCTTAATATTCTATAATCTCATAATTGTATATATGTTGTATTATATAATAAATAAGAACACGATTAAAGAGGTATCTTCTTCTTCTTTGGGTGCCATCTCCTATCGGAGGTCGGCTATCATTGAGGCTACACGATCACGCGATGTTGTCGCTCGGAAGAGTTCTATATTACTCGTGTTGAACCACTCTGCGAGATTCTGCAGCCACGACGTTTTTCTGCGGCCAGGCCTTCTTCGACCTTCAACTTTGCCTTGCAGAATAAGTTGCAGTAGATTGTATTTGTCGGCGCGCATAATATGACCAAGATATTGCAGTTTCCTCCTTTTTATGGTCTTCAAGAGCTCTAACTTCTTATTCATTTTCAGTAAAACCGTTTCATTAGTTACACGATCCGTCCATGATATTTTCAACATCCTCCTATATATCCACATTTCGAATGCTTCTAACCGTTTACATAACGTCTGGGTTAGTGTCCAGGCTTCTACTCCGTATAACAGGATTGAAAATATATAAGACCGCACTAAGCGGCATCTCATGGAGAGTTTCAGATTCCGGTTACAAAGAAGGTGATTCATCTTCATAAAAGCGCCTCTGGCTTGCTCTATGCGACATTTTATCTCTACACTCTGGTCTTCTTGGTCGTTCACCATACATCCAAGGTATTTATATGAACGGACTCTCTCAAGTGGTTGGTTTTTAACGCTTATAACTGCAGACATCTGTGGCGTACGACCTACGATCATGTACTTGGTCTTCTTTATATTGATGTTCAGACCGTTGCTAGCACTGATCGACTCAACACGGTTAAGTAACTGTTGTAGATCTCCCATAGAGCTAGCTAAAAGGATTGTATCGTCCGCATATCGGATGTTGTTGAGGGGCCTCCCGTTTACAACGATCCCTTCGGTTGCATTCTCAAGGGCTTCTGAGAAAATCTCTTCGGCATAGAGATTAAATAGCAAGGGCGATAAAATACAACCCTGTCGCACTCCTCGTAGAATTTCCACATCAGCGGTAAGTTGGTGTTCCACGCGTACGTTAGCGGTCTGCTGCCAGTATAGGTTCTTAATGATGAAGACGTCTTTGGAATCAAGGCCTATTTTCTCGAGGATCTGAATCAACTTTTCGTGTTTTATGCGATCAAATGCCTTTTCATAATCTATGAAACAGACGTATACACATCTGTCCATATCCCAACAGCGTTGCATCAGCACTTTATAACCAAATAAAGCATCCCGCGTTCCATAGCCATTTCTAAACCCAAACTGTGTCTCTGAAATGTTATCTTCGCACTTTCTGTATATTCGTTTATGGATAACTTTAAGGAAGATTTTCAGGACGTGGCTCATTAGTGATATGGTGCGGTACTCGCTACATCGTTTTGCGGTGCTGATTTTTGGCAGAGTAATGAAGGTTGAATGGAGCCATTCTGAAGGAATTGTGCCGGAATTATAAATAACATTGAAGAGATTCACAATGACATCTAGATGGTCGTATTCTAGCAATTTCAAAACTTCCACGGGTACTTCATCTGGGCCTACGGCCTTACCGTTCTTTGCAGATTTTATTGCATAAGAAATTTCATCTTTTGTGATAGGGGGTCCAGTTAATTGTACATCTGTGCTTAAATGTTCCCCTCTTTGGTCATTAAAAAGCTCCTCAACATATTCTTTCCAGATCCTTAGACGGTCTTCTATACTCATGGCGTAGTTGCCATCTTTATCCTGAAGAGTAGAGGCTGATCGTCGTTTTTTCTGCCCAGTGAGTTCGTTTATCTTCTTATACATATTGAAGGCGTCATGTTTGGCTTGTAACTCTTCTATCTCTGTGCATTTGTCATTGATCCACAAATCCTTAGCCTCGATACATTTCCGTCTGATCTCTCTGTGAACCTCTTTATATTGCTTCTGGTCTGTATGTTTTACCAGTCGTCTCTGTGTCATTAAATCTAGGATTTCCCCTGTCATCCATTCTCCTGACTTGACAGCTTTAGCCGGCGTGAGCATCTCCTTTGCTGTGTTTATAATAACACCTTTGACATCTTTCCAAACTTGTTCTGGCGAGGTTTTTGGCGTTTGAAGTTTGATTTGTTCCCGTAACTCATGGAATTTATTATGGAGGGCACAATGAAGCTTTCTCTTTATGTCCTTATTCCTAAGTTGAGAAACATCAATCCTTGATGACGCCTTTGATGGTATCAGTTTCTTTAGCTTCATGGTAAAGACTCCCAAGAGAGGATTGTGATCTGCACCAACATCTGCTCCCGGATAGGTTTTAACCGACTTAAAACTGTTACGGTACCTCATGTTGACTAATATGAAATCTATCTGGTTTCTTATAATATTTGTCGGAGAATCAGCAGGGGATTTCCAAGTGTAAAGACGGCGTGGGGGTAGCTTAAAATAAGTGTTCATTACTACCAGAGATTCTTCTTGACAGAATTGAATGAGACGATCTCCCCGATCGTTGCGCATGCCCAAGCCGTAAAGCCCGACAACATTTTGAATAGGACCTTCACCGATCTTAGCGTTAAAGTCACCCATGATTACAGTACACTCTGACTTTTTTAGTTTAGTGAGTACGGTTTTCAAGTCCTTATAAAACTCTTCAAGAATGCTGTCATTTTTATCTGCAGTAGGTGCATATACCTGGATGATGTTTAAATTTATAGGTTTTGCTCTAAATTGTAACAAAATTATGCGGTCCGATACTGGTAGAAAGTTAATTACTGTTGTCTTAATATGCTTTTTGATCATAACTGCAACTCCGTTTCTGTGATGTTTGTCGTCGTTACCACTGTAGTAGGTAACGGTATCATCAGTCGTTTCTATACCGCTTCCTTTCCATCGGGCTTCACTTATCCCCAGTACGTCGACTTCGAGTCTCCTGAACTCCTTTTCTACGTTTTTAAACTTCTCTTCCTTAAACATGCTTTGCACGTTCCATGTCGCAATTTTTATGGCACACCCGGGGATTCTTAGCACCCTCTGACCATTTAAGGTCTGCCGGGGACTGAGGGCCGTTGTATTTTTGTACTGAGCCATAATGATTTTCCTGGGAAAAGTTAATGCGGTGGTCTTCCCTTTGCCTTCCGCATCGCTGTTTGTCAACGTTAAAGAGGTATAGGACCACAAACTTTTTTACTGGATACTTTCTTACCGATAAGATCTTAGCTATTGACACCATCATATTTCTCGGTATAAAAATGTACTAATCAAAGCTCTATGAGAATTCAGAGAGATCATGGATACCCTTTTCTCTGGATCCCGGCAAACCACTTTTGATTCATTGACATCTGTACACCTCCTCATACACAACCGTTATAGGTACTTCAAAAAACTTGCATCTATTACAATAAATAAAATTACATACATTCACGTCTTTTAAACTCTTTCGAAGTTTACGGAACCTTGGAGAGACGATAATATCTCCTACCTCACTTTTTAGAATACATCTTGGGGTTGTGATCTTAAAATTAGTAGTTCCTAATTCGGCCACCAGGTCAGTAGAGTCTGTGGCGCTGTAAGTTGAGGACGGAAACGTCCATATACTGGTCCAAAGTCAACATGAGTCACAAGCGACGTCCATTCAATGAGATGTACTGTACAAGGTCATCTCTCAATTGCAGGTTGACTCTCATTAACTATAATGTACACTCAGAAGTTATGTTATGTACGTCAAAAAGTACTCTTAAAAATTACGCGTACAAGTCCGGAAATCATACATTTACGTCACGTCCGTTTTCCTATAAACCACAGATATACTTAAGTCCTTAAATATCTTTTCGATTCGTAACTTTGGTGGAGTTCTGATAAAATAGATGAATTTACAAGACACAATATCGAATCGATTAATCGGTCGATTCGATTATTTCTTTAGCTAATTAACTCTAAATCTGACGACTTAGATATGAAATAATTTTAATATATTCCGGTAATTTCCATTGATACACAGTCCCTAATTGTCCCACTACTTCTTGCCGTAAAGAAAGACAGATAATTAACATTTTACTGATATCCTAGCTTAGAACGGAATACGTGTATATGAGGTATCTTCATTATGCCCTTCCTGCAAACCAGTTTTGTTCCATTGACACACATTTGTATATGTACTTGGTTATGCATGGTACTTTAAAAGTTACTCTTCTTCAGTATGCCGTCTATTTGTGCGTCACATGTCTTACTAGGATGATCCTTACGTAACCGTCTACTATGTGAAGTAAGATTTCAGTGGCAAAATATGTCATAGTTTTATGTGTAAGCAGGTCGTTAACTTGTTACATGCATGTTTTACATACATATACACACATTCTGCAACTTTAGTTCAGAATCTAGGTGATACAATATCGTCCCAGTCACATTTAGGATAGATACAATAGCATTGATATGAAATATTGGTAAAAACCTACCGCCCAATAGATTCATATTACACTTAGTCTTCCTTTCAGCTCTAGTTATGAAAGGCAGGTAGTTCTCATTTACGTTTCACACCAACACGTGACTATGTCATTACGTACATTTTCCGCTCTGATATCTTTTTGAACGAAAAACCATGTTTTGCTGTCATTGGAAACGACCTTAGGTGAACGATGGAACATGCAGGTCGCTTTAGTGTTGCAGATCTTATATAGGGGTATATTAACCTCAATTGTGATATAGTATAAAACTAATTCATACATTTATGGTGGCGTCAGAGATTACGTATTTCTTTCTCTCGATCTTGGCATAACTTAACCCTTTTACTTTACTGACAGTCATACTCCTTTGCATAAATACATATAATGTACCAATCTCCTTTGCATAAAAACATAAAATCAAGCAGTCACGCTGTCAAGTTTATCATATAAAAATAAAGAGAACAGTAGAATGCTAAAGCTATCCATTTCATTGCCTATTAATATAATAATTAGTATCGAATGAATATTGATGCTAAAAAGAAACCTAGAAGATATTGTCATGTCTCCGAGGTTTTGTGCACCCCGTGTATATGTCATTGCCAATTATTATCAACTAAAACTCCATGTTCATTATACCCCAATATTATAGAGGGAATATCAATACCAATATCTCACTGATGTTCGGTGTTGGCAATGAATGCATCAAGGTAGTAAAAAAATCTTAATATCTAATCAAAAATGCATATTTTGTTTGAGGCTGGAGTGTCTTGTAGGTTCTTCTCCAAGCTAGGGCTTTCTAATCAAAGGTAGAGTCATTGTTGTAAGACAACCAGTGTCACTCTATATATTTCGACGTTCAATTAATGTACTGTATAGAATAGTAGAGTTTGAACATGCAATTGAAGTCCCAGACCACCACGGCACTTGACAAACAAACATACTACGACATAGGTCGAGGTGAGACCCAGATTAATTGAATGTGATCACATTATGTCCAAATAAATGGTTATATCGTTGCCTCATAGACTATCTTGGCTTTATTTTTTGGCAGCTCATATACTGGCATGCAGGCTAATTATTTTTTTAATTGCTTACTATTTGGACTAAGTGTTATTGCATATTTGCGATTATGAGATTAACATGTTGTGAGAATGGAAACAATGCCAATGAAATGTCGTTTCCTGCTCTTCTTAATACAAGTGCGATTGTACATATTTGTACATTGTGAGTGTGAATATCGTGTGAATTTTGACACATCATTTACAAAACAGATCTTTTTGACGTAATTACGTACCGTAAATCAAACTTTTTATTTATTATCATATATAACTATAATTTATATCTAATACTCAAAATGTAAATGAATATCGGTCAAAATGTTTTTAAAAAATAATTTGTAAAAGTCGATACACGAAGTGACACGTAAATCACTAGATGGTGATTCAACAGAATAATCCCGTGTCATGAAATACTCAGACTATTGCTAGAACAAAGATTAGAATATTTTTTCAGAACATTCGATATGCCAATATATCACTTAGTAGGTCTATATCCACTATGTTATTTAAAGTTTGTATTGATGTAAATGACAGAAGCTGGTAATAGAGTGTGTTCATTCTTTTCTTTTATAACCAAATCTTACCCAGTTCTCATCATCCAATGACTACCTAGTCAACATCTAATCTGATGGTAACTTTTCGTGTCCCAGCATTGACTATTACAACCCAAAGTACAGGCAGGTTTCATAATCATTACGTTAACGTTATTTAACAAAAAGTACTAGTTTGTCGCAACGGTTGTATTGAAAACTCAGTTCCGCTTTCCCCTGTAGCAAAAACGGCTGCAATCACCTAAACAATGTTGTCAGCAGAGATAATCGATTACTAGGCCTGACCACGATACAGTTTAATCATAAACTGTATTTGGTTCAGTTTAGTTTAATATAAGACTTACTGAATTTATATCATTTTATTACGAGACAGAGTAATTCGACGTAGCTCAGTTGTTTAGGGCTTGACTGTGTATCAGTGGGTACAGGGTTCAAATCCCGCTTGAGCATGTACCAATGGAAATGAAGTTTAGTGAATTTCGTTATAATAAATCATTTACGAAATCCATCAAATATTACGGTGAAGGAAAACATCGTGAGGAAACCTACCTGTTCCCGAACAGGTAATAGTCATTGCTTGTAAATGACCACATGGCTTACCACCTGTCACATTGAGTACTGACTATCTGGTCAACACGTGAGTTCGAGGTGGCCATAGAATTACTACCTTGCAATTGCGGAGATGGACACCTGAACCTCTAACTACCACGCAAGGGTTAATGGTCGAGAAGGCGTATGTTGTTGTTTTTTAATATCATTTTATTAGACGTTTCGCACTCTAACCGCAATAATTTCTATTATAAGACATTAAAACACGAACTGAACTAGGCTTCTGGAAAAGTACTTTCAAGCCGTGTGTTAATTGTACTAGCCAACTCTTTTTATAGAAATAAATTGTTGAACATACCCAGATCAGTACATATTTAATAGATACATATAACAAACAACCATGCTGGATTTCAGAAGTCATATTTTTAAGGAATAATGAATGTATCTGACTATGAACAAATCATTAGAAAACCATAAATTACATAACTTCGAAGTTAGTCGCAATTCAGTAGGAACTGAGTTCTGCACGCCTACAAGAATCCAAAGAGGTCAATAACCCGTCTGTTTCCAATGAGTCACGAGAACTGGAAGTCTGTCTGTCACGGACTCCTCCTTTTGTGGCTGAGCTATGTTTGGCCAGAGTGACTCATACGGGCCCATCTATTTGGTGTGGGGCTACTTCATTTAGGGTAAAAGGCTGGAGTGGTGGGTTAGAGTTGTTATTAAGGTCTTTGGTAACTAATTAGTTATTACAAGTTACTGTTAATGTATTAAAGGTCTTTGGGAAGTCTATTAGTTGTTATTTAATGTTGTAAATGGTGTTGCTTATAATACTGTATGTAACTGACAATCATTGATAACGTATAAATGGTAAACATGATATGCGTATTAAGAGTGTTCATTATGACCTTTCCGGAATGGTAAGGGATTTGAATAACTGCAGTTGAAATTGTTAATATAACAGTGTACGTAGTATATAACCGTATCAAACCCATGACTTAAATAGTAATGACACCAACGATTATACTCGTATGTGCTTAAATCAATGTTTACTTTAACAAAAACCTGATCTTTAGTGAGGGGGAAACATCAATGGTAAAGATTTTATAAGCAAAGATAGAGATATCTAAATTTACAATGGGCCGTACCCTTTCAAGAAGATATGCAGATCAACAAATTTGAAATTATGTGAAAAAGAGACGATATGCTTTACCACATGTTATTATGTTATTAAAAAATATAACTAGAGAACTATAGTTGCAATATTTAAAACAATTAATATTTTTTTTCATTCCTTGCAGAGACTTCTTTTCCATTTCACTCGGAGATGATGATGACGACAGCGACGGGAGAACTATTGATAACACTTTAAGGAGAGAACCACCAAATGCTAATCCGACGACCTCTGCCAATGTAAGACCAAGTGGCCAGCAGGAAGCAATGATTAAAGATGCTGAAAAGACTGTCAATGGTCTAAAGAATGAAATTGCTGATAACGCTGTACCACCATCTGTGCGCCAGTCCATAAATGAAAGAAGCAAAAGTGAAGAGCAATCAAACAATAAACAAACACAATAAATATTCTACCTTAAGTGGCGACATCTAGGACTCTGCTTATTGAATGTAAAATATAATTGTCACGCAAGGTGCCGAAATTAAATAATATTATACCAATAATGTTACATATTATTGCCTCATAATAATGGTCAAAGGCTTCAAAAGATCGAAGTATATTCTGACACTGAATGTTAGCATTAAATACTTACAACCAGAAGAAATAATGTAATAAAAAAGAATATCACCACCATAGAAACAGATTTTTCATGAAAACCTAATTTTGGCTTGATAGTCTTCATTGCTTGCTATCTAAAGACAGATACTGTAAGAAATGAAAGATAGTCTTCATTATAAAGTATTTCACAATAACCTACATCACAGATATAAGAATACTATACTAGTACCTACATTATGCTTTTGAATTATTTAATTACCTAATTATTAAATTAAATAATTTTAATAAAATAAATAATTTTATTTAAACTGTCTGTTTTTGAGCTCGAGATTAGTAAGTTAGGATAATCATAAATTGAGTTCACGTCACCAACACGAATTTCTATATACTTTCACGAAATATTTATCACTCTAATTGAATGGTATTATGTCATCTATTTTGGCATTGTCTATTTTCAACAATAGCAAGTTTCCTCACGATGTTTTACCTAATTGTAGAAGATATATAAAAATTAAAAGGTGGCTATCAAACCAGATATATAATATATCTCAAAATTAAAAGTTGGCTACCAAACCATCGGCTTCACCACAATAGCTACATCGGCATTTAATTTGAATAGGCTGCTGTGAATAAGAAAATTATATCCCCCTCATATATATTCCCCTCATGAAGAACAGAAGAGTATGTATGAGACGGTTAATGTGTGTGAGTGAAGTAAGACAGATTTTTCAGGATCGTTCCAAGTGGCGATCGATAGTCTTTACCTATCACCTTAGGGACGTATAGACGTGAATATATTTATGTATGTGTAATACCTTCGTGGAATATTGCCGTGAGTATATGTTTTATAGTATTACACCATGACTTCAAGGTTAGCATAATAAAAGACTGACATATCCATTGTACGTATACCTAAATAACTTTTATAGTGATACGTGTTGGCTTTGGCACGTAGAATTTTATGGCGAATGTAGTTCAGTGGTTTGAACTAAGAAATCGGTTATCGAAATGTGGTTTCGATCATTATGGTAAATGGAATTCGAAGGAAACCAATAAGAGGCAATTTTCTATGCATCTTAACGCCATAAACGAGAAATTATTCAGTTGTATTTTAAGTATTACTTAACAAACAATCAATATCTAGAGGAACGCAGCTTATTTCTTGTAGTATATAAAAGTCAATGCCTTGATAGGGTGATTAAATAATATTATGACCATATTGTTCTAAGCCTAAGTTACTAGTTACATGGGAAAAAACCACACAAGGAGTTTGATAAGGACTATTGACCTCCTTCAGACGTGTATGGCTTATCAGTTGGTATAAACACAACCGGCTTTGTATTTCACTCATTGTTATACATACTTATATATCCATACCTAAATATGCAAAGATATTCAAGACCTTATATCCCTTTTGCCAGGGCCTGATCCTTGGAGATATATTATCGGCTCAGTCACCCTTAAAATAGTTACTGTTTTATAAGTGGTAAGTCCTACCATACATATACATATTTATTCATTTCCTTTATTCCCTTTCGCGGTGGACAAAACCTTCGAGACACGATAATATCTCCTTGGACTTATCATGGTGTAGTGAGAGATTGCTAGCCCATCGCCCAAAAGGTTCTATTCACCCCTAGTTGCCTCCTATGACATGCAATGAAAAATAGCAGCTAGTAATCATTCTTTTTACGTGCCAGACCCTTCCCCAAAAAAAACATACTGCTCAGAACAGTAACTGCAAAGAACAGTATAATTTGAATACGTAAAATGTTCCTTTCAACCGCGTGACCAACTTTCCTAACCTGATAGTTGTTATCACTTATCATTTGCTTAGTGATAAGCTTGAGTGCCTTAAGTTTTCTCATAGTGATCGCGGAATATTCTAGAACACAAATTTCGCACGTAAATGTACTGGATAGCGAAATTTATCGATAAATGTTAGGACGATATCGATAAGATATTACGTAGGTATTATCCGAGCGATAGCAAAGAGGTGGAAGAAAGTGAATGAATCATGATTCTTGAAATGCGTTGGAATTGTGACGAAGCGCTTTCTATGTGCATTTGAATGAAGCTATAATGAATACACACTTTTTATGTAGGTAGTTATATGACTTCATCATATATCCATTTATGAGTGTCCTTCAATATACCTTTTCGAATGGACATAAGCCTGGATATGGACGTTATTTATAAATTTTAACATTGCTATTGATCAAGGTCATATGCAAAGACGTAATGCACACCCAGTGCAACACAGTCACTTATGCAAAAATGTAGTTTTTCAGGAGAAGCGTTTAAAACTAACACCTCACTGTATACTCTATGGAAATCATAAATATCATTCTATCGCTCATATGGAAACTGTGCGTACTACAAAAAAGAAGTTATCGCACGAAGTAAACTAAGCACCCCGCTTTAAGACCATTTTGCATTTTTTCTTAAATTTGCATTTTTTGCAAAAGTAACAGTGTCGCCCAATAAGACATATGACAGTCAGATAGACGACATATTGAAAAAGAGTGACGTTAGAAGTACCTATAACCGCCGTGTATGAGGAGGCGTATGAGTGTCAATGAAGCGAAAGTGGTCTGTCAGGATTGGGACAAATCGGGAGCCTACCCCTCTACAAGGAATCTGTGAAGATGGGTATGTATGTATGACAGTGTCGCGCCGGGGGAGCGATATAATCTCCAACCCTCGATGAGCAATCAAAGTTAGTCATATGTATGTTCGTGAGACCATTTGCAGTATTACGCAGTAGTTACCGTGGTCACATCACACCTCATTTTGGTCACATCAGCAGATAGCATCAACGTGACATGGCATTCGTGTCACCATGTGCAGGTTGACCTTACTTTATGAAAAATGGGTGCTTCGTTCCATTTGTCAGGTTTCTCACGATGTTTTCCGCCATGACATTAACTTATGCTAGTCTGGAACTGAAATAAAATGGATCGAGCTGTCTTCTTCCCAATATATTATATGAATATTTACTATAGACCCTTGTCTCGAGAATTGAGACCAAGAAAAACGGGGATTTCTTATGCATTTAGATCACAGGCAATCATCAATATTCACATATATACATTTATTTAAACATGTGTTATACGATCACAATAGAAAAATATTGACAATAGATGTTATTTTAATAATATAATTTCAATATTTTCAAGTACTTGCCTGGTCCCTTGCAAGAGACGAAAGATTCCTCTACACCTCTGGCCTGCCCTTACAAGATTATGCACGTGTTTGTCTGTATGTATCTTCAACCGTCCACTACATCAGGGTTTTAACAAGGATCCTGGTGCAGTAATTGCATTTCGCCTCACAAACGCTATTTAGCATTCAGTGCGCGATCCACTTCATGTTTATAATTTTAATTTTATTCCCACCGAGACATTTGGTGCTCTGGTGCATGCAAGTGTTATTTTATTGTCCAGTCAGATCAAGGCCTAAGCTACGTATAAATGGGACGAAAAGACACAAAAGGGATCAGTTACATTGTGGTGCTCATTGGAGTCCTACTGTGAACGTTTGGAAGCAACATGATCGGAAAATTGGTGAGTAATTGTAAACATACATATGTATATAGGTTCTTAGTTGGTCAGGGAGATGTTGATGGTCAGTACCTAGCGTGACTGGTGGTTAATCCATCACCGTTCAAAGATATACCTGTTAGAAACAGAGTTGTTCCTAGTTGTCTTACCTACAGAACAAATATACTGATGGTCATCACTCTAGTTACGGACCACGCTCAGTTTATTGGTCAAGAATCCGAGGCTGAAGACATGTTCCTGAAGATAGGAAACAGTCAGAGTCAGCGCCTATGCACTGCGCACTACTTCACGGACAAGTGCTGATACTATGGGCGAACAATAAATCTTGAAACCCCTCAGATTTTTATACATATCTCAGGGAGTTATAGCAGACACAATCTGGGTCTGAAAGATTGAATTCAAATGCATTACGACTGTTCTCACTTGTAGATAGTCAAAAGTTTGTGCATCGATCTTAGGCATTGTGGCTCATCGAACCCACTCAACGCCAAGTGACCACCCAGTGTATCAAGTGGTTTTCTATGACAACGTGAACATGTGCTGACCTAACTATTTCATTTTGATTATGCTAAATAGAAGGTTCGTCGTATCGTCACAGATATAAGAATACCGACTATCGCAGAATTATTGCGCTTGTGTTTCTTCAATTTTGTGTTTCAAATGTGAAGTCATATTAGTACCTACTTTTGAGTTAAAAAAGGGTTATCATTATATACACAATTTTATTCTTGTTCTATCTATCTTAGTATATTCGCGTAACTATAAAGTCGTAATAGAACACATAATACAGTAGGGCTAGCAACCTGTCACCATCATGTCATCCAACTCATACCATCTATACATGTACATCATTCTCTTGATTCCAGATCTTCTTCTTCGCTTTAATAGCAGTAATAGCCGCTGCTCCCCAGTACTACCCGGTCCGGAGTGACTATTCCGGATACTACGGGTCTTACCCCGGCTATTACGGCTATGGGAGTTACGCACGGCCTTACCCCTTTGGGTCTTACAACGGTTACTCTAACTACCCGTACAACAACTACTATGGCATTGGATATTATTGATAGAAGATCGTAGAAGATGGAAGAATGATAACTAATAATCTGTGTAATACTTTTGTAACATACTCGCAGGAAAGGTGTGACAGTAATATGTTGTATAAGATTTTCTATATTATATAGAGAACTCATGTTGTAAGAAGATTAAAATGTAATTTATGAAAAAAAAACCTATTCACTTTTACAATTTAAGGTAAACGAGCTTTCTGTTTGGTAAACAAAGAATAATAAAAGAGATTAAATTAGTAGTTGTGACCAGTTATGATTTCCATAATATATTAAAAATATTTATTATACATTTTTGTTAGACTAATTCTGAGTATCTCTTACAGTCTGAGAAACCCATCTATCTGTGCACTTTATCCAAGAATAGGACTAAGGGCATTGACGTTGTCGTGATCTATTCTGAACCCTGGCGATGATGGTTTACCCAGCACTCAACTTAGTTGCATATTGTAAATATGTAATAATGGGAACCCGAATATATATATAGCATTAACATGGGATTAATAAAATTAATAAGCTGTGTGTTACCTTTTTTACAACATAAGAACTATGTCCTTATTTGTTTGTCTTAAAATCTGTGTTTTATATAAGGTGCATTGTGTCTTCGTGTGTCTTATGAATGGAAATAAACGTTTTTTATTTATTTAAAGGGCCTATAACTTCAAAGAAACGTTTGTAAATATTTGAGTATTAAATAAAAAGAAAAAGTTTATATTCCATCACAGCAATACGAATATATTAATAGTATTTTCATTAGTATTATTACCTAAGATGTTATGTATTGCATGCATTAGTATTTATTTGCAATAATTGGTAAATTTAATTTAATTTAATTTTTAATATTACAATAGTTTTAAGTACCATATTTGTTTTAATTTTGTTTCCTATTCATTACATTTACCCCTAGTCCCTTAGTTTCGTCTTACCCATATAATTCAAAGGATAAAGTCAGCAAGAATCATTTTAATTACCTTTCAAACTTAGTGATCAATAACATTAAATAACCATAAATAATTGAGTTTCGTGGACAAACTATTGTCAATAACTATATATTATTTTGTATAAATTTTCCCCTGCTAGTCTGCAAAGTATAAAGAATGCCAACTAACTGCCGTTCTTCCCGGCATGACGAAAGACGCGAATAAAAGACTAGGGATAAATTTAAGCTTTTAAGTGATGAACTAGCGATCTGGCACCAAGTTCAAAATGACATCACAACGCCATTGCGAATGCTTAAAAGTGACCTAGGAGATCTTATATCTACGAGGTTCTGTCCACCCCGAAAGGGATTAAAAGACGTGAACGTATATGTATGTATGTATACGTTATTGAAAATAACACCATATCTAGGGAAAATTACTTACAATCTGTGCAAATGCTACCAGAATGATCCGATATATTCATGCACACTCATTTTACTGTCAGAATATATCAAAATGTCATAAAATCTTGATAGGCAATAAACTGGAGACTATTTGATCTTACGGAAGTGGCAGCTTCCATCATCTTTACGAGCAGACAAACATTTTTACTCCCTCATTGATTTAACAAGGAATTTAGTGTTATTTTCATAGTGATATGCTTGAGTGTTACGTATTTAGAACTAACACAGTTATAAAAAAAACTATACTAGGACAGCTATACAACTACTAACTTCCTACCTTTTGGAATGTCGTGAGAAGGAGGTTTTACTTGTTTGAACATACTTAAATAGTCATAACAGGATAGGCGGAGACCATCGATCGCCACCTTGAACCTAACAAATGTCAGTTTGTTAGGAGTAAGTTTAATTTATATGTTGGACAATGCGTAATGAGTTTGGTATATTTCTTTGCGTGTTTCCTGCATAGATTCTATGCTTCAGTTCCATGATCTAAGGAATAGCATTGAGGAAAACTCTGCCTGTTATTTGGAATATCTGTCTTATTATTGAGGACAATAATGCAAGAAAATTACGTCCATTGGAAAACTTTATTTATCGATTTACATACATACGTGTTCACAACCATTAACCCTTGCGGGGTAGTCATAGGTTCAGGTGTCCATCTCCGCAATTACGAAGGTAGTAATTCTATAGCCACCTCGAACCCACGTGTTAACCAGATAGTCAGTATTCAATGTGACAGGTGGTAAGCCATGTCGCCATTTACAGGCACTAACGATTACCTGTTCGGAAAATAAGTAGGTTTCCTCACGATGTTTACTCTCACCGTAGTATTCGACGCATTTCGTTAATGTATTTTTATTACGAAAATGTTCATAGAAATTCATTAAACTTCATTTCCATTATCGATTTAAGATACCTGAAAATACTTCATGTACTTTACTTAACGTGTTAGACCGGGACGTTAAAATAATACTAACTAGCTGCCGTTTTTCCCAAAGGATTAGGGGTAATTGGAATCTAAGGATCGACTGGCTAGCAACTTGTTACAAATGATAAATATGACACCTTTCAACATAAAAATACCTACAGTTTCATAGTGATTTGAAAGACACTTAGATCTAATGTAGGTTTATACAATTAGATTATCTGTACAAATGTGAAATGTGTTCATATATGTGAAATGAGACAGCTGTTTACCATTATAATCCCACGACAACACTGATTTACATTATTTTTCCATACTTTAAGGTAATCAATGCGCGGAAAAAGGCCGTAAGAAATACTTAATTAGCTTCTATCTTATCTATAGGTAAAGCAATCAATGCACGCGAATCGTATCGTAGTATTATCGCAATTTCACATCGATATATTCGCATCGATACGGCTGCAGTAAAATGTATTATCTGTTACTTCGTCATAGAATTAGCAGGTCAAGAACTACATGTATGGCCGACTTAATCTTTCGATGTGAGGCCTAAAAAGATGGCATAAAAATTAGAAAAATTAGAAATAACGGTGAGGGAAAACATTGTGAGGAAACCTGCCTACCCCGCAGGATAGGTAATAAATAGTCAGTGCCTATATACGGCGATACGGCTCACTACCTATCACGTTGGGTGCTGTCTATCTATCTATCTAGTGATACACGGGCTTCGAATGACCCATACCTAACATGCCTTCGAAATTTCGGAGATGGGCATTCAAGTCCTGGCTACCCCGCCATAATAAAAAGGGAGTGTGTATACACACGTCGTGAAGCGTATGTATGTATGTAAAAATTAGAACTTATATAGAGAACATGACTGTTTACCAATAAAGAAGATGACATTGTAGTGACTAGGATTGAAAAGGGCATTATTCGATGGTTTAGACATGCTATGGGATGAATAATAGTTTAATAGGTAAATGGTTGAGGTGGAACGACGGTTACTAGGGGGTCGGCCGCATAGAACATGTGACAGATATACGAAATAATATTATTGTATTGGGTAAAAACAATCTGTAATTATTCTAAAATGCAAATAAAATATATAAAAATATTGAAAAGGGGCGACGTTCATATATTTCTTAATAATACCTATCTATGAATTAGGATATGAAGAACATACAGCCAGTATTAATTAAATGTAGCTTTTATCACCGGTAGATTAGCAACACTGTTACAGTTTTATAACTTTACAAGACTTGCGTGACAGGCCGCCATTTTCTTATTAGGAAATTCGTTATACTGCCAAATGGTAATTGAATGGAATATACAACGCGTTCACAGGCTTTTAGCTTATTAATTTGGCTGATGAGTCTAATTCCAGTGTTTATTGAGATTAAAAAGCTGTTTATATGTAAACGTCAGTGCTGAACAAGATTATTAAAAATGTACCAAATAATTAAATATATTAGATTACTTTATGACCATAATTGCAGATATATACATTGTATCACACTCAAGTTTCTGACTACCCCACAAAAGAGATAATTACTCCGTAGTCATCACGACTACATCGCAAGAAATAGTGGTAGAAATGTGCAATATACGAGTACGTTCAAACCCTGTAGTCTCTTTCAATATGGACAGAACCTCGAAGACTTGTCTCGTTGTCCAACTAACGAGGTTGAGTATAATAATATTTAGGACACTATTAAACCAATTGAACTAGCCCCTTGCTAAGTACATTTAATGCTTGTGTTAATACCTCTTATATATAGATAAATACATATAATCAACACCCAGACTGGATAGCAAGAAGAAAAGCGTAGTTCTTAACTCTGCCTCCACCGGAGATCGAACCCGGGACCTCAATAATAGCGTTTAGGTGGTTAACTAATCGCGCCATGGAGGTCGTCAAAATTAAAGTCAAAATATGTATGTAATTATTACTGTTGACAGATAACAAGCAAACGCCCAATAGATTCCATTAACCTTTACAACGGGGAAGAAAGGTAGCTAGTTATTTACGTCCCAGGTCGTAATGTATTACGAAATAGCCGTCGATACGCTGCCAACTATCTACAAAGTGCGAATTTAAATAATAAATACTTTTACTGGCCGCGAACCAACGTGCGGCATAACGCGAGAGTCATTGCCAAGGTTTAGAAAAAAAGTTTCGGTTCACGGCCAAAAAGTTTGCGTATTTATTACGTGGCATCACAAGACTACTGTTATAATGATTACTTCCTAAACTACTTTATTGGTAATGGTACGTGCCTTTCAAAAATAGAATGGTAAATAGCTACTTTTAACAGGTCCTTTTAAAACGACTAAGGAATTAGGTGAAAATGGAATTTATAACTAAATAAAGCCATCATAACCAATACGCTAAAGTACGCTGAAATAAATAAAAAATAATAATAAGAATAATTTATTGTACGAGGAGATTTTATGTCTCTGAGGTTCTGTGTACCCCAATAGGCACATAAGAACGCAAGTGTGTGAAATGTACTAACATAGGCATATGCATTCACATCCTTTAATCCGTTTCGGGCTGGACAGAACATTGGAGATATGAAAACGTGTTCTTGGTCACGTATCAGCATGTATTGGAGATTCGATGTCTCATGGAACAAAGGTGACAAGTTGCTAGCCTATCGCTCAATAGATTCCATATACTCTTAGTCCCTTAGTCGTCTTCTACGACATGCCGAGAAGAACGGCAGATAGTTTGCCTTCTTTTTATATCCCAGACTTGCATATTATGTATAAATATTATAATTGTTGAAATTGAAAGAACTAGTAGGTACGATATATACTCGGTATATGATACGTGGTATATGTTACACACATAGGGTATACCAACTGAATAAAAATATAGTTGATGAAGGTATAGAGAGTAATGGAGCGGAATTTCTGGAGCGCTGTTTGGCATATTAGGGTTCGACCTTTGCTCACTTTAGCGGAAAGATGGCGTAATGTATCCTATAGAGTACCCGCCACATAAGGTGGCAGTTGGAGGCGTCGCCACAGTCGCGTAATCCAGTGTTGCCAGTAAACACGCCAAAACTAGCACTCACTGTGCCATACGGCTCGATACATTATATTGAGATTTCATTTGTAACGATCTTTGGTTGCAGAGCTATAAACTCAAATAAAACAAATTAATATACCAAAGTCAAAAGTCAAAATATTTTTATTCAAAATAGGCCCTATCATAAGCTCTCTTTGAAAGTTATTTTATGATCTAAGTACAAATTAAAAAAACTATATATTGACAAAAGGAATATATATGAGTGAAGTGGAAGGGCGGTTACGTAGGGGCCGGCCTAATAAGACATATATGTAACAGTCAGATAGACGCTATATTGAAAAAAGGTGACGTTAGGAGTACCTATAACCGCCGAAAGTGTATTAGAGAATGTATGAATGTCAATGAAGCGAAAGTGGTCTGTCAGGATCGGGACAAATGGGGATCCGTGATCTCTGCCTACACCTCTACAGGGAATCAGGCGTGATGTGTATGTATGTATGTAAAAAAACTATTTCAAACATGGCACTGAGCATTGTCTTTACATATTTTTACCGAGGTTAGTTCACCAACCATTTCGGCTGCTCAAGATGCCACGTCATGAAGACCACGACCGCTCTGATAAGAGCGTAACGATTGAGAAGAAGAAGTTCAGCGGAGACCCTTGGAGAAGAACTAACAAGAAACTCCAGAAATCAATTTATTATAATCACCCTTAACAAACATAAAAATTACAAAGAGTGGGCAAAAAACACAACGCTGGTAATACTAAATTTACCTTTCATACAAAATAACACGCAATGGCGGAAACGTCAAATTTAGTTCCAAGTTTGGCTACTGCCACCGTATGTGGCGGGTACTCTAAGTATAAATTGAGCGTATTATAGTTTAGTTTGTATGAGAATACCTAAAAGTTAACGAACTTGTCAATTCACTCGTAACAATGAATGTTGACGTAATGTTATGCTTTTACAATACCTAAACTACAACAAAGTAGGACTAGGACATCCTGAATTTTAATAAGATTTTAGTGACTTGCCAAGATCGGAAGCAATGTAGTCCCTTGACATCTGGCTACCACTCTGTAGAGAATTAGACGTGGCGTGTATTTATGTAGCTTATATTCAGTCTATAATAAAACCTCTTTCTAAAACATGGCATGGTTACTAGTCATTCAGCCGCAGAATGTAAAAAGGCATATTGACTTACCCTTGACAAAGAACTGTCAACTTGAAGGGCTTCACTTTTTATTCAAGTGCAAAGGGCAAAGGGGTCGTCACTCAACAGCCAAGGTCGCACGAAACAGCTGTTTCAAAGGTTTCCGAAGCGTATTAAGGTCAGCTTTCGCTAATGACACGAAAAAGATCTATTGTTGAAAAAGTTGTTGACTCAGCATACATCATTGTAATGGATTGGTTCGGACGAAAATGGTCAGTTTTGCGATGATAAATGGTTATACTAACATTGAGTAGGTAATATTTTGATTAACGAACGAGTGACATGAAATACCATGTTGGGTATTGAATATCGTTACTACTATCGAAAATCGATAAAGTAGTCCACAATAGCAAATGTAGATAAATATGGGTTTTCGGTTTTCCCGGTTTTTTGTGTACGGTTCTTTTCAAATTAACAAGAGTTAAAAAAATGTGAAACTGTTAATAGAAAAGGCATGTTGCAGCCGTATCATTACGCAAAGGCGGGAAACCTTTTCGAAATTTACATATCAGTCACATTTTTCCGCATAAACAAAAAATCTAAAAATAGAGTACCCGCCACATAGGGTGGCAGTTGGAGGCGTCGCCACAGTCGCGTAATCCAGTGTTGCCAGTAAACACGCCAAAACTAGCACTCACTGTGCCATACGGCTCGATACATTATATTGAGGTTTCATTTGTAACGATCTTTGGTTGCAGAGCTATAAACTCAAATAAAACAAATTAATATATCAAAGTCAAAATATGTTTATTATACTATTTCAAACATGATTAATAATTAACGGGACTTATCCTTCTTATTATATATTACATATATTATGTGTTCCTTCACTCTGTCCGCAATAGACCGTTTAGTCTGTTCGACATAGGATTTCCCACAGCTGCAATCAATCTTATACACACCCTTATATCTTATATCATGAGTATAAATCGCGAATCTCTTAAAACTATTATTTCAAACATGGCACTGAGCATTGTCTTTACATATTTTTTACCGAGGTTAGATCAGCGGAGACCCTAGCTTGGAGAAGAACTAACAAGAAACTCCGGAAATCAATTTATTATAATCACCCTTAACAAACATAAAAATTACAAAGAGTGGGCAAAAAACACAACGCTGGTAATACTAAATTTACTTTTCATACAAAATAACACGCAATGGCGAAACGTCAAATTTAGTTCCAAGTTTGGCTACTGCCACCGTATGTGGCGGGTACTCTACGTAGGGGCCGGCCTAATAAGACATATATGTAACAGTCAGATAGACGCTATATTGAAAAAAGGTGACGTTAGGAGTACCTATAACCGCCGAGAGTGTATTAGAGAATGTATGAATGTCAATGAAGCGAAAGTGGTCTGTCAGGATCGGGACAAATGGGGATCCGTGATCTCTGCCTACCCCTCTACAGGGAATCAGGCGTGATGTGTATGTATGTATGTAAAAAAACTATTTCAAACATGGCACTGAGCATTGTCTTTACATATTTTTACCGAGGTTAGTTCACCCAACCATTTCGGCTGCTCAAGATGCCACGTCATGAAGACCACGACCGCTCTGATAAGAGCGTAACGATTGAGAAGAAGAAGTTCAGCGGAGACCCTTGGAGAAGAACTAACAAGAAACTCCAGAAATCAATTTATTATAATCACCCTTAACAAACATAAAAATTACAAAGAGTGGGCAAAAAACACAACGCTGGTAATACTAAATTTACCTTTCATACAAAATAACACGCAATGGCGGAAACGTCAAATTTAGTTCCAAGTTTGGCTACTGCCACCTTATGTGGCGGGTACTCTATGTAATCGATAGAGATCCCGCCACATAAGGTGGCAGTTGGAGGCGTCGCCACAGTCGCGTAATTCAGTGTTACCAGTAAACACGCCAAAACTAGCACTCACTGTGCCATACGGCTCGATACATTATAGGTTTCATTTGTAACGGTCTTTGGTTGCAGAGCTATAAACTCAAATAAAACAAATTAATATATCAAAGTCAAAATATGTTTATTAAACTATTTCAAACATGATTAATAATTAACCGGACTTATCCTTCTTATTATATATTACATATATTATGTGTTCCTTCACTCTGTCCGCAACAGACCGTTTAGTGTGTTCGACGTAGGATTTCCCACATCTGCAATCAATCTTATACACACCCTTATATCTTATATCATGAGTAAAAATCGCGAATCTCTTAAAACTATTATTTCAAACATGGCACTGAGCATTGTCTTTACATATTTTTTACCGAGGTTAGATCAGCGGAGACCCTAGCTTGAAGAAGAACTAACAAGAAACTCCGGAAATCAATTTATTATAATCACCCTTAACAAACATAAAAATTACAAAGAGTGGGCAAAAAACACAACGCTGGTAATACTAAATTTACCTTTCATACAAAATAACACGCAATGGCGGTAACGTCAAATTTAGTTCCAAGTTTGGCTACTGCCACCTTATGTGGCGGGATCTCTAGATGATATTTAAACATGTGACACTAACATTTTATCTAAATATCAGATTTTATACGCAAATCTTGTAGATTATATTATCTTATGGTTTATAGATAGTAGTTTAATACAAAACAACATCTAAAAAATAATTCTTGACTAAAATTTATTCTTGACTTCCAATTGTATGGTTATTGGTTAGGGATGGGATCATGTAGAACAATGCAATTAATTTGTCTTTCATTACTACATTGGCTTGATGAAAATTGTGAACTAATAATAGATGACTTTCTAGATAGTAAGTAAAAATAATTGGAAAAGCTCCAAGCTAAAGATAAAAATCACTAATAAATTTATTTGTCGCAATTTTGTTAGAAAGCGTATTTTAAATAATTTTCCGTGACGTATTTTTCTATATGCATGTACAAATAATACATTATGTTACATATTACACGTAAAACTATGCTTTTTAACTTGTCAAGTCTTGATAGTCATGATGAAGTTAGAGTTTAACATTACTCATAAATTTCTTTAATTTTTAATAATTTAAATGCCCGTAAGATTTTTCTTGGATTTGTCTACCCCTTCGTTAAATATTCGCTTAAACTATTAAGGTTATAATACACATAAATGCAACAATGAAGAGCAAGTGTAGGATAAATTTTCTAGTAAAAATCATATTTTGTAGATATACTATTTAGGTGACAAGGAATATGTAGTTTGAACAAAAACTTGTATGTACTAAAAGTTCCCTAGAATGGCAATAAATCTTGTCAATGTCAATCAAGTGCGATAAATATATCAGTTATAATCTCAGTCATTTATTACTAGCAGTAGCACCTAATAACAATAATCGTAATGAGTAACGTGCACCCTGAGCGATTTCGGCTGGCAAGCACGGTCGGATGAAACAGCTGGCGTCAGCGGCAGCCGAGGCAAGGCCAAGGTTGGCAGAGGAAGAGCTGGGCGCGGGGCGGACGCGGGGAGCCGAGGGCTTAACGTTCCGCGCGGTCCGCACATCGGACATTCTGCACCTCGCAGTCGACTCTAACGGTTGTTCAAGCGTAAGGTAAGCGCTGGTACATTTTCATATTGTTCAATCGGTACATCCGGCCCACCTCGGCATTCGCGGTGCGCGATTTAATTCGACATTGTGTGAGACGCTATCGTGTGACAACCATACAATACCAAGACCATGAAAGATAATCTCAAGTGCATTGTTTCAACGGCGATAACATGACACCGCGAGGTAAAGAGTGCAATTGAGGATTGCAAGTCGCGAAGAAAGCCAGTGCGTTTAGTTCGAAAAGTCCCTCTAAAGTTTCGAAACGGTTCCCGAAGGGCGGGAAGGACTCGCGTGCGTGGTGCGTGCCGCGCATCGATCCACCCCTCGCTTTGCCGATTCGTGCACATTCATTTAGTCAAAACATCACACCATTCCATCTGTGCATTTAGATTCCTACATTCCTTTTTGTTATAAGTAGTTTATAGTGTTTCATTAGTGCATGTTTTAGACCTTTTATACGTTTTGTACTAATTAAAAATGGGTGGCTGTGCAACTAAAGAAAATAAGGAAAATAAATCGGCAGATGAGTCCGATGGGTGCGTATCCGAGACGCCGCTGACTCATATTGGCTTCTGATTGAATATATTATGTGATTTATTCCCATTTTTGAAGTGTACCTGCTAAATAATAACTTAAAATCGTGCGTTACAAATAATTTGAATACCCTGCATCTTATCATAGCAACTATTCATTAATTCAGATTTATCGTTATAATATTAGTGTGTAATAAAATAACACAAAAGAAAATTAAACTAAATGTTTAGTCATCTAAATACAATGAGTTCTTTAAAATATTTAAGGAATTTGTCTTAAAATAACCGTATTTAAAAATGGATCATTTTACATTTCATTCAAAATTGCTTCATGTTGTGTCAACCCATACAATTTTTGAAGTAATTCGTAATCGGATAAAACGATTATCAAGTTATTATCTGTTTGTAAAGTGTTTAATATCCAGCTATTGTATAACGAAGTATCTTGATAGCTATTGAAGCGTCGACCGCGGAGTGGGAGGCATCGAGCTCTGCGCAGAACGAGTTCAGCGAGCCATCATTACGGTGCGCAGTAGGCTGACACATCCGTTAGACTTGCGCGTGTTGGTCAAGGCGACCTCTGACTAAAATTACGTAATATTCGAAAAAAGTTACCACTTTTCTCCAGTGTGTTAAATTAATATTGTGTAGTTGAAAGTGTTACTTCGTCACAACTAGTCGATCACTTTAATTATTACCGTTTTAGTACTTAAACAATAATTATGAACAATTTGAATTTTCATAAATATAAATTAACGATCCCAGCTCTTGTCTGCGGTGGTGCCGTAATAGCTTATTACCTCATCCGACGGTTTGTACACCTGAAGACATTATTACTATTAGAATTAAAGCTTTACCTGTAGAATTTAATACTAGTTTATATCACAAAAAATAAAAATTAATATTATAAACCTACCAAATATAGATATTGTGTATTATCGAAACTGTTTTAAATGTTACAACACTATTACGAATATTCACATCCGGCTATTATTTAATTTTGATTGGTCCTATAATTTGATTGGTGGACGGAACTTGACTTTTCTCGGAAAAACGACGCGACGCTATTGTTAATGGAAACTCGGACCCGTTTTTAAATTATTTTGTGTTAAACCTTTTAATTCTTAGACGCTTCTAAAATAATTCATCAAGATGTGTACAAGAGCTACTTGTCCTATTTTAAAAGAGTTAGATTTTATTAGAATTGTTATGTTATCAACTCGGGAGTGCGAAGTTTTTTGAATATATTTGCTTGTTTTTGCAGAAAAGCAGCAGCAATGGTTGACGCTGGAACTTTGGAGAAATTGGAGGCAGCCTTCACCAAGCTGTCCAGCTCCGACTCAAAGTCGCTGTTGAAGAAGTACCTTACCAAGGAGGTCTTCGATGCCCTAAAGACCAAGAAGACCTCTTTCGGTTCCACCCTTTTGGACTGCATCCAATCTGGTAAGAGCCCAACTTTACTGAACATCCACTTTGAAAAATATACGTATTATTTCCATTCCGTAGTAATTACAACATGCAAAAGGTCAATAAACCCATATCCATAACTGCACTTGCCGCATTGATGACTATGTATCTATGTATTATAGTATGAACTTTGTACATAAAGTCCTAAGAGTTAAACAAATCATTGGTGTACATATAGATTATATCATCCCCTCAACTTTGTACTGGATTAAGTATTCTGGTTTCTTTTGATTTATCATTTTGTATTTATCCAGACTAAATAATACTGTTACAAACATTGATTGCAACCTTATGGCATATTGTTCCTTGTTGGTTGCAAACTAATGTATGCTGCTTCTCAATTACCACTGATATACAATGACTGCATTCCATTTAACCCGTAATGGAATAAGTATGTTTTGTCTTTGCAATAAAGCATCTATTACATGGTCCAATGGTCATACTTTATATTGGTTGTTTGCAGCTGGCAGCACATTTCAATTGGACTTTGATACTGTATACAAAAAGTAATAAAATGATTCTACCAACTGTTAGAGCTTAGTCCATTATAAATAAATGATAAATAAATACTTATAAATAAATGAAAAAAAGTAAATCTATTGAGAATATAATAAATAATCATCTTAGTTCAAAGGTTCCCCACCAAATTAATAAAATTTATAAAAACAATAGCTCAATTATAAAATGATAAACTGTGTTATCTTATGCAACAAACCTTATCTGAAATTAGCTATAATTTGAATAAATTACATTCAAATTGAAATGATAATAACCTTTTTACTGTTATCTGATTATACGCATTCTGTTTGCAGGTGTGGAGAACTTGGACTCTGGTGTTGGAATCTACGCCCCAGATGCTGAGGCGTACACCGTCTTTGCTGACCTCTTCGACCCCATCATCGAGGACTACCACAATGGCTTCAAGAAAACCGATGTGCACCCTCCCAAGAACTGGGGTGATGTTGAGACCCTCGGAAACCTGGACCCTGCTGGTGAATTTGTTGTGTCCACCCGTGTGAGGTGCGGTCGCTCCATGGAGGGCTACCCCTTCAACCCCTGCCTGACCGAGGCCCAGTACAAGGAGATGGAACAGAAAGTGGCCACCACCCTCCAAGGTCTTGAGGGAGAGCTCAAGGGTACCTTCTACCCACTCACTGGCATGTCCAAGGAGACCCAGCAGCAGCTCATCGATGACCACTTCCTCTTCAAGGAGGGTGACCGTTTCCTCCAGGCCGCCAACGCTTGCCGCTTCTGGCCCTCCGGCAGGGGTATCTACCACAACGAGAACAAGACCTTCTTGGTCTGGTGCAACGAGGAGGACCACCTCAGGCTGATCTCCATGCAGATGGGCGGTGACCTGAAGCAGGTGTACAAGAGGCTGGTGAACGCCGTCAACGACATCGAGAAGCGCATCCCCTTCTCCCACCACGACCGCCTCGGTTTCCTGACCTTCTGCCCCACCAACCTGGGAACCACCGTGCGCGCCTCCGTGCACATCAAGCTGCCCAAGCTGGCCGCCGACAAGGCCAAGCTGGAGGAGGTCGCCTCCAAGTACCACTTGCAGGTGCGCGGAACCCGCGGGGAGCACACCGAGGCCGAGGGAGGGCGTCTACGACATCTCCAACAAGCGCCGCATGGGCCTCACCGAGTACGACGCCGTCAAGGAGATGTACGACGGTATCGCCGAGCTCATCAAGATCGAGCAGTCCCTGTAAGCTAGACGCCACTGCTCTATGTACACTATGTTATGGTTAATGCAATATGTTTACGTATGATGTGAGGGTGGGACGGGGAGATCTCTAGTCAGCCGAGCCCCTTCCCGCTCGCGTATTTTCTGTAAGAAAATGGAAAATAAAGACATCTAGTATTAAGACCAGTTAAGGGTTTTATTTTTATTAAATACCTACATAAACATTACATAGCGCCTGATCTGTGGCACTTGATTACACCAAAGAATAGTCATTTTTAAAGCTTATACTACACTATTACCATAGAAAAGGGATCATAACTCTTTTTATAGCCATTTTCCCAGTGCATTGTCTAAATAGTCAATTTAATTTCATAATTACACATACAAGTACCTAAGCAACTACAATTCTAGTACATTGTGGTTCATATGTTTCTTACCAAATTATCAATGGATGATAAGTTTTCCATACTTTGATAAACTTAGAAAACTCAAATATCTAATCTGTTATCCAGATAGTACATTTTGTTTTGTAACATACACGTCATATCCTTTCAGAGTAGAAAATATACTACAATATATTACATCACTAATAATACAAACTAATATACATAATTTTCGATACTTGAAACTGGCAATATGTAAGTATACCGCATTGCCAAAAACCATTTTTACGCTCAACATTGAAAACCCTAAATGAGATTAAAGGTAATACTGAAATACATACGGTTATATTCCATTCCGACACGGTACATGTTTTTATAACTAATGGACATGACTATAGCTAGATTGCGATGTGTAATTCAAACTACATAGACTTAAATGCTAAAGAAATAAGGTTGAATATTGATTTATTTACCGGTAAACATCATGCCGCGTACATACTTAGGTTCGTCACTATAATATGAGTCACCGAGGCAAATTGTCAGAGTCATAATTTATGTATGTGTGGAGTTTTGATATCTGCTATGTTACGTCATTTGCCATTAGTATATTGCAATGTTTTACCAAACAAGTTTTGATGGATTTTAATTGTATTGAAGAAATGTGGAAGGAGTTAAGAGTTTTTAAATTAACCGAAATAACACATCTATTGACAGGTTTTCAAACATTATCCTGGATCATTACTTAAATTAATATATTTTGTGTATTAGATAATAAAGTAAGTAAATATAAAGTGAAATAATGTTAAAGTTAATAATACATAATTTTAAATGATTCAATAATAAGTAAATAATTTTAAACTAGGACAACAGAACTTTATGTAGTTCAGAAATATAATGTTTAAGGAAGAATGAAACAGTGACAAGCACGCTTTGACTTTTCTAAATGTCAGTTTAAAATTATAAACAAAAACGCAGCCAAACAAAAAGCTCTAAGCGGTTTTGCCGGTAAAATAGAAAATCAATTTATTTTAGTATTCCTGTGAAACTTTGCATTAAATACGATTAGAATACTTCACAACTGTTGTGGTTTAGTATCTCATATAAAATGTCTACACCAAAAACAGATAATACCCCAAAACCTAAAGATGTCCATTTACCACTATCAAGAGTTAAAACAATCATGAAAAGTTCTCCAGATGTGGAAGCTGTGGGACCTGAACCCTTGTTTTTAGTCACAAAAGTTACTGTAAGTATTATTATTGTGAAACCGACCATTAAATATACAATTAGATTCCTTTTTTACAAAACATAACCTAAAAGATATTGTTTTTTTACCAAATAATTTAGTATAATTCTGGGGGATATTATTCTAATTTAAGGAATCAAATACAAATACTGTTATCTTTGAACTGTCAATTTCCGTATAATGTAGTGTTTTTACTAATACTTATATCGTTTATTATCACTTCTTAATCTTTAATTTCAGGAACTTTTCGTTATAGATCTAGCAAAACGTGCCTTTAAGAACAGCAAAAACAACTCTTTAGACTACAAAAACATTGCCGAAGTTGTCCACGAAGATGACACGTTAGACTTCTTAAGAGAAATCATGCCTCGCAAGATCACTGTGAGGCAGTTCAAAGAAATGATGGCGAAGAAGAGAAAAGCTGGTTCTGATGAGTCTAGCGAAGAATCCAGTGAGGAAAGTAGCTCAGAAGAGAGTGAAAGTAGTAATGAGAAATGAGACTTTGATGTAATGTAATTTATAAGTAATATTAGGTTACTATTAAGTTATTTAAGGCGTTCGACATTCCTTGAGTACTGTGAAAGTTTGAACATACACACATGTTTGCCTTATCATACAGGTTGTGTTTGTTACTTACCTTGGGAAAATTTAAAAAGAAGTTTCAGAAATGCAAGAAGATTTAAAATTTTAAATGGTACATTCTGTTCTGACCACATTGTCCTAATCCAATGTGTAATTGAATCTATTATAAATCTGTTTTAAACAATCCTTACATAACTTTCATGGTTTAGTGTTAAAATAACATTGTGCATAAACTCATTTTGAAATCAATGATAATATTTTCACCTGCAGTAAAACATTACCTAGTTAAGATCAATTAAGATCTAGAGATAAGATTTGTAATAAATTATTTTTGAGTAAATATCAGATATTTTATTCTACATATTCATAATTATTGGTATGATCAAAAACTCCTGTCAATTTATAATTAGCAAAATGCACATTAGCTAATCATTGCTAAGAACGTATTGAAGTACCTTGAAATGGCAATTGAGTATTGGATATTATTTTTATGGTGGTAATGATGTGCAGTTATAATATTGTATGACCTCGTTAACGCAATGGGCAAAAGATCGAAGCGCAGCGGAAAAATACCAAGGTTCGATTTTCGATTGACCACAAGTACACTTTACGATCATTATACCTTGCGGGGTAGTTAAGATACATACAGACACATCACGCCTGATTCCCTGTAGAGGGGTAGACAGAGATCACGGATCCCATTTGTCCCGATCCTGACAGACCACTTTCGCTTCATTGACACTCATACATCTCATACACACTCGGCGGTTATAGGTACTCCTAACGTCACCCTTTTTCAATATAGCGTCTATCGGACTGTCATATGTCTTATTGTGTCGGCCCCTACGTAACCGCCCTTCCACTTCACTCATATATTTTCCTTTTGTCAATCTGCTATCATTAGTTAGAAGTTCACTGTTCACGTCTTCATTTCCGAACCCTTGGGATAGATAATGAAGAAAGACACATCACACCACTTTTCACCAGATATCACCCAGCGTGATAGGTATTGTTTTCCGGGATACATAAGCTTTTCCATGTTTCGTACATACATATATACACGCCTCTACATTTCCAACGGGATAGGTAGAGACTATCGATCGCCACCAGGAATGGTCCTGCCAAAACTCTCTGGCTTCACTCACACCCATTAACCTTCTCATAGATGCTCTTGTGGTCTGCACAGTGGCTTTAGAAGAATGAGCATTTACTTATTCATGACACTCATTTTTAACTTTAATCAAATGACATACATACAAAATTCTGACCACCCCTTCTGCGATATAGGACGTAATCATACGATGGTGCATTCCACCTTGACCCTCTTTAGGTGCGTATGGCATTTCGTATACGCTGGTGATGAGCTTCGGTTATTATGATTGATTACTAGTACTTACTCTACGTGCCTACCTAAATAATAATTATGGCTATTTAGTAGGTCACACTAGACTATTGCCTTACTCACGTATCTGTAACCTTTTGGGGTGGACTAAACCTCGGATACAGTATTTTTATCACCCTTGATTATTTCAAGACGGATGTAATTGTAATAATATGAATATTGGTGATAAGTTGCTAGCCCATCTTAAATAAATTCCTTCAACCCTGATTCACTACAAAGTATGTAGGCGTCATATTTATAGTAGCTTGGACGACCCTCACTTAACCATTCATCTATTATACCTATATAATTCATTAGCGTAACATTTCTAAACCATCGAAACATTAGCATCGCCCAAATAATATAATTACTTTAGTCCCTTAGTCGCCTCTTACGACATATTGGTGAGAAAGTAGTAATGCTGACATTAATTCTTCTATTACTATCGTTTAACTCAAAAACACGTGTGAGTAAAGCTTAATAGATTTGTTATACTCGTTCAAGGTGGCCGATCAATAGTCTTTGCCTATCTCGTTAGTGAAGTAGATGCGTGAATGTATGTATGTAACTTAAGTTAGTAGTAGTAAACTACTCTATCATTCTCACACTGCAGTTCTATATTTGCGTACTTGAAAAATGTAAATCTTATTTGAGAATCTACATAACCATGGCCGTCGACCTCTGAGGCGTACTCTTGTTTGTTTACAAGTATTATGCAGGCAGATGTAAAATGTAGACCAAATACATAACTGTGACCTTTATTTTCGTGGCCATATTCAACATAAAATAACATACGATTCACAAGTTGTGTTATTGTAACGGGGTAGTCAGAAGCTTGAATGCCCATCTTCGAAATTTCGAAGGCATATAAGATATGAGTCTTTCGAAGCCCGCATTGCACTTAATTGCTAGCCCATCGTAAACCATGTAACCGTCAACAGACTCTGGCTATTACCTATCCCATGCTGAAAGTTAGGCAGATTTGCCCACGGTGTTTTTCCTTACCTGTTAGCCTGTTAGCTACTGTAAATTATGTACGTACTGACTTTTATAATAGGTCATCACGAGTTTTTGTCTCTTTAAGGTCGCAGGGAATTGTAGGGTCATAATAGCATTACTTCTAGGGTTGTAATGGACTAATGATGACTAACAAAATCTATATACTCCGGATTCTTTAATCGGTTCTTACGATATGCCAAGAAAAAGGTAGTTAGGAAGAATAATATTCTGGGATTCTATGTAGCAATGGTATTTTAATCCTTTCATGAACTGTAAGGATACGTGTACCGCTATGCTTTTATTTTGTTCAGTTGAATCGGACATTCGCGGAAGGTTGAAACATTTGTTTCTTGACCTCCTTGGAGTCAAGTCGCGTGTGCTATTGCATTGTGACTGAGTAAATAAAAAAACGTAACGCGGGAAATTGTGTTTGTGTATTATTTTATTGTGATATTTTGTTAAAATAATTATGACTATTTATAGCAAAATAGTGCAAATAATATTAGTTTGTACATAAAAGTGAAAAATCATAATGTATTATTAGTGTGTGGATTTGCTATTTTGGATTGAATTAATTTTGTAAAGGTAAGGTTAATGAAAAATAAATAAACTTCATAAAATATTATTAGTTAATAAAAGATAAACGCTAAAAAACATATATTAAATATAATAATATAACACTAAATATAATTTTAATTTAAGTTTTAATAATATTTATTCATTTACCTAAAGATAAAACATTTCAAATAATTTACCATTATAAAAGCGGTAATTCATACATACGTCCTTATGTTTGAATTATCGCACATTATTTGGGGTGCACAGAACACTGGAGACTATTTATAAAACCTCCAACTTAGGTATTCAGATTAGCGTAAACCCTCAGTAATTTTGGTTTAGCCAAGAAAACCTAATTTTCATATTTACTATGTTGCACGGAATGAAACCTGGTACTCCGTATACAAAGGTGACACGTAGCACCAATGAGCCAATGAGTTAATTAATGACGTCATAGAAATATCAAGAATCTGTTTTACAACTATTTAACGAATATACGATAATTATTCCTCGGTTATAATTTAGGATTAAAGGTGAGTTTTGATGACTTAATAACCATATCCTCGAGTTTTCCAGCTAATAAAGCACTTAGAGGTGTCATGAAAAAATATACATACATATAAATCACGTTCGCAACCGTCGATGGGATAGTCTCAGAGTAATAACTTCCTTTTATTTAGATTAGTATTGTGGACAAATAAAAATCACCTTCAATATACATAGTAAAATTAACCTCTAGTGCTTCAATTACATCTTACACTAGAAAGGCAACAAAATTATATATATTACATTGCACAGGCAAATATTATTAAAGTTTTAGACTAACTTGGGGCATGTAAACTAGTCGTATTAATTTAACGATACCTAGTCTCGTGTGCTCAAGGTTAATAGCAAAAATCAAATTATCTTGATACATCTCATACACGTCGAAGGCTATCGTAAATGACATATTCCGAAGTCTCAACTTATATGCCAAACTTAATTGAGAGGTTTGTAAAATTCTTATCGAAATTTCTTTCCATTGAATCGTAGGAGAGAAATATGTAAAAAAATGGGTAATAGAATTTAAGTTGAAAGCAATCTTTCACAAAATATTTCATATAATGCCTTCAAAGAACTTATAGTATCTCCGAAATAATATCCTATTTTGACTAAATTCTGCGGTGGAAACCATGGCTACCGCAAAAATGACATCGTGAAGCGTGTTAATTCATTCTAGCCTTTTCCAGTATTATGATCATATTATATGATCATCAATCTATCCTAGTTTACCTTTGGACGTATGCCACCACTATAACATGCCACTTCTTCCTGTCAACGGGCATCATCCATTCGTTGCCGGTAAATCTACGTAAAACGTGTAGTAAAGGAATACATGCGTGTCTAAACAAAATTGTAGGTACTATTTTGTTTCTATGTCAATAAATCAATCTAATTGTTCAAATGATAATGAGATGTTTATCTAGACTGGTAATGTATAAGAATTATTCATAATGCACTTCAATAACATTAACCCATACGATATAGAGTTTCACGTGTCTAACTCCGTAATTATGTAGTAGTAATTTATGACTATTTTGAACCCAATTTTCACCACAGAGCCAGCATCCAACGTGACAACTAGGCCTTATCCTTGTACAAGCGCTATCTCACCTATTCTTTTCTGATCTTTTACTATGGAAGTAATGTATTTTCCACATATCGTACAGAAAGATACCTGAAATCATTTGTAACAAAAAAAACATAGGATTCTTCTTTGAAGTTGAACAAATCAACAAATCCCTTCCCCTAGCTTCTATCTATTCTTTTTCCAACCATTAAGCCACAACCATTCTATCAAATCTACCAGATAACTTTATCAAGATACGTACCACTAGATGCAATAGCAAAATGGTATTTACCAACTGGTGCTCGGCCAAGCAAGAAGGCCGCTTACTAATTACTGTCCGACTTGAATTGTTAGCTAACACGCCATGTCCCGTACTAGACATGCACGTAGACAGAATTCTTACTAGTTACCTTTCTTTCTAGCGTATCGTAGAAAAAGACTAGAAGTGAATGGCCTTTATTTGTATATTACGATGGGTTTTACCTGTTAGAAATATCCCATTTTAATTTAAATGCAATAGTTATGCAATATACGAGTATCTCTAAGATTTTATCCATCCGAAAGGATAACAGGGCAAGAATATGTACTTGTATCTAAATAACATGTTTAGGATTAGGGTAAAACGTTAAGCTAAGTTTCCAACATTTCTCCAAGCGTATTTATAAATTCGTGATTGATTAGTGATGATCGTAATCTTGCGTTATTATTTATTTCCAACGAAGAGATAAACATCGTGAGGGAATCTACCTATTTCAATCACATTTTGTTATCTCATACATCATATATTCAAAAGCCAACTCCACTTGACCATAGCCTTCTAGACGAGAAAACTTTCCATAGAAGTGGTGTAGCAAAAATTCGTGTTTAAAACAATCTGACGAAACGGATTTGGACACGAAATTAATAACATCTCCGACCTTGCTTTCGTAATATCCACCCAGATGCCAGTTAATAGGACCGGTCGTTTTTTTTATATTGAAGTTACATGGTTGTTTTGGTGAGACAACAGCTTTGCGAAAGGTAGTGGTGGCAAAAATAAACAGAGTTCTTATTTGAAGTGAAAGAAAATTTCGTATTTATATTAATAGACACAGTAGCGTCATTTTTATTCATCTATGATGATCATGTATTGTAAATATTACGTTTTTCCTTCATCTAGCAGAGATTCAATATCTTTTACGTTGATAATTTAAATATGCAAAATAGGCAACGTTAATATTTAAAAATTAAACTTTTTGGACATCCAATAATATCTCATGTAAGTGCCGTAAAGTATCTACGAGTATTAAACAGTTTGAGGACTAAGATGTAAGAAAGTGAAGATAACAGGCTACACCAAATAAAATATCATTTTTATTTGAACTATACCGGGAAAACGATACATTTTTAAATTTTACAGTACAAGTTTATTAACTGTTCTACGGAACAATTTTGTTGACTGTACCTTGCGTGACCGTATCTTAAAGTTAATATCGAACACTCTATATTTCGGAGGGATTGTAAATTATTATGCAATACTTAATCCGATTCTGTGCAATGAACAACCTATATACTATATTAAGTAGATTATAATTTGAGTAAGCTTTATTAGTACGTCCATTACTAAATGTTGTTTTATTCGGTTTTTCTACCCCTTGTTCGGGTATTATGAAATTAAAATAAAAAAAATAAAATTCACTTTATTCACAAAGACACAAGACCAACGATGACAGAAACAAAACGGAACATAACAATTTGAGAGGCGCCATATGCTGGCCCCGGGCCCCTGCGAAAGGGATCCGTCTCAGTTACTTGCTAGCAGAAAGGGAAGCCCAATCTGCCAGCACTGATGTTATGACAGACCCCGACACGTCACGCAAACGGATTCCTTTTACAAATTAAACATATAATATACATATATAATCAGGGGCTATAACTAAGATAATAAGATAAAGATAAATAGATATAATACTGTATACATATATCAATACACATTCACACTCTATACATAAAATGACAAAATATTAAAATTGATCAATACACATGAGGTGAAAAATAAAATAACGTGTAAGCGAAGTGTGTGTGTGTGTGTGTGTGTGTAAAGTGAAGCAGGCACAGATACTAAGAGAAGAATCTGTGGTATTCATAAAGTACAGTGTAGTGTCACGGCAACTTACCACTGGTCACACTGAATTACCGATCAGACACACGTGGGCTTTGAGTAACCTTTTGTGATAACTCAATCTTCTGACTACCTCACAGGGTTATCGGTCGCAACGCATATGCATTTAAAATGCCTTGAGAATCATTTAGTAACAATTGTGTCTACTGAATACGCACTGCCGTGTGATTCTAGTTTTTCGTATGCAATATATCGCAATAAAGTTTTATTACTCTATGTCTAGAACTTAGTTTTTTATTGCTGATTATAACCCATAATTATGTTTGCATAATGTATGGAGGTTGAGTTAGTAACATGGCGTTACACGGTAATTACTATGTCTTTCTTTTCATCATGATTTGAGTGGTGAATAAGGGATTATCAGAATATATTGTACGACAGAATCTTAGCCTGTCCCTACCCGACTAACTGTGCCAAACATGATAAAGAATGTTACCACTGTTTTGGGAACCTTTCGACAGCGATGATTATTGATCATAATATTTACGGCGTTCATCCCTTTAGTGGTGAACAGAACCTCGGAGATATAATATCTCCTAGGTCTCTTCTTAGCATAGTCCCCTTCTAGTCGAAGAAGTAAAAAGAATGCTAACTAGCTGCCATTCTTACCGGCATATTGTAGGAAGCGTCTAAGGGATAAGAAGTAAATGGAATCTATTGGGCGATGGATTAGCAACCTGTGACCAATGTTCCTTTAACACATCGCAACCCTAATATTTATGTTAAAAAGTGATCATTTAATTCTTTTATTTACTTTCATTTCCTAGCTCGCAAATAAAAATAAATAGATCAATCTTTACCTAGATTATTCTTGAATGTTCCAGAAAAAGTACAAAGTATCGTATATAAAAATATATAATATAAAAGTACCACATTATGCCTTGTATCATAGATTGTAGATAAATATAGTTTAAGGTTGTATTAAGATAGCCTTGTCCGTGAAAGGAACCGGTCGGTGGTTTAGGCTAAACTCGTTTTGTATCTGATGACTCGTTTAGATTATATAATATTCAGTTGGCGGAATCATAAAGACGTGCTTTGAGCTTTTATAGTTTTAATGAACTTAACTTTCATACTTATGAATAGAACTACAATCGTAATATACAATCACTGAAGAATTATTTGGTACAATAATCTTTAAGTTCCTTTATTCAGACAATCAGGATGAAAGTTAGTATCTAGTGATCATCATCATCCCCTGCCAACTATTTGGGGTCGGCGTAAAATGTTTCTTGAGGCCTTACTCTTCTATCACCGTCATTTCCACGGTCACGTTAAGGGAATTTTCATATAAAGCCAGTTATGTGATAAAATAAATTTAAAAACTCAATGCGGACATAATTTATATTTATTGTTGAATTTCGGCGCTTAGGCGCTAAAAGGGTTAAACGGATTTAGTTTATGTAGCGACATGGTTAAGTACTAGATGTCACTTACTATATACTGTTATGACACACCGGATTAGCCATTTAGCGCAGCTAGTTTAATACGTGCCCCGACGGGAAAAATAAATTTTCCTGTAAACAAACCATAAATGAATGCAATTATTTGCGAAAAGCAACATCATGAGGAAATGTTCGTTCTTAGACAACTAATGCTAATGCGTTATGTTTGCTAATTGAATCAATGTATCTGAACCTATATAATCCGCCACGGTTGGTGATGACTTCTAAAAAGTGAAGATCTATTGGCTACATCATACTACAATGATCAACTGCTCATTCAACGAGAGATTATAGTTGATAAACTTGTTTATATCAGATGAAATAAAATAACAGACCGTAATTACAAAATGATTCTTCGCCCCCACTCTTAAAATAGGATGGATAGTAGTTGACTTTACTACCTGCAAATTGTTAATTAAATCTGGGATAGTATATTTACTTATTATTCGATTACAGAGATGTAATTGAGGGAACTAGAGAGATGAGACAAGATTTCATCCCAGTCAGCACTCAGTTGTTGAATATTCGTCTCTATTTCTGTAATTAGTTTTCAGAATAACAAAATAATGTAATGCTGTACTGTATTACTGCAAAGCCCCTAGGTCATAAAATAATTGAGACGGTTTATAAAAAATAATAATAAGGGACACAATAACTTAAGTCATCATTAAACAACAAACATAAAGAACAAAAATAATGAATGTTACACAACATTAATATCAATTAGGCACCTCATTAACCAGAATGAGTACTTTTGACAATAGCTTACAAGCTACATGGAATAGTGAACCTGTAAAACGTATACTTAAACAAGTATGTAACTTATTATTGCACCGCACAATGCAATCGGTCAAACAGTTTGCTTAAAGTTTGCCTGAAAACTATTTGCCAATTCTCACACGAGTTTTCGTCAATATTGAGCTGTGGTCAAATGTAGGTTTATGTACTAGTGCCACAAATTAGCACAGTGCTTAAGAAATAAGGCTTGTAACGTTTAGGTAGATAGGTGTTATTCAGTTAGAGATTTGGATGTATAAAACAGTATGTTTGAGGTTCGATTCCCACCAAGAGATCCTACTAATAGAAACGTACTATTGTAATATATTGCGAAATGCAAGGAAGGGAAACATTGTGATTATACCTGCCTCTAACTCGGAGAATAGCTAACAATCAATGTCGATAGACGCCATGGACTACCATCTGAGTCGTTAGTTAAGGATCTAGGGTGTATTTAGTTAAATGTAGGTTCGGAGTTGCTTATCGCAATGATCAGCCCAAGAAGGTCACTTAACCTATGTTCGATATACTGTGACCATCCCAATCCAGTAAAACGTATGCGCCATTTAAATTGATAAAGAACAATTTTTATTCGATATGAAGATTAATGAGTTAATTATCATTTCTAGACACTGCAATCTTTCCAAAAACTTGTGTGAGTAAATTTCTTAAATTAAAATTTCAATAATTTAACGCGTTAAAATCTCAAAAGTTTTGTTCATTTTCTTTCATTCTGTATTAGCGAAAAGTAATTGCATAAAAATGAATCGTGATTCACTATACAAATACTGTAATTTCTGTGAAGAAAGCTAATGAATTTCAACCACAGTACAATTTTTCGTAAACGAATCAATTTTCTTAAATTATACCTTTTGCCAAGATCAGCAATTTGTACTACTTCCCTTCACTAAATTAAAGTCTTACTATCCTAGTATAGGGTTGCTAATAATATAGGGTTGTACAATGTATATTATTATGGATAATATATAGATACAAATAGGAGTTAAGAATTTTGGGTAAGATAGAGGCTTGAATGACTACCAGTTACACTGCGAAGATATGGAGCCGTCTCATATCAATGTGTTATATGTAAAACGGTTCAGATGTTAATTTTAGCAGAATCACATATTTTTGCATTCGACTCAAATCTATATTTTCATGAGACGAGGAAAACTAAATACCTTCCCTAACGACAATGACAATATTATTCATAGTTCCAAAGGCAGTAATTTTCTTGACAATGGCTTATTGTGTGCCATTCTTTCATGGTTGGAAAATAACAGAATGTCACAGAAATTGATTATATTGTTCTCTCATTGTTTGTAGACTACGCTAATTTGCATTCAGAAGGATAATTTATAGTGCCATAAAAACATGATCTTTAACATACATAATACATACACGTCATATCGATAGTTTTTAAAGGGTTGGACAGAACACAACCAATTAAAACTTTATCGATCAATTGTCGAAAACAAAACTGAATCATATACTTGGCCTTATAATAGAGTTCAACGCACATTACTGGCTTGTGGTTACTATTCTGTCATCATTTTATAAAAAAATATAACTTATCTTCACATTAAATAGTGGATAAGAAAGTTATTGCACCAATCTTTAACCCTAGAGACACTCTAGTCCCTTAGTAACCTCTTACGAAATTCCAATTTAACGAAGAAAAAAAAGTTCATTTTCATGCTATATATACACATATAATATATCTACTCAAAACCTTCTGTCCCCAGTTCACCAATGTCTTCATCGGAAGCCGGAGCAACTATCGCGTGGCGGTTACTGGCTACCCTCGAAGGGAGTACGGTCGCAGTGGCCACGGCCGCGCTCCTCCTCCACCTTGCCAGGACCAAACTAACTGCCAGGAAGCAGTTCCAGAGACCCAAAAGTGCCTTGGTAGGTATAAAAATACTTATATACTATCTTAAGTAATTTACGAAGCGGTGACCAGAAGAAAAGATTCCGAAAAATATGGCGTTGTCCTGTTGTTGGTCACAAAGGTGTATGTTTAAGCTTGATCGGTGTGAGTGAATTAAGAGAGATGTGTCAGGTTGTGATCGATAGTCTCTGCATATGCCTGATAGTCATGTAGAGGCGTGAATATAAGTAAGTATGTTTAACGGAGAGGGAGAACATCGAGAGAGAAATTGGTTAGCCCTAGGGATAGATAATATAGCCAGTGCCTGTACGGTTCACTACCTATCACGTTGGGTGCTGTCTATCTAGTGAAACGCGGGCTTTGAGTGGCTCATACCTAACTTGCCTTCGTAATTTCAGAGATTAGCAATCAAGCCTCTGACCCCCTACAATGAAAAAGAATTGTCATAAGTTGTGAAGCGTATGTTATGTGTGTTTAAGATTATGAAATTTTAATGATGGTTCTCATAATATACCAATTACCTAAAACACAGGGGTAGTCCTTTGATCCTCCTTTGTCTCGGGTTGAAAGGCAGCTAGTTCTGATTATATTTACGTTTCAAACTATTAAAACAATAGAAAAACCACGCCCATGTATCTTATTGTTTAACAAATGCATATATTTTCAAATCTTAATAACAAGCCTCGTGGTGCTAATAACTTACATAATTTACAATCAGCAGCCAGACAAGGTCATCTTAAAAGCTGCGAGTAAGGTGATTCATTTTGACCTTAATTCGGAAAACAAGTCTCTCAAATATGAACAGCCTTCGGCATAACCTTAACACTTCTTTGCACATTTAATGAATATGGTTAAATATATGTTTGTTTGCTAGTATCGGTTTAAAGGGAATGTACCTCTTTATTACTAGACTAGAGGTAATGAGGTCAATAGACTATTATTTAACGTCATCATTGATAGTATTTTCATTTATGAATTTTGATACCAAATGACAGCTTAATTAATATGATATACATATATCGTTTCAGTTAAATTCGTTTTGTCACACCTTTTTGTATTGTACCCAAAAATTACCATTATCTTATTATAGCTATATATCATTACATTACCATTATCTTAAAAGGTTTAACATACGGTAAGGTTTTTCGAAACGATTTGTATTTTTGTAGAGTAACGTTATATCCACATTCAGTTTTGAGGATACAGTATACTTATGTTTGTTCTTTTTATTGTAGGGTCATGAACTACATATTTAGCCATTCCCCTACAAAGCGGTAGGGTAGAGGTATAACTTGATCTACCACTTTCACTTAATTTACATACATGACCTCCGTATATATATTAGTTGGTCATAAATCTATAGTATTATTGTTTTCAATAAGTGTTTTTCTAGCGATAATTTCCATCTGAAAGGATCGGTACCAGCCTTTGAATTCTTTGAAACCTGTGCCACTAAATGAACTTATCATTACCTTTATTTACAGATTACAAACCAAGGTTCAAACCTAAGCCTCGAGTTGCAAAGGCAGTTGCAGTTACGGAACTGTAAGGTATATTCTCCAAATGACCAAGTTAAAGTAGATGTCCTAATCATCATAGGAACAGACCCAGGTCCTAGCAGATTAGAAGACTTATCTAATGTGGTTACTGCAGATGTACATGTACATTTAAAGGTGAGTATAGTACATCGAAATATTAAGATTGCAAAGTTTTGCAAGAGGTAGATAAAAAAGTGTAAGAAGATACTTTTGCCACAATTTAGTTTGATTGTGGAACTCTAAAGTAACTATAAAACTTCAAGTCTCATTAACGATCTTTGTCGAAAATGGTAACATGTTACAGGTTCCAAATCTACAAGAGATACCCTTATGATATTATTTTCACCAGTAAAAATTAGTAAATAAAAAAATAAAATTCATTTAAAACAATATCTAACATTCTATATACGATATTACATTTTTGTTTTCTTCAGTCTCTAGATACACTAAGTGGTCGTCTAAAGCCCGATGGCCGAATAATTTGGGCTGCCAAGCGACCGGAGGCACAAACTTCCTTCTCATCAGCCGTAGAAGCCTTCGACCAAGTATTGAAGGCTCAATTGGAGTTAGTATGTAAAAGGTAAGACAACGCTTTCACGACCAGTAACCCTTGCGGGATAATCAGAGGTTCGGGAGTCCATGTCCGTAATTGTGGTGGAAGTGATTCTGTAGTCAACTCAAACCCACGTGTTGACCGTTAGTACCCAATGTGACAAGTGTTAACCCCTGTCACCTATTACCTATTAGGGGAACAGGTGGATTCCCTCACGAACGTTTACTAAGACACGATATTAGGTTCCTAATACATAAGTCCTAATTTAGTCTGCTGTGAGATCAAAGACGTCCTAGTCTGAAACGTAAACAGAATGCTAACTAGCTGCCGTTCTTCCCGGCATGTCGTAGGAGGCGACTAAAAGACTGGCGTGATTGGAATCTGTTATGAACTATCACCAATGTTCAATATGATATCACAACACCAGTATTCATGCTAAAAATAATCTAGGAACTATTATCGTCCATCCGAGATTCTGTCACTTTCAGATACCTCCTCAATTTTTAACCACACTCTCTTACAGTAGATTTATATAAATGTATTATATATTTTCATGATAGTTTTTTTTTCAGTAGATTTATATAAATTTTATTTTCATGCTACAAAGTTTCCTAGAAGATATAATCGTTATCCCAAGTATCTGCGTACCCCTAAAACTTTTAGGTACAGAGTACAAATATGAATTATGGATATGAATTTTCAGATACCAATGTCATCCTGTCTGGCTAGGGAGACATAAAAATGATGAATTAATTGCGAAGATCATGGAAGAATTATTTCATGATGAGAAAGGAGCGGCCTTAGGAACGCATGTGAGGTAATAATAGACTGTTTATGTAGGATTTATGTCCTTATAGACGATCAAATGCTTTCACGACCACTAACCCTGGCGGGGCAATCAGATGTTCGTAGGTCTATCTCCGCAGCTGTGATGGTAGTAATTTTATGGCCACCGATTATTGTGTTATTTGTTTTATAATCACCGTGTAGATCTGATAGTCAGTAATCAATCTGACAGGTGGTATTAAACTTTATTGCCATTTCTACATGTTCCGAGGTTTGAACCTTGTACCACTGATACAGAGTCAAACCCCTAACGACTGAGATACACCGAGCAATACATATTAATCCCATTACAGACTCTTTATGTATATTATGTATTACAGACTGAAGTATGCATGTATTAGAGGTTCTATCCACCTCAAAAGGTAAAAAGGATGTCTGTATGTAATGGTCATGTAAACTAGTTATAAAGCTAATTTCGCATTGGTCAATCGAATGCAATGTGTAAAAGGCCTTTCACAAGAAACCAGCCCTTATGTAAGCGATTCTAAATTCTAGTGTCACCTGAATCTAGAATTTACGATAGTGCTTAGGTCTTATGTAAGACCTAGACTGGTTCGTTTGTAATAAACCTAATAGCAATATTACTATGTCCTAAGACTGCATTAGTTCATAATCGAAATAGTCCATTTACAGTCTATGACGTACATAAATAGAAAGTTAACTAGCTTCCAATCTTACTGGCGTGTCGTAGAATGTTAAGGGATATAGGGTTAATGAAATTTATTAAGCGATGGGATTGAGCTAGCAATCAACCTTGATATTTACGCTAGTAACCGAGTTGTCCTTTCCTACATTCTATTAACCCCGAAAAGGATACAAAAATGATGTATGTGTAAATGATGTGACTGACTTATCTCTTCAGTCAGTTTTAGGATATCTTTCGGAATATTAAACAACAAGCAATATAAAATAATTCGTCACATTTTTATTTTTTATTAGAAGTTTTCATTACATGAAACGTAGATGGCACTGTAATTATAATTTGATTTTTATATTATATTCTTCGCTCCTATTAGTAGCAGGGTGACGTTATATATAGCCTAAAGCCTTCCTTAATAATGATCTATCTAAATAATTTTGAATTCAAACCAGTAATTCCTGAGATAAGCGCGTTCAAACAAACAAACAAACTCTTCAGCTTTATAATATTAGTACAGATAAGTCTAGCTCATTGCCGAAACAATTCATTTTCTATACGTCTCTAACGACATGCCAGTAAAAAAGGCAATAAGTTAACATTCTTATCATAATTTCAGAAATGCCGCAGTCAAAATTGGTGGCTACGTATGGAGATGGATGAAAACGATTGCTTGAATAGTTCCTGCTATTCGTCGTAAAAGGCAACAATAGACTTATTGGGCGATGACCTAGCACCCTGTCACCGAAATTCCATGATAATACCATCGAGAGTTTATGATTATGTCATAGTAGAAATTAATTTTACCTAAATTAATTCTTAGACGATATTACATTGATAAATTTTTGGTGTCAATAATATACGTATGTGTAATATAAATAGATTTAATGAAATGTAAAATAAAGTTATTTTAAACTGGAAAATATTGTATTTGTGTTTTATTACCAAAGCTATGGTCGTAGACGAGTGTGTGAGCAAGTGTTTGTGAAATATCTATATAGAAAAAAAATATCTATTCTTTTCATTCATATGCAAAGATGTGACATTTGCGATAATGTTTAATATTTCATATGACGCCCGTCATACATTTATCTTATTGATCAGTCCCAGTAACTTTTTATAAGGTTTACGTTTATAAGAACAAAAGACAATATTTTCCATTTCGAAGCACGCGAACGTATATTGACCATCACAAAGCATAGTGGCACCAGTTTTAAAATGTAAAATATTGTCTTTCGTTCTTATAAACTTTAACCTTATAAAAAGTTACTGGGACTGCACTTTTAGCACTGACAGTACATATAACAGGAAACCAAATAAAAAACATTCTAGCGTTCACGCTAATATAATTCACGTAACATATCACACATTGTTACTGACAAACAGATTGGCTTCGCGCTCAATCTGCTTCGCCTTTTTCACCGTCTTCGCTGAAACCATGCTCTGGTTGCTAAGCGACGACAGCTGGAAATACAGCTTCCTTACAAGATCTCGCTTGTATTTCTTCTGTACCGGATTAAGGGGTCGCGTATGCATCACTCGTTTGTGACACAAATGTAAGGTCCTAGTCAATTTTCCCATATCAGGTATGAATCGATCTATATTTTTCTCAGGACCAACGGATACATTTTTCTCCTGAAACTCACTTTCAATGGGAACGGAGTTGAAATTCTTCTTCTCCAGGGGTCGTTTGTAAATCTTTGGCGGTCTAACATTGCCGCGGCTTCTGTAGAATCGTTTTAGCAAATCTGCGTAGTCATCTCTGGGTATCGCTGTGAATATGCTTTGATAATGCGCCCCTATAGCGCTTCGCATATTCGCTGACACTTTCCTCTGCCTTATAGAGGTCAGTTTTCTTAGTAAGCTCTGTAGTTCGTTCAAGTGCATGGATCCGTCTGCAAGACCGGCTTGCCCTAACAGGACCATGTTCAACTTCTTTAACATTTCGTTTATATTCTGCTTGCTATGCAGCAGTTTTTTTGGACTCAGTATTTTCTGTTTCAGCAGTTTCTGGTGGTTGTTTTGTAGATAAGTCAGCTCTTTGTACAAAGAGTTGGGATCGCCGATGTCTTTGCTGAGTGAATCGAAAGCGTTGTTCAGTTTTCGCATCAATTGGTTGCGGTTTTTGGGTATATTGTCGGTGAAATTCGGGTTCTCGTGTGCATTTTGGTTATCATTTTCTCCTTGTGTCTCTGAATCTGGTTTATTTGAGGATATACTCCTAAGTTCGTTTTGGAAGGCTTCTTGATCGGCCACTTTTCCTTTGATAACCAGGAACAGGTTCGATTCGTGAGGTTCAACTTCTATGTTCTGCTTCTTCTTCTGCTCTTCCAGCCATTCCCTCCCTTCATCCGTTTGCATCTTCTCCAGAACATCTTTGTTCAGAAAGATGCGCGCTGACGTCACCACATCACTTGTATCGGACACTTCGTTGTCTTGTATCATTTGTCCTTTCTTGTCATGATTGTTGGAAGATATGGGCACATAATCTGGCTCGACATTTTCTTCTCGTGATACTCTTACATCTTCTGTTGGTTCAACATTCCTAGCTTGAACAGGAGCAGTCCTTCTATCATTCAAGCTTTCAGTAAGGCTTACACTTCGTTTTTTATTGACGTGTTCTTCATGATGTGAGCCGAAACTAGCCCGTCTCTTTTGCTTTTCATGTGATTTAGTTCTCGGCATTTGCTTCTCTTGTTCATTGGTTGGTGGATAGAGCGGATTGTATCTTACGACGTAAGGCGAGTTAATAGGCAGCCCTGCGTACATGGCGCTCTGCTTGCAAACGTGCACGAGATGTCCGCGCCTGGCGCATCCGCTGCAGAACTGCTGGTTGTTGCGCCTGTACTTGTGCGTTTGAGCCATCGAAGCGTTGTTGTCAACCTGAGGGAAAAGGGAGCAATTTATGGTATAGAAAAATGAACGTACGTGATAACGGTAACTGTCTTCTGTCTGTTTTTTTTTTAGCATATAACAAGTGAGCTAAGGTGAATGTTTGGCCAACGTTTACTAAACGGATTAATTAGTCTTAACATTGAAACTAACTTATCATCAGCCATAACTTCAGTGACTTGGCTTAATCGTTGTATTGTGACTACTACTCGTCACTGCATACTCGTATGTTTCTGTAGGTACTTAAAAAAACAACGAATATTGAAAGCCTCGCCATAGCCATATAATATAGACAAAATATCCATAGTTTAAAAAATACTTCATAAAACGAACTTTTCACATACATGTTGTCGACTTGATATCAAATCTTTTTTATTATGGTTTCAATCGAGACTACCGTACCCTGCACGTAATTATCAATATGGCTAAAGGTAATAAAGTAATTATAAACGCAATGAACAAATGTTCACTCACCGTGTTGTGGTAGCGGCGCCAGAGGTCGGGGCAGTGCGTGGCGGGGTGTCCGCGTTGGCCGCACTCGGCGCACTGCGAGCGGTGCCAATGCGCGCAGCTGCGGCACACCGTCGAGTACACGTAGTTCGGGGAGCCACACTGCAATCGTATACAGAGATATTTAGTTAGAAGTAAAGGTAATGTTCAGTAAGAATTCTTAGTTACAGTCGTCGTCGAGTACATTTTCAACTTTTGTACTAACTCAGAAACAACACATTTCATGATATACGACAAAATCACCCACTGTTGTTTGAGACACTACATTAGCTGTATAAAAGTAGTGAAATTAAATATTAGTTATTGGTTGAGTAGATTCTTTACATTCTTTCTGCATGTTTACTTAATGAAACGCCATAAGTATAACTATTTATTTATTAATTTTTGGCATCAAATACCCTTGTAGTGTTGTTGCTTACTAAGTACGCTGTGCTACCAAGTGTATTTAACCCACTACAAAAATAAATAAAAGTATGTTACATTACAACAGCGGTTATGTATATAACGTGGCATTTGTGAGGTTGTGTGATTATATGAAAGTATTATTTTGTACACTTATTTCTAAATATGCTTAAACAAGACACGACAAGACAAAAACACTTATTCGAGAACGATATACATTCAAGTCTACAGGCAGGTGATACCTATGGTATAGTTGTGGTAAGTATATGTCTACTTACATTAACACAGATCTTGTGTGGACAGCGAGACTCGTAGTGGCCAGTGTGTCCGCACATGTGGCACACAGGCGGCTTCTGCCTGCAGGTGTCATCTCTGTGGCCCACGCGGTTGCAGTAGTTGCAGCTGTAAAATGTATAACATACATATACATTCACGTCCTTTAATCCCTTTCGGGGTGGCCAGCTTTGGAGATATAATGTATCCTAGGTCACATTTTAGCATAAATATTCAGGTTGTGATTTCATATGGTACAGTGGTGTAAGGTTGCTCTACTATCATCCAAGAGATTTCATTTACCCTTAGTCACCTCTTTCAACATGTCAGGATGAAGAGCAGCTACTTAGCATTCTCTTTATATACCAGCTAGCATGGCACAAAAATAATTGATATGTGTGTAATAAATGCATCTTGAAGATGATCTACTAATGCTGTCTTACTGTACACAGTGGTTTAAAGATAGGCATATAAAATAGATTTATAAAGATAAATAACCTAACCTAAACTAGGTAAATATCTTAATTTGTCTCAAAAACTACTAGCAAACATTGCCTCTGTTGTCATTCACTTTATCATCTAATTTTAACATTGAAGCTTCTACCTCAAAATAGTTTATGTGAATTGAAGTTATATGTATGTATACTTACGTTGGTTTCTTTCTGAAACTCGGCATCCTGTCTTTAGGGTCTATCTCCCATAGACTTCTATCACCTGAAAAACATTAATAAAACTCTTTACAAATATGGACATGTTTGGGCACATGGAGCGGATTAATGAAATCTCTTCCCCTCTTCCCCCCGGACCGCCACAAGGTGCAGTTGTGTTTTTGAACCCGTACTTGTCTTATTTTTCAAAATTAAAATCAAAAATAATTTAATAAATCAGAGTGACTAAATAGGGGAACAGAAAATCATAGGAGTTCAGTGGTCACCGACACCGTCTCTGCTGCCCTGGTACCGTCTCTGCTGCCCTGGTACCCGCCATCTTTATCCAAGTAAGACGTCTATCTCTATTAAACCAATCAGAGCAGCCCTATTGTCTTAAGCCACGCCCACTCACTGCTGGTTGGTGTTTTTGCTTTATCAGCGCTCGCGCACTAGCAGCCATCTTGACAGGAACAGACACCATCATTGCTGAACAATTCTCTGCTTTCTTATGCTTCCCTGGTACATTTGAGAAAATAATAAAGTGGACTGGGTATAGTACCTAATAACATCGTGACGTCATTATACGAGTACCTAACTCCTGCGCAGCTATACATTCCTAAGAACGAATTACTGCTTCCCTAAAACTCTCAACAGGTGGCGCGATAAAATGTCTCAACTAGACAAATCCCTGTCTGACACTGATATTTACACTGCTAATAATGAAATTCCGTCCACTTATGTATCGCAGAGAAATAAAAGAAGAAGGGAAGAAATTACTCTGTCTGATTTTGAAACTTTTAAGGAGGATATTAAGAAGATCATCTCGGCGTCTACAGCCTCTCAACAAAAAGGCTTACAAACAATTAATAAAAAACTGACTACTATCGAAGAAACTAATTTAAAAATAGAACAAAGCATGGACTTTTTGGCTAGGCAAAACGAAGAACTTAAGAATCAAATCAATCTTCTACAAACACAATCCAAAAAAGATAGAGAGCATATCATCAAGTTGGAGGACAAAATAGAGGAGTTGCAGCGTGAAAATCGTAAAACCTACTTTGAGATTAAGAATGTTCCTCGGAACGACAAAGAATCTAATGATGATCTCTTGAATATGGTAACAAATTTGGCCCGCACCATCAACATCAGTATGAATATTGGGGATGTGAAGGATATTTACCGCATTAAACCAAGGAGGAGAGCGGAACAGAGAAGCCCTATAATAGTTGAAACAAGCTCTACCATTCTTAAAGGTGAAATATTGAAGGCTTGTAAAGCCTTTAACATAAAGAACAAAGATAAGCTTCGAGCTAAACATCTAGGGTGGAAAACTCAAGAAGAAACACCTATTTATGTATCAGAACAGCTTACTGCTAAGGCTTCTCGATTACACTTTTTAGCACGAGATCTAAACAAATCTGGGAAGTTCAAATACTGTTGGACGTCGTTCGGAAAAATACTCATTCGTAAAGATGACAACTCTCCAATAATACACATAACCAGCGAATCTCAGGTGCAGAGTTTGTTTCAAACATTGTGACTATGGCTACTTTTTTTGTCTGCTCTGCTTTTGTCATTTAAATTGTTAATATCATCCAAAGAAGATTTAAAATCTTCTTCTGTTTTTTTAGAACCTATTTTTTGTTCCTATTTGGTTAAAAAACTAGAACTTCAAATTAATAATACATATATTACTTTTAAAAATGTGCATAATATAAATAAGAACAAGCTCACGATCACAAAAAACAAATATACACAACAACACAAAACAAAAATATTTCCTTATTATAACTATCTCAAAACACAAAATTATTACACAGGTAAAGTCATCATAACCTCATACACACTTACACACAGTATTTACAAGCAACTATTTTTATATCAAACATACAAAAAAAACCACTCTACTGATAATTTTATTATATTCCTCAAATAAAATTCTTGATTACAAAATATTTCACCTAACATTATCATTCGAAAGTACCTTATTCCGATTTTGCAATTTAAGAAAAATTACTATTATTGGTGACCTTCGCGAAAAGAAGACTATTTCCAAAATAACCTCTTGTAGCTACCCGTCATGGAATTTACGAGTTGAATTATGAATAGTAATCTTCAAACTATTAATGATCTCGATAATACGCAAATAGGAACTTCTTTGCGATGCGATATTCAAGACTTAAATAAATATATAAAGATAAAAAGAAATGAAATCACTATTGTGTCTCAGAATATTCGCAGTATATACCGTAATTTTGATGATTTTCAAGTAAATCTAGCTCTTCTGGACTTTGATGTGGATATTTTGATACTAACTGAATGCCGAATTGATAACAATAAACCAATACCTGTCCTTAAAAACTATAATCACGTTGCTTCATCAAACAACCAGAATCAAAACGATGGTGATGTAATTTACGCTAAAAGCAACCTCAATCCAAAATTTCAGGAAATAAGATTAGTTCATGCTACCTGCATCCAAGTAAATATAAATGACCATACAATTCTCGGCATATATCGCTCACCTTCCAAAAATGACGCATCTAACTTTATTGATTCTCTGGCTTGTCATCTACAGAGTATCAGCAACTCAAAAAACACTATATTGACCGGAGATATAAACATCAATCTAATTGCTAAGCAATGTGAAACTAACCAACAACGAAACAACAGAGACAATTATTTAGACATGCTGTGTTCCTACGGTCTACTAGCGAGTCATACGATTCCTACAAGGGAATCTAATTGTCTTGATCATTTTATGGTTAAAATTGAGAGACAGTCTAAGCTAGTTCATACTTTTGTTTTTAACAATACTATTACTGATCATAACACAATACTGCTATGCCTCTCCAAAATTAATAAAGTAAAATCAAATCCTAGGATAGTTGAAATTACTGACTACGATAAGGCTGTATCTATTCTTCTTACTAAAAATATATCGGCACTTCTATATTGCGATGATCCTAATCAGCTAGCTAGTAAATTAATTACCTTTTTGTCAGACTCTTTGCTAGAAAGTAGATCTCAAAAACAATTAACGCGAAATCAAAGAAACATTAAGCCTTGGATAACTCCCGGTATTATTCGCTGTATAAAAAATCGAAATAGAATGCAACTAAAAACAAAACGTGACCCTTTCAATGAGATCAACATTATAACTTTTAAACGGTACCGAAATTTCTGCAACAATCTTATTAAAAAACTAAAGAGAAAGTATGAAAAAGAACAATTATTACTGGCTACAAAGGACACTAAATCATTATGGAAGAAACTTAATGAAATAACAAATTTTAAATCGCCAAAATCAAATAATGATGAGCTCTTAAACTCTAAATCATCTCCGGAAGAAAGTACAAATTTTGTTAATGCTTATTTTTCGAATGTTGGTAAATCACTTGCTCAGAATATCCTTCAGAAATCAACACAAAATTCTTCAATAATCCTAAATAACAAAAGCAATATGTCATCCTTTGTTTTAATGGAAACATGGGATGGAGAAGTTCAAGATATTATAATGGGTTTAAAAAATGATAGTGCCCCTGGGTGGGATAAAATCACAACCAAATTTATTAAACTTGCAAAAGATGTTATTACCCCCGTTATAACTCATCTGGCTAATCTCTGTTTTGCTAAGGGAGTATTTCCGTCCCCACTCAAAAGGGCAATAGTCACTCCGGTTTTCAAGGGTGGTGGGAGAGACGATGTCAGTAATTATAGGCCGATAGCAATTCTTCCAGTTTTATCGAAGATTATTGAAAAACTGTTAAATAAAAGGCTGCTTAAATACCTTGAAAGATTTAACCTTCTCTCTGAGACTCAATTTGGATTTCGATCAGGAGGATCCACTGAGGCAGCAGTTCTATCGCTAACTTCTTTAATCACAGAGACCTTGGATAAGGGGCATAAGTGTTTAACAGTCTTTCTGGACTTAAAAAAGGCGTTTGACACCGTCTCTCCTGAGATTCTAGTAAAAAAACTGCATCATATAGGAGTCAGGGATGTTCCTCTTAAATTGATGACGGATTACCTACAAGATAGACGCCAAAGTGTAAAAATTGGAAACTGTGTCAGCGGTGACCTGAAAATTCCATTCGGGGTGCCGCAGGGCAGTGTTTTGGGTCCCACACTATTCTTGATATACATCAATGCTCTGTCTGATATAAAAATGAAAAATTGTAAGGTGTTTTCTTATGCAGACGACACAGCGTTGGTGTATACAGGTAAATCTTGGCAAGAGGCCTTCGATTGTGCTGAGTTGGGCCTCGGAGAGGTGACAAAATTTCTTTCATCTAATTTACTTACCCTCAATACAAAAAAGACAAATTACATCTGTTTCTCAATCACCAAGAAATCACAACCCTGCAATCGAGTCCTAAAAATTCATACCTGTGAAAGGAAAGATATTCAAAATTGTCAATATGATGTTCTGGAAAAAGTGACTTCTACTAAATACCTTGGAGTCTTCGTGGATCAGGGGTTATCTTGGTACACCCAAATAGATTATGTGAATGGTAGAATCAGGAAACTCGTATGGATTTTTAAACATCTAAGACACATTGCAGATAAAAACTTACTTAATAGAGTATATATTTGTTTAGCACAGTCAGTCATAGCATATTGTGTAACTGCCTGGGGTGGATCCTATAAAACTAAATTCCTTGCAGTGGAAAGGGGACAAAGAAATTTACTGAAATTAATGTATAATAAACCCTACAGATTCCCTACAAATGAACTGTATGGATTTGCTAAATTACTAACAGTACGACAGTTGTATATTTTATTGGCTATACTAAATCAACATAAGCAAATACCATTTAGTTTATCGCAAATGCAGAAACGTAGAAACAAAACTGTTGCTAGAGTCACTGGGAGGAATACAAAGTTTGCACAAATTCAATTCGAAACCCAATCATCACATCTTTATAATATAATTAACACTAAATTAAGTATTTACACAAATTGCTACTATGAATGCAAAAAAAAGGTAGTTAATTATTTACTATCACTTAACTATGAAGAAACTGAAGACCTTTTGAAATTGAATAACTGACAGACAAATTATGTAAATATACACACAAACACACACACACACACACAAACACACTCACTCACACACACACACACACCCTAGTTAGTTTGTCTTACTTAAAACAGGTTCTAATTGTATTTAGTTTTTCTTAAATTATATCTTAGTTTGCATGCATTTTCTTTAAGCTGCTAGAAACAATAATATTGTTTAATGTTTAACATTAGGAAGAGCGGAGTCTCCCGTCACAAGTATATTATTTACTTACTGGGTGACTCCGGCCATGGCTGTTGTTAATAATTTATTGTTATTGAATAAAAACATTTATTTATTATTTATTATTATAATGAAAGTGTTACTAAAGGAATTTATAGAACTATTTATCGAGCTAAAGCAGTAGGGTTGGTAAGGGAAGGCCGTTTAGAACATATACAGATCAAATTAAAGACATTCTTCTTCTTAAGGAGGGTGTAAGTGAAGCAAGAGATTTGTCAGGAGCATTTGTAGAGGTGATCAATAGTCTCTGCCTGTCCTATTAGAGACGTAAAAGTGTAAGTATATGTACATAAATATGGCAATTAATCCTCCATTAAGACTTGATTATCTTAAGCTCAAGCCTCTGTCTACTTCGTAAAGGTTCGTACTAGCATATGCAATTAAAATGAATGCTTAAAGTAACCTTTCATACAACCTACATTCAATTGGGCAACATCATGCAATCTCTTTACATGTGACCTTGCATTAACACTCAAATATTGCATATATTTGTAAGTGTACATATCTCTTTATCTGTATGAAACCTACAAATATATTCACACATCTTTTCACTCATTTGCAGTGGACAGAATCATGGGGACAGTGACTCCCACAAGATTACTTTTTCCGTTATGCTATTTGAGGACAGAATCTTGGATACATTGTGACTCTCTTAGGGTTGCAATAATTTATATTCCATAGCTTAGATACTTCAGAAAAGATTCATTTTACAAGTTGAGTGAGTAATGAGTAATATTGAATAATAAATAGAGCTTATTGCATATATTTTATAAATAATGCACCTTTGTTAACATGTTCCGATGGCATTGGTAATGGGTGAACAACAGATTGGTTTATAAAATATATGCAATAAGTCACATTTTCTTGTATCACAAATAAACATATCTATTCAAGAAGTTCAAAAAGAATAGAAATCAAGTTACTATAAAGACTAAATAGTAAATTAAATACTCACGAGACATAGATTTCATTATCTCCTTGTGATTGAAGTTTTCACCACCCCAACTTTCATTGTAGAACTTCTCCATCTCGGCTCGGAGTGTTGAGATACAGAACTGGTATCCTTTCCTCGCCTTGTCATTTCCGTTTAGATTATCAAAATCTAGATTACCTAACAAAATGGCTGGCACTTTAGTCGAACCTAATTTAGATGCGTCATCTGTTATTTGCTCATCATCAGAGTCTTCCCGCTCTTGGAAACCGGTGACATTCGCCATTACGAAGTTCTCTTCAATATCATCCTCAATTTCTACTACGCTTACATTATGTTCTGCTGTCAAATCTACCATAGAAATGTCAAAATCCTTAGAGGTAGTAGGTTTTACTGTCTTTTCTGGTTGCTTGGTCGTTTCTGTGATTGGTTCAGGAACTGGCGTTTTATTTGAACTGTTTGTAGTGTCTACATTTTTTTCTTGTGATTTTTCAGTAGTCTCTACCACTTTGGTGATACCAGATTGATTAGAATCCGATTCATAAACGTCAGCATTGGGTACCGTTGAGTTAGTAACCTTATAAATGTTAGTGTTGCTAGTATTAAAAGACTGATTGCTATCAGAGTCAGAAATATCGGGATTCGGAACTGTTTCCCGATTTGGAGTTTTAGACTGTTTATTCTTTGCCTTGTTCTTTGGTGTAGCAAAACACTCCTCGGGACTGTTGTCAGTATTGTTCTGACTTGACACAAAGGTTGGTGTTGCACTCTCACGAGATTTATTCTTCTTTTTCTTTTTTTTTCTCGTTGGCGTCACAAGGAGGTCAGAACCATGCAGACTGAAGTCAAAGCTAGGGTTGTCTGCTTTCTTAGAAGAAATGTTTAGGGCTATACAGTCACCACGGATAAATTCATCAGAGACGGACGATACCACCGATGGTACAGGACTGGTAGCTGGAGTTATTTCTCTGATTGTCTGGTTTAAAGCAGGATTCTGGAGTGAACTTGATGGTGTGGTCAGTTCCTTTGGTGGTGGACTATCTTCCAGAATGGCTATTTCATCCTCATCAGAACTCTCAATGGTGATGGGAACCTTGGGAGGTAGAGCTACTTCAATGACCTCATCTTCGTCACTGCTCTCCACATCTACCACACGATTCTCATCTTCATTCTCAAGAATCTCTATAGTCGTTTTAGTACCCTGCGCTAGCGGTGAACTAAAGTTACTCAATTCTATAGGAATAACTTTAGGTGGATCAATTTTCTCCTGTTTAGGTTTTGTTCCAGTCATATTCAAGCTGCTATTGGTGATTTTAGGTGTTGAATTGACTGGTGTCTTTGCAGGGGTACTTTTATTGCTTACAGGATTTGGCTTAGGTGTGGTGGTGACGTTTTTACCTGCATTGTTGTTCTTAGTTGTGGGAGCAGGAGATTTAGCCTTGGGAATATCCTTCGAAGGTGGTGTGCTGTTTACCTTCTGGTAAGGGTTCTGTGGAGCATGTTCTCCAACTGCCCAGTAACGTTTAACTGAGGTCTTTGAAGCATTAGTGTTCTTGAGAATGAGTTCGTTTAGGGAGGTCGTGTCAGTATTAGTCTCGTCCGTGTCGTTAGCATAGTGAATCTTCATGTACAATCGTTCAGCCAGTTCATTTTCGTTAAGCTCCTGCAAAGAAACAGTACCACGTGTGAAACACAATAATATTATGGTCCAAATTGTCAAAGGGATAACCTTAAGTGATAAGGTACCTACCTCTTCCATACTCGTTTAAAAAGAAGCGCCTGTATCTAAGTGGAAAGAACATACTCGGTAGTGTTGATCAAACGCTCTGGATGGTGGCTAGAACGCAACACTAAACCAAAACTAGGCATATACGTAAAAAATAACACAAATACAGATGTCTCAAGCACACTCCATGACGAAACACAAATGGATAAAAAATTAGGTGATCATGTCAAGTCCTGAATCAGTACTGTCAGTCATAAATTAGTCAATAAATTCTTATGTATACTTTAGACATCCAAGGAAAAGAATAAAATTATGTAGTTTGTTCTAGTGCCAATTAATTCATCGAATAATATCACATCTAAGATTCGAATTACTGTTCGAAAGTAACTCCTGCTTAAGTTATCAAGATTTCTCTATCAAAATCTATCACAATTATAAAATCTCCATTTCCACTGTGCTCATAGTTGGCAGTATTTTAAATAAGTAAAAATAAGCCATAAAAATACGACACGATAATAATAAAGTTGTCCGTGTTTCCTGATAAGTAATCAATTTAGCGTATAGCTTTGTAAATATTATTCTGGAAACATATCACTGAAAGAAAACTAAATGTTTTCCCAGTGACACGTCTGCTATAATCATGATTCCAAGTAATGATAATGGAGCCCTTTTCAGAAACATATATTGGATATTTTTTGTTCTGTTCAACGTAGTTTATTGTGATACTGAGGTAGATAATGATATTAAGTATATATTTGAGCTAGTAAGTTGTTCTTTATCTATATAGTTCCTATGTTATACCGGTAAAACTTGAATGTTTTTCAGTATCAAGAAGCCAACTATGAACCACCTTACATACAATCCCAGGGATATGCTCAAGTGCAGGCGGCACTAGGCCGGCTTGATAACCGTAAGTTAAAGCCCTCTTTAGTACAATCAATTATAAGTAACACATTAAATTACTAAACAGTATATTGCTGCCTCTTACAAATTTACACCTCAAGATTCTTCTCACTCTTTTGGTCCATAATTGGTAAGATGGATAATTGGATATCTACCTAAAGCTATCATATTGTTAGTAAAACTCATACTCACCATGGAGATATCAGGACATACCTGAGTTACTTCATTTGTATAGAAAATTGTAAATAATATTATTTATATCTGTAATTATCTTCCAGCATTACAATGGCAGCAATACTGGCCAGACCCAACAGTGAAGATGGGTCAAGTGTCCGGTCTAGCTCTGGACAATGATGGTCTACTCTACGTCTTCCATAGAGGGTCACATACCTGGGACATTGACACGTTTAATAGCCGGGAAGTGTACAGGAAAATTGGCCTGCCTCCTATATCCCATCCTACTGTTCTGGTGTTCAATGACTCTGGAAGCCTTGTGGATATGTTTGGACAGAACATGTGAGTTTCTTGATATGAATTATGGTTGTAACTTTGTGGGTGTTTGTATAAAGTGCTAGATTAAGGTAAAAGGCGGTTTGGGGTTTAATTTACTAAGAGTATTTATACTGTGAAATAAAATTTACTGTAACATACAACAGTTAACACTTATTGCTGTAAAAAATTTAGTGAACATTTGTGTTTATACAAAGGTTTTTCTTATTAAATAATTTTTAATTTTGTACTCAGTCATATGAATTCTAATCATCGTAAGAAAAAAAAAAGCAAAATTTTTTTTTTTTAATTGTATTATATACATATTTAGAATCAGAAAAAAAGTCACAACCTAATTTTTTGTAGAATTTTATCTTCAAGGAATTTGGAGATACCATAGGCATACAATAGGTTTCCACATTATGAAGCAGAATATGGTAAAAACTTTAATCCCAATTATCTCAGTTTCATCAAAATGATAGATAGGCCCTTCTCTCGTACGATGGCAGTATTATGTAATTCATCACTTCTTATCTAAGCCACAGATGTAAGAATACTATACTAGTCTTAACCAATTTCTTGTATCTTGCTGTAAAAATAATTTGAACTAAGTAATGAGTTAGATTTGTAATTCTTGATCCTTTTTCAGGTTTCACATGCCCCATGGCATCACAGTAGATAAGCAGAAGAACGTTTGGCTGACAGATGTGGCCCTCCACCAGGTGTTCAAGCTGGAGCCCAAGCAGAGGGATAAACCCACCTTGGTGCTCGGACAGAAGTAAGTTTTACACTATAATTTCTGTTCTATATACATAAAGTCTAGTTCATACCTGAGTTGCAATCCATCCTTACAGTCCTAAAATTAATAATATTTATGTATTTATCATATATAAATTATTGTTATATGTTTTGTAATACTGGTAACATTAAAATTGTTTCACTTAGTGGCTTCTTAGAATATACCCAAAGAAGGTAAATTTTACAGTATGCTACTACTAATAAATGACATATATATAGGTATACAGGGTGGCGCATTCAAAACGGTCAGTATGGGAAAGTTTGAAACTAAAAGAGATACGAAGATTTGTTTTTAGGAACCATGTCACCGATTTTGATAAAAATAAAAACTGCATTCATACTTTGTTTGAAAAAATAACTGTATCCTGTACGGGAATCGAACCCGGAAGCTTTGAAAAAATAAACTTGCTTTTTTCACATTTTCTTTTTAAATATCGATTGTGTAGGTCTTAAGCTGTAAATGTCTCTATGAAACATGATGTCCAAAATGAATAAAATGCATTGATTTGGCATACTTTAGTTTATCATAGTAGTTATAATACTCAACAAGTTCAGACATGTAAAATTGTATCTATGGCTGTTTGTAGTTTTGTACCTATCTACTTGTTACATACACCATATCATGTGGCATTAGCATTGCATTATTCCTTTTAGAAAGTTTTGTTATCTACAGTAATCAAACACTAACAATCTATTGAAAAGTCCACTTAAAGTGACGTGTTAAACCATATTTGAATTTTTTTTTTGGGGTTACGTTAAGAATGAATTTTACAAAATAAGCTATGACACCGTCGAAGACCTAAAAGTAGCAATAGAGTCAAGTTTAACGCAAATTCACCACATGAAAATACAAAATTCAACAGTAAAGTCGTTATCTAAACGTGTTGAATATTGTATTGAAAACAACGGTGGTCACTTAGAACAACTACTATGATAAATTAAAATATGCCAAAACAATGCATTTTATTCATTTTCGACATCATGTTTCATAGAGACATTTACAGCTTAAGACCTACAGAATCGATATTTAAAAAGAAAAAGTGAAAAGGGCAAGTTTATTTTTTCAAAGCAACCGGGTTCGATTCCCGAACTGGATACAGTTGTTTTTTCAAAGAAAGTATGAATGCAGTTTTTATTTTTATCAAAATCGGTGACATGGTTCCTAAGAACAAATCTTCGTATCTCTTACAGTTTCAGACTTCCCCATACTGACCGTTTTGAATGCGCCACCCTGTATAGATACTTGTTATTCTGATTTTTATGTTCTAAAGTCCAATGAACTATTGGTTGGTTTATGTTATATAGTTTGCACCCAGTGTAACGTGTAATCTTTCACCAGATTCGAGCCTGGCGATGATGAGAGCCACTTCTGCAAGCCAAGCGCCGTGGCGGTGATGAGTAGTGGAGAGTTCTTTGTGGCGGATGGGTACTGCAACTCCCGCATCATCAAGTACTCTGCTACTGGGACCAGGTTGCTTCAATGGGGCAGGAGGCCTTATGAAGGACATGGTGAGAATCTTTCTGAGACTTTTTTTAATTAAACCAGGTTTGAGTATTGGAATAATTCAGTAAGCTTGGAACAAAAGTTTTTCTATGTACTGATCTTGTCATCTGATCTACTTGAATTCCAACTTTTTTCTGGTATGTCATTGATGCGCTACCAATTATGGGACAAGGAATCAATCCAAAGAAAGAATAGAGTCAATTGAACGATAGCCTATCGATAATGTATGTCATGTCATCACAACCCTATTAGTAAAAGAAACCTTTAAAATTTTTTTTTATGAATCCAACCAGATAAACATTAAAAAAACTGATCTTTACATAATTTTCCACTTAGCAATTGACACACAACAGTATTTGTAACTATATGTATGACGACCTCCGTGGCGCGATCGGTTAGACACCTGAACGCTAAGTGAGGTCACGGGTTCGAATCCCGGTGGAGGAAGAGTTAAGAACTATACTATTCTACTGCTTTCCAGTCTGGTCGTTGATTATATATGATATATATGTATTTATCTATATATAATATGTATACATTTCTAAAATATACGTTGACTAGTACCCTTAATGTCTTAAATGTACTACCAAGGGGCTAGTTCAATTGGTGTAATGTTTAAATATTATTATGTATCTTATATTACAGCCAACTCGCCCTATTCTTTAAGCGTCCCCCACGCGTTGACCCTAGCTGAAGACAAAGGCGTGGTTTGCGTGGCCGACCGCGAGCATGGCCGTGTGCTGTGTTACCGCACGGACAACGGAACGCACGTTGCCCACTATAGCAGCTGGTTGATCGGCGGGAGACTGTTCAGTGTGGCGTATGCACCGACTGATGGTGAGTTGATGGGGCGTTTATGGTAATATTAGTTCGAGGACTAGGGGTAGATGGAATAAGTAAGCGTTATTGTAATTTAAGTGATATGAAATGAAAAAAGTGACTGACAAGATGATACATTTCTGGAGTTTTACTTGATATAAATTGTTTTGGGTTTGTTTTTGACAAATTCATTGATAAATTCAAGAAATTGGGGATATTTTGGAAAGGGATAGACTTCACAGGTATGAATCACTATATTGCTAAAACGATTATTGTGATAAAAACAATTGCAATATTTTTTTTCTTTCTATTTTATTTAGGCCTTACATCTAAAGATTAAGTCGGCCAATTGCAATGTTTATCTGCATTATTTATCTGTTATAATTTTCTCAAACTCACCACTTCTGTACACTAACAGTACAGTAACCAAACAAGTATTTACTTCCAAACCGACTACACATACCCTATTTCCCAGGCGGTCGCCTGTACGTGGTGAACGGGCCAGACGGCACAGTCCCAGTGAACGGGTACGTGATCGACTACGAATCGGGGCGCCTACTCCAGAGCTTCGCCCCCGCAGAGCCCCTGCGGAACCCCCATGACGTAGTTGTGACACCCGATGGGGGAAAAGTGTACGTGGCAGAGATCAACCCGTACAGGGTACATAAGTTCGTGGATGAACGGCCCAGGAATGAAAGTGTTGTGGAGAGGAACGTTACGGAACCCCCTTCTAAACCTGTCGCCGTGGTTGGTAAGTTTGTGAACACGGTTTTATGGTATTAATTGTTGTTGATCTTGATTTGTAAGGGAATAGTATGTAGGTATAGAAGATAATAAGTTGCCTTAATGCCCTACGTATTATAACAGTCATTGAGACGAGAAAGAAGTGTCTAGATTGACCACTTTCGCCTATTCAGTGCTCAAAGTTACTGGTAGTGTTGAAAGTGCCATGTAGAGGTTTTTGACTATTGCTCATACAGAAGAGTGAGAAGAGTGAGTATAGAACCGTACGATCTAACCCGTATTGTGGAATACATGTTTTACAAATAGGAATATAAATAATTGTTTTGTAAACTTTTATTTGTATTTTAGCAACAGGTTTAACATGACAATTAGAACATTTAGTTCCATAAAGGTATATTTTTACCACCAAATCACAGATAATATAATATTACAGACCAAACTAAGGCCCCTTTATTCCGCTTACAGAAGACGTCCCAATGTCCCTTCAGAAACCGGGATCCGAAAGTTGGGTTTGGAGTGTCGCGGCGGGTGTAGGCGCGGCCGCATTCACTGGGGGGCTGATCTTAGTGTTGAAGCCCCTTTTCAAAGCCAGGAGTCGAGGTGAGCTGAGGGGGGAGTGGTAGGTTGTAGTAGGTATTAAGTTGTAGGTATGTGAAGTAGTGTGTTTCAAGGCTCATTTAGACTATAGTTATTTTTAAACACTCGCGATTTATACTCATTTTATTAATTATTTGAGACCGGGTCAAATCACGATAAATTTAAAGTTTTTTTGGGTCGAAACGTCGGGCAAAATAAAGGTAATCACATATCTTTATAAATTTATCATTTAGACTAGTTCTCGTGTTGAATCGACGGCGACAAATAACTCGAATGAAGTTTATATCTAACATTGGAGATAAGGGATAAAAAATGAGTACCAAAACAGTTCCAAACTTAAACAGGCGATTCTATCGATGGAAATGGTGTAAAAATCTCCTCTAGCTACGGTAGTATTATATTATCTGGGCCTCTAGTGTAAATGGGCCTTGAGAATTGTGTGCATAGAAAGCAGGCGAGGTTGTGTTGCTAATGTGTCGTCGATGTAATAGTAATTTATTATTGGTAAAGGTCAAAAATTTACACGTCCTTAATTATTTCAAACTATATACATGTATTATTATTTATATATGTATATAGTTTGTGGTTTTAAAGGTACACTATTTCAATATTCCATCTTAAAAGATTTGAAGAAATAATTGAGGACGTCTAAATTTTTCCAAGGTAAAACAAGAGATAATAATCTATTAAAAACTAGAGAATTCTAGTAATTTTTATCTTTACACCGATGATATAATGGCATAGATACACTGGCAGGTCTGATTTTTTTATTTTAATATAGGATAGTACCTTTCCTTATCGTGTCGCAATACAATATAATATAGACTGTGATAGTATAAGCAAAGAATATACTGTATTAAGTACATTCGAATATAAACGATATTTTTTACAATAGTGAAGATTGGAAATAAATTTAGCTATCAAATTCAAGAATTTGAAATATTGATATTCATGCAAATAGTTATAGTTTAACGACATCGATAATAATTTATAATTCCTAATAGGCATAAAATTTATACAATTCCTGAATCCGTCCATTTATTTTTTATTTAAATGTTTGTGATACGAAGCTAAAGAGGAAATTTGTGTTATTAACTAATAATATTATTCACTGTGCAATAAGTAAACAGAAATACTAATACTTTTTTGTAATACTTAGTAATACTTTTTTTATTTAAATAAGTAAAACTAATTAATAATTCAGATGAGATCTGAATATTAGAATGGTACGTAATAGGGATTTCATTGGAATAATAGGTATAGGCTTAGAGAAACCTTTTTTTAATCTGTGTTAGATACGAATAGAGACTCCTAGGAAATATATTTGCAGTCTGAAATCACGTTAAATATATTATTTCGTTAATATAACCGAATTCGAATTAATATAAAAAAAAACGAAATAACGATTAGAAGTAATGCATTAATTGATTCATTTATGTATATGAAAGTTTTTTCTATCATTTAGCACTAAAGGGAATATTAGTTGACAGTTAAAAAAAATTTTTATATTTTTATATGAAGAGTGAGAGACAAAATATTTTTAACAAGAAATAATGATATGTATACACATGTGTTTTTTATAATTATTTCAAATATTAGCGTATAGCATCACAATTTGCCAATTTATGGGTTATTTATTATGTTCCACTGTAACTTTGTGTTGTAAAAGTCTGAATTTTGTTTTGTGGTTGTATTTATTATTTTTCTGTTATGTCCTGTTTACATGTGCTTATTTAATTATATTCTTTTAATTTATTCTCAATGTTTGTTTTATTTTGCTAACCTCTACATGTTTTTTTTTTATTTCAAACGCTTCAATGTGTTGATTCATAAAATTATAATAAGCCTGGCATTTTACGTGGGATTATGACTTTACTTATATCAGTTGAGTAAATTTGCAAAGATAACTTGATTCCTGATGAATGACGGTACAAAATGCCGATGTGGCAGGATTATTGTCATTTTAAACACTTAATAATTAGTGAGTTACTTTATAAACACTTATCTTGCACTTTTCATTCTATATGGACTTGCCAGCACTTCTAGCTAGCAAATGGTATAGTGTTAGTCTCTGCATTTCTTCTCCACATGTTAACTCATACACCCAGGCCCCGCCTACTAATGCGTTTTATCACAATCGTAGTTCAATATCACTTCAGTAATAGTGTGAACTTGGTTGTGGATTAACATAAACGACAAAGTTCATTTTTGCAATTGCACGAACAACTTCACACATTTATTGATCTTATATGAAACTAATATTTTGCAATAAGCATTAGTTGACTCGAGCATCGGAATGAGGGGAGAACGATTTAGCTTAGTTATAAGGGTCGTAGTTACATTAAAAGAGCTATTCACGTTCGAGTGCTGAAGTATCAACCCTGAGCGCAGATGCAGAAATATCGTACACAAACCTATCGATGACCACCATCTGTCACACTAGGCTATTGCTATCAGAATACATTATTTAGGATAATTACTCAAGGCTCTGGCTTTCTGTTATGAGATTCGCTTTATCTATACTAACAAGCCATCACCAAATATAGATGTAAGATTTATCAATAATTTTTTTACAAATTATTACAAGGATGAACCCGGTTTTCACTATGAAACAATTTGCTATTCGGGAGCTTGACAACTAACTTAAGAAATCGGTAAACACACTACATTGGTAAGGCCCGTTTCTTATTTTATTAACAGGTCATGGCTAATACATGAACGTTTTTTAATCCCTGTCGGACTAAAAGGAATCTCGGAGAGTTATGACCTGTCACGGTTTGCATTCACATTAGGGTCGTGACCACATATACATACCTATATAAATCTAGCCTAACATACATACACATCACGCCTGATTTCCTGTAGATGGGTTGGCAGAGATCAAGGATCCTCATTTGTCCCGATCCTGACAGACCCCTTTCGTTTCACTGATACTCATACACACTCAACGGTTTTAGATTCTTCTAACGTCACCCTTTTTTAATATGGCGTCTATCTGACTAGCCTAACATAACCTCCAAAATATAATTGCTATCAAATCGCTTCATTCCAATGACTTCTTTCAGCTGGAACAGGTACAGGCGTCCGTCGTCGATGGGAACGAGGCTCCGGAGAGTTCCAGCTCCGTCGTCTCCTGGAGAGGAGGAGGTTCGCCAGGGTGCGTTCCGATGACTCTGATGAAGAACCCACTCCCATGCTGCCACCGCAGACGCAGGTGCCCGCTAACGCGTAACAAAGTTATCAAGGGATATAGAGATACTTAATCTAAGACTACTGCGTTAGAAAGGGAAAATGCTGGACAGTCAGCGCTCAAAAAAGCAGACGTAACTTATAAAACCGAAACCGTTAATAAAAGAAAGTACACATGTTCGAGTATGTACGTCTAACACATTCTATAACTATGACACCAAATAGCACACTCAGATATAATGAATCCTTATAATAAATACAGTTTTAAGTCCAAGTTATATATCAAGTGATCCCACTTCTGCATAAAACGACTACAAAAGTTGAGTAATGTGACTTGTAATAATCTATTCGTGTTACGTTAATACGTCACGCTAACAGCGACCTTTTTCTTTTCTTTATACTCGTATATGTCTTTTTCTATCTGCCTAATTTGGAATTGATCTGTTAGCGATCTAACTATAATGCAACTTGTTATTGTTTGTTCAGCAGATAATAAGTATTATCATTATAAGAAATATTATTTATTAATCACTTAAGTGTAAGGACTTTTTTCATTCCTTCTTTATTTGATACACAAAGATCTTTTCTTTAAGTCTAATTAGATTAAATCAATATATCCACTTTAAATTGCTTATTTGGCTATCGAATATCTGATTTAATCGTACGAACTATTTAATAGATATATCTGCTATGCTATGTTTAGTTTCTCCAACTAAGTATAAGTTTACGTTTTAAACTAAGTATGGTTTGGTTTTCGTAATCTAAAATCACATTACTTTAACATTCCGGTACTATCTCAAATATAAAAAAATCTCTTCCTTAAATAAATCTCATCTTTTCTAAGATATAAAAACTCCTTACTAATACCTCTTTTGAGAATTATATTTAGTTTTATCAGCCAATTATTGTTGATCTCAAATTAGAATGTAATTGTTTATTTTATGTAAACTGTACGGTCGTTTATGTAAAGGCCAATTATGTAAGAATTACAAATAGGCGACGAACTAAAGAAAGGCAGTGTTTTAAGTATTTCTAACACTACCTTTAGAGTGGACTTGATGTATAAATCTATTATAATAAGTCTGAAATGACGAAGTATTAAAAAAGTGACCAAGGCAATGAAATGGATTCAGTGTTTGTAAATACATAGTTATGTAACTAATTGTACTTAGTTGTTTAAGGCTGTAAACTATAATGTGTACTGTGTTATAATTTTTTATATAATTATGCGAAATATGTTAAGGAATCATCTTGAGAAAAACCACCTATTCCTCGGAATACGAAAAGTTAATATTTGCTAAAAGCGACAAGGTTTTCCCCATACCTGTAACTTGTCACATTGTGTACTGACTATCTGATCAACACGTGGGTTTGAAGTGCCCATAGAATTACTACCTGCGCGATTGTGGAGATGGAAAACTGAACCTCTGACTACTCCGCAAGGGTTAATGGTAGTGAACGAGTTTGTAGTTTGTTTATAATCTATTAACTCTGCAATTACGGAGATGGATATGAGACTTTTAACCCGTAAGGGATTATGATCGCGGAGTATGTTATGTTTTATGATAAACGCCTGGAAATGATCTTTTTACCCAATAATTCTTCAACGAATACTAGATGGATATATTTAGTTTCTACCTACTTTATGTTTAGCTTTGTAAATGACTTACGCATTATAGTACAGCCATAATTAGATAGATGGCATTAAATAATTTAAGAGAATATATCAAATAGTGTAAGTTTAGATATGGAAACCTATTTAAATACTAGTTTTAAGTCAATTGCTTAGGTAATCTAAAATATAGTAATTCTAGTCTTTTGAATCTTCTAACACCTATTTTCTGAGATCTTTTCACTATTTTCTATGAATCAATTATGACGACTATTAAGCCATTATAAGATTCCAATAGAATATAACCCCACACACGCATTGACTAAAGGGTGACAAAAATGTTTCAAAGAAATTTTCGTCACATTTAGTCTGTTGTCCGAGACAATGATATCAGAAAGTTGTATAATAAAAGTACATATTTGGTAAAATATATTAATATATAATACGTTAATCTTATATTACACAATTTTCTCACAAACGTTTATATAAACTCACTACCCTTTATCCTTTGGAGGTGTACAGAACCTGTTAATATCTTCGCAGTCACCATTAACATAACATACCAGTGACGTAAAGTCATTAACATGAAATACATATTTGTCACAGATCGCTACCCAATCCTCCAATACATTCCATTGACCGCTAGTCCCTTATTATCATGAGGAGAAGAATGGCAGTTAATAGGATTCTTTATACGTCCCACACTTTCTTTGCTTTTGATGAGGAAACCTTCCTGTTCCCCGAACAGTAGTGCCCAAACAGTTAGTGCGGAGATGGACATCTGAACCTCTGACTACCTCACAAGGGTTAACGGTCGTCAACGCGTTTGTCTTCGTTTGTCCTTAATATTTCCTTCCAATTATAATATGGTTTCTTGGTGAAATAACAGGATCGAAAACCGGATGAATCTCACATTGATAACCTGAAAATAACATATTATTAACAAACATATTTATATAAATAATGTCCCATGCTAGTCTGGAACATGTATAAAATGTAATTATCTGTCTTTTTTCCTTGTAAGTCACATTCCCATCGAAATTATTACGAAATTTCTTTCATATTTATCCTCAAGGAAATAGTAAATCTGTGATGAAAGGTTGGTTTCACCTTGTTGACACTTTTTGACACTGTAAACGTGAAAACTACGGTAAGGGAAAACATCGTGAGGAAACCTAGGCTTACCACCTGTCACATTGAGTACTGACTATCTGGTCAACACGTTCGAGGAGACCATAGAATTACTACCTTCGCAACTGCGGAGATGGACACCTGAACCTCTGACTACCCCGCAAGGGTTAATGGTCGTGAACGCGTTTGTCTTCTTCTTGTCTTTGTAAACTTGAATATATGTATATGTAGAATAGACCATACTATGATGTCTTTATAACTACCATATCTATTATATATTTATACCACATACATACTATAAATAGCATAGTTTTCTGTTTTTAAAGTAAATAAAAATGGAACATATTATAACCTCATGTAAATACTTAATTTCTTAACATAAGTACCTTCTTATAAATAAATTAGATTATATGTAATATCATGTTATTAATGTTGTATATGTTACAGAAAATAAATATATGAAGTGTGTATGAAAGAGTAGTTTGATTTATTTTATTTCTATATTAGCGACCCGCTCCGGCTTCGCACGGGTATAAAATATATAGCCTACTCCACAATTTGATGGATGTTATTATACATATAAACCCTCCTCTTGAATCACTCTATCTATTGAAAAAAACCGCATCTAATTCCGTTGCGTAGTTTCAAAGCTTTAAGCATACAAAGGGACATAGGGACAGAGAAAGCTACTTTGTTTTATACTATGTAGTGAAGACACTATTTAGTTAGAATATTGACGTTAAACCTCGTAAGAAAAATTGGTGATAGATTCTTAGTCCATCACACAGTAAATTCTTGTCTACTTGTTCTTCAACCGGCCGGGAAGAACGGCAGCTAGTTAGCATTATCAGTACATAGTATAAAACAAAGTCGCTTTCTCTGTCCCTATGTCCCTTTGTATGCTTAAATCTTTGAAACCACGCAACGGATTTTGATGCGGTTCTTTTAATAGATAGAGTGATTCAAGAGGAATGTTTATATGTATAATAACATCCATTAAATAGTGGAGTAGGCTATATATTTTATACCCGTGCGAAGCCGGAACGGGTCGCTAGTTTACATACATAACATATAATAATTATATTATTACATTAATAACTTACCATGTTCCAAAACAAAAAGTACTCTATCTAACAGTATGACAGTTTCTACTAGAGGTGCGATAGCCAATCGCAGCGTGTACATTATGACGACGCGACGCCATTGGTCGACGGCTGCGTACGCGCCAGAGAGAGACGGCGCTAAGTCTGAGAGAGACAGGTTTAGCTTTGTCATCGCTCTGTTAGCGTAACTGTAAAAGTTAATACAAAAATAATTACATAATTTGTATATATTATATAGAAAAAGAATTTGATTTGGAAAGTAAATAAACTACTCGTAGCGGTCTATTTTTCGACTGCGCGACTAGGGCTCCATGGAATCTGTCGGGCTATGGGTTAGCAACCTGTCACAATATTCATGCTAAAAAGTGACGGAGCTATATCGTTTCCAATGTTCTGTCCACCCCGAAAGGGATTAGAGGACGTGAATGTATATGTATGATTCATACACTTACTCTTCAAAAGTCATGTGTTTGGTGTGCTTGATGCTCCCAACTGGTGCGTGTTTGAGCTTCGGACTATGGCCCACCAATATTCTTTCTAACGCCGCTCTGAATGCGTGCACCTGGAATAGTTATATTATAAACTAGCGACCCGAACCGGCTTCGCGCGGGTATAAAATATACATATAGCCTACTCCACTATTTAGTGAATGATATTATACATATAAACCTTCCTCTTGAATCTATTAAAAAAAACCGTATCAAAATCCGTTGCATAGTTTCAAAGATTTAAGCATACAAAGGGACATAGGGACGAAGAAAGCGACTTTGTTTTATACTATGTAGTGAAGTTCTGTGATGCTGAGATATGAATATTTTGGAGATTATCTTATAAATTTTTGGAAATTTTCGTGATTTATAATTATTATATCACAAAATTAGTAAACGTAGTGTATGGCGCGCCCTGCCAAGGTGGGAAGACGACCTGCGCAGGTTGGCTGGCATTGAATGCATGCAAACGGCTACTGACAGGAAGAAGTGGCGTCATTTGGGGGAGGCCTAAGTCCAACAGTGGATTACTACAGGCTGATGATGATATCACAAAATGGGACATACATATCACGTAGTTTAACGACACCGTTAATATTTTTTGCTAAGTAATTAGCGATATACAATCCATTTATTTCTGAAATAAAGATTAGATGTAAGATCGCTTTTTTGTTGGCAGTTTAAGCTATTGAGAGACTAGAAAAATTAAATCTTTAGGGTCATTAGTTATCTGATCTAAACCAACCTAAGAAAACACTGACCTATCCCTTATTATATTAATATTTTAGAATTATAAAATTAGTGAACAGCAATGACTGTAAACTATTTATAAATACTTGCACATCAAGTCCGTTTCCATACAGAGAGGAAGACAAAGAGCAAAAATACCCATTTTTCTCAATCCCCAATTTTTTATACATTTTCGAAATACTAACCTTTAAATCCTCATAATTCCCCTTTATAAGTCGGTCCCGGTACACTTCTATAGCATGACACGCTATCTCTAGACAAACGTAAGAAAAACCATTTTTTCTTCCTTTCAAAAACTGACTCATAGGGTAACCCTTTTCTGTTAATTTCATGTAGCAACACCCGACTAGGCAAATGTATTTCGTACGCGAATTGTGAACGAAACTTTGTAATAACAATGGACCTAAATTTCCACACGGATGCAAGCCTACTAAACCTGAAATATATGGAAAGAAACATTAATCAATTTATTTTTTAATAGAAATATGTCGTAATATTACGAAATTATTCGGATCCGCTACACGTTCTTACAGGGTAATCAGAGGATTGTGTGTCATTATTTAACCCGCAACATTTAAGTAGGTATTAAATTGTAGTTACATCAAACCCCTTTTTTAACAGACATTTAACCAGATCCTTCATTTTGTTAGATAGTTAAGTTAGGTCTTTAATAAGAGATAAAATGTTAAAGATTATGGATTATACTCAGGTGGGTGCTTGAATAATTACAATGTTCACCAGATCCTTAGCTCCCAAATATGATTCATATCACCTTATATAGGGTATGACTATTGCTTTATATCAGGCAAAATTTCCATACACTGTTTAGGGGCTCTAAAAATAGTCTACAAAACCATACTTTACCATACTCAGCCATACTTTCTGGTAACTCAATATTATAAAGTTGTTCTTTTGCATTCAAAATCATGTTTATATGTAAGGGTTGGTGCAATCTTTTAATAGCTTCTTCTGAGAGATGTTTCTTGGCTGTGTATTCTAACTCCAAGTCAAGTTTTCTGTAGAGATAAATAAAATTATTATCATTTGAGTAAAATAATCATGTGATTCTGGGAGGTATATAGAAAGGCTACTAACTGAAAGTCTTCCTAATACCTATGGTGCCTATGGTATTGGAATGGCATTGGATGAAACTAAGCAACATGAGAATACCATTCGAAATTGGCAATGGGTTGGCAACCTGCTAGTTTTGATGGCTATAGTTTAATCCATAACTAAAATCTAAAATTCGACGTAGCTCAGTTGTTTGGGGCTTGGCTCTGTATATAATTCGACGTAGCTCAGTTGTTTGGGGCTTGGCTCTGTATCTCGAGGGTACAGGGTTCAAATCCCGCTTGAGCATGTACCAATGGAAATTAACTTTAATGAATTTCTATGTACATTTTCGTAATAAAAAACACATTTACGAAATGCATCGAATTATACGGTGAGGGAAAACATCGTGAGGAAACCTACCTGTTCGTCGAACAGGTAATAGTTAGTGCTTGTAAATGGTGACATGGCTTACCACCTGTCACATTGAGTACTGACTATCTGGTCAACACGTGGATTCGAGGTGTCCATAGAATTACTACCTGCGCACTTGCGGAGATGGACACCTGAACGTCTGACTACCCCGCAAGGGTTAATGGTCGTGAATGCGTTTGTTTTTAAAATCTAAAAAGATAGATGAACCACAGAGTTTTGTTCACTTTACAGGAATTACAAACTTTTATTTTCTGTATAAAAATAATGTTATTATATAAAGTTACAAACCTTGCTTCCTCTGTCAAAGAATTCTGGCACTCTATACCTGCAGCATAGAGCTCATATTTGTATGACAGCACTCTCACTAAATGCCCTAAGCCAGAACCAAAGTCTATCACAGATTTGCAACCTGTTTCTTGTGAAACTCTTTTCACTATTTCAGCCATCAGACTTATTTCATGACGTTTTTTTAACTTAACGTGTTTTAGAAATAGATTTTTCAGCCTGGGATGGTGACCACAACTATCTTTTTCTATAAGAACACCTTTGTTATGAGTAATATTTTTACTAGGAATCCTATTTATGGATACAGCTTTGATAGTAGCTAGTAAGGATAGGAATGAAAGAGGCAAAACAGTTTTTGACGGTTGTCCAACTAAAATATTTCCTAGTTCCATAGGGTTTAGGTTTTTGAAACATTCTTGCCACAGTACTGGTAATTTTCCCCAGTGGTTGTCTACGAAAAAATCCTGAAAGAATAAGAAGAAAGAACAATGAATATATTTTATGTTTACAGTAAGTATGTTATGATTATACACTTCATAGCAAAACTGCACACAGTAAATGGCTTCTCACTTACCAACACGAATAGGTCCATTAACCACTCATACTGATCTATTACTTGCATACATATTTTGATTGTAGTTTCGACGGCATCTTTTTGGGAATACATTACTTTGATTCCACTCAGTTTATCGAATTATTAAAGTAAATATTACAGTTTATTAAATATGTACACTTCTTTAGACATGTTATTTGACAAAAGTAAACCTATCATGTCTAGAACTTTCGATAAATTCTCAAAATCCTATATAAATAAGCCGAAATCAGTCGAGACGAATAACAAAGAATGATCTCTAGGTTATGTTTTTGTTATTACTTTTATATGATTCCTATACACTAAATAATAAAGTGGATTGATTGAATGTCAAATTTTATATTCTTTGAAAGAATAAAATAGAATTGAAATATCATATTCTATTTCTATGGTGTTTTTCCTACTGTTTTAAATACTCACACAATATGTATTCACAAAATACAATTTGAACTCAAATTATTTTGCTCTAAACACATAGTGTATGCTAGTCTCTAACGTCAGTCATAGTTTAAATCGATTTTGTATCTTTGTGTATGTTTATTATAGTTGGGGAACTGAATCTGTTTAAAATTATTTATTTTATATTTCTTATATACTTTCTATAATATTATGAAGCCTTAGAATTTATTGTGTTTACAGCTATCAAAAATGTTTTTGAGGACAAATATTTTTAAAGCTTTAACATTCAAGAATCCTATTAAATTACCACTATCTTATTGGGTTTTGGTGTTTCTTAGATTTTTGCTCACAATTTGGCCACAAACTGGTTATTTGCATCCTGATGAATTCTTTCAAAACGTCGAAATCGTTGCTGGTAAGATATTACCCTAGTAACTTATATACTTTTTGTTTTTTAGCTGTATTGATTGTATAACCTATTCATTTTTTTGCAGGCGATATTTTCACAATCGATGTATCAAGAACGTGGGAATTCGATCCAAAGTTTCCCGTGAGAAACATGTTTGTGCCTAAGATGGTGTTGGGACCTCCTTTGCACCTCATTCGTTTACTGAATCCATACACAAAATATTATTTGAGCATAGATCTGAAGACTCCATATTACCTGCTCGTTATCCCAAGATTATTCATATGTGGCCTATCCCTCATCAACGACTATTGCCTGTACAAGATCTGTGTCATTTATGGGCAGAATTTTCGTAACCGTTTAGTTATATTTGCAAGTTCTTATGTGGTGTTAGTGTTTTGTTGTAGATGTTTCTCAAACACATTTGAGATGGTTTTTTTCTCCATACTCCTCCTTATTGTAGCTGAAAGTATGCACAAATCTGACAAGATTATTTACCACAATGAGTTTCTGATGCAAAAGTATAGAGAAGCGAAGGATCCTGTAGATAAAGTGAGAGTTTTTAAGCTACAGCGACTTCTGCCATCACATTCCTTGAGCCATGTCCTTCTTATATCCACTTTGTGTGTCATAGGCATATTCAACCGAGCCACCTTTGTAGGTTTTGCTTTCGCACCAGTGTTTTTCTGGCTCAATAGAGGCTTGGGTACACAAACTGTGGGCTTCAAAGACTTCAACATTAGAATATTCTCCCTTATATTCTTTGGTATTCCTACGGTTTTCTTGATGGTGATTGTGGACTCTGTATACTATGGCTACTTGACACTGGCAGATATTGAGTCTGTGAAGATTACATGGGATAACTGGGTGGTGACTCCATTGAACTTTTTGCGGTACAATGTGGATAAGAAGAACTTGACGCGGCATGGTCTGCATCCGCGTTGGCTTCATCTCTTCGTGAATGTTCCGCTGCTTTTCAATGTGCTTGGGGGTCTGGCTTTTTTTACTATGGCTGTACATACATACAGGTGATTGAAATGTTCAATATTTGTTTTGTGTTAAATAATTACTAACTCTGAAATTTCACTAATGGTGAATTGGAAAACCTTCAAAATATTGGTTGTGAATGACATGTATTTTTGTCTTTTATAAATTTATATATTGTTTATTATTGTATTATTGTTTATTATTGTTATTGTTATAAATTTATTTTCTATATCCTTTTAAGAGTATAAAAACTTAGGATAGTTATTCTATGTGCAGTATGCACTATTTTGAGTCTGTCTATTTGAAATGAATAATTATGTGTTTAGATCTTTATATTGTTATTTATAAACTAAGTACAACACTTCATTATTCTCCAAAATAATCCTCGAGACTGACTGTATAAAATTGTAAGTCTTCTCAAGAATAAACGCCTTCACGACCCTTGTAAGGCAGTCTGAAGTTCAGACGTCCATATCCGTAATTGTGAAGGAAGTAATTAATTCTATGGCCGTCTTGACCAGTTAGTCAGTATTTAATATAACAGGTGGTAAGCCGTGTCGCCATTTACAAGCATTGACTATTACCTGTTTGGAGAAAAATTAGGTTTCCTCACGATGTTTTCCCTCAACATAGTATTTGGTACATTTTGCAATTTTATCTTTATTCTAAAAATGTACATAGAAAATAAAAGAACATAATATCTGAAAATTCTAAGCTATGATGAATTCTCAAATCATATTTATAAATGTTAATTTTATCAATAAAAATTAATTTTCAGATTCCTACGCGGGCACTACAAGATGCTGCCTCGCTTGCAAAGCATTACTGGCTTGATGCTGAGTTCCCTGGTCACTCCAATCGCTCTCTTATCACTGTTCCCGCATCAAGAAGCCAGGTTCATCATTCCCATACTCGTCCCGTTAGTGTATTTATATGGAAACTGTTTCCATAGAAACGAGACAGACGGCGCCTACAAAACTAGGTTCAAGAGAATGTGCCTAGCCTTTTGGTACGGCTCTAACATATTTCTCACCGTATTCTTTGGCTTTATACACCAAGGAGGTATATACCAGTTTGCGAAACTCCTTCATTACGATATAAAGAACAGTTATGGGGTACATACACATGTGATCACGACCCACAGTTATAGTATACCTACGTATTTGCTCCAGTTAGATAGCACGTCGAAAGTTTGGCTCAATAAGGCAACGGGACAAAGATACAGGCTAGCGCCTACTACGTTTATAAATAAATATGGCTCGCTACCAATTAACAATCTGTTTGAGCATATAGATGACATTCTAAGCAGTGCAGAGATGATGCTGCAAGAAAATAAAAAGAAATATAGGTTCTACGTTGCGTCTCCTTGTTCGTTGAAAGACGATATATTGGAGAAAGCACGTAAATATCACTATTTTCAACTAATAGATGAATTTACGTTCTACCCTCATTTCTGTTCGGAAGCCCTGCCGCAGTTCCCACAGAGAAGGGATCAAAGTTGCTTAGAAAGTTTTAGTTTAGGGAGAAATGAATCGGAAATCGTAGATCTGAATTTTACCCAAAGATTATCGTGCTATTTTAGCAAGTTTTGCCTTAATATTTACTTAGTTAAGCCTGTACATAATAAGTATACTCAATCAAGTAATTTATGAATAAGTTGAATCTCTTAGGTTATGTAAAAGCACAGATATATCATGCCTTACAGTTATTTGGTACAAAAACTTGATAGCGTTTGTGTTATATGACAAATAGTGCACGAGATCCAAAACTAGATGCTTATCATTTCCCATGTCGTAAGAATCTTTTTTTTGTTTATAAGAATTGGCTACGCAAAGGAACCTACGCTCAGAAATGATGGCATAGTCATGTAACCTAAATCTCATTTCGTGAGTAGTATTAACCCTTTGAACGTTACGCCCTCTGTAGATCGAGAATACCGAAGTGTCACGGATAGTTTATAACTTCATAGTTCTTTGAAATATGACAAGATTTGACCAACAGAAACACCAACTAAAAAGCTGTTACCTATGAAAGGAATCCGGATGCCTCCCAAACTTCATTCTTAATTCCTTTTATAGGTAACTGGACGTCTTAAATCACGAGTTGTAACGCTATCTATATAACAATGAACTAAAAAAATATGTATGATGAGGCCCCAGTGCTTTAAATTATTAAATTTAGTTACATTTGCCTTGCTCATCTGCTACTTGTTGCAAATCACCAGATTGTTAAGGAAATGAATACAAAGTAGTAAGTTATAATGTTGTGATTAAGATATCCAGGAAGAATATTCGTATTTATAAGAAAATCTTTGAAGTATGGTTAATAAGTAAAAAATATAATTGTGAGCCTAGAATCAAAGTTTATATCATACATGTTTTGTGGAAAGAAGTTATATGAACATACTAAAAGTGTATAAATAAATTAATGAACGACGGAAATCAATTCAATTTTAATTATGTATTAAAATCATTGTCGATAATTTTGTTTACCATACATAGTCTTATTTGTAGCAATAAGTTTAATGATTTAGGCTGTATGCCAGCAACATGTAAGTTTCTATAATCAAGCAGATAACTATAGTTATGAAACGTTCTTTTAATAGGCCATATTAAGTGCCTTAAATAGTTGCAATCCTAAGAATCAATAGCCTGCTATTCTGTTTAATATTATGTACTTACCTGACTTTGCCTTGAAATATCTAAATAAATAATCATGAAGATAAAACTATTTATCTTATATACACATCTACGCATATACATGTGCGTTAAAAAGATACCCCAGTTGAGTTATATGTATGAAAGTAGCTTTATGATATTTTTATGTTAGTTAATAAGGATTTGAAATGAAAATTGCAATAGTATTTTTTAAGATCACTGTTACAAAATATATACTGCTTTACGAGTGATTTAAATTGTCGTATAGTTTTGCACAAAAACTCAATGGATTTGTGTTGTTATGCAAATAAGATAAATGAGCATTTAGGAATTAAAAATATATTAAGCATTTTTTATATATATATCAGTGTAGTATATAGTTTATAGAATCAGGATGACAGTATTTTCTTTATATTAGGATTTTTTACATTCCTCTCTATTTTATTGTCATTAGTACTCTTGATTTGTTGATTATGAATCTTGTATAATTAGTGATTATGTAATTATATTTTATGTAACCAATCTTAAGTAAAATCAATTTGAATCTCGCAGAAGTATTAATTAATGTTTACGAATATTCGCGATTTATATTACAACGCCATTAAAATTTTATAAAAATGTGATTAAGACATTGCCATATTTTATTATAGTACATCTTTAATATTACTTTATAGTATATAATAACTCACTGCAGATCACTATATTGGCTTGTAAATAAACTGCTATTTTTTATAAATGCTCTGTTTTTTATTAATCCTTACGTTATGTTGTAAATAACTACTATGATAGTTTTGATGTAAAAATAAAGATAACTAGCTGCCGTTCTTCACGGCATGTCGAATGAGGCTACTAAAGTACTAGGAGTACATAGAATCCGTTGGGCTAACCACCCGTCACCTATATTCCATACGACATCACATATACAAATCCAATATCCGTGCCAAAATGCAATACGTAGGAGTGCCTCCGAGGGTCTGCCTTCCCCGAAATGGGGCAAAGGACGTGAATGTATGTAAGTTTAAATGTATGTGTGTTCTTATGATTAATAATTAACGGGACTTATCGCGTAAGTTTATATATAATAAAATTACCTTTTATTATATATAAACTTACGCGATAAGTCCCGTTAATTATTATTAATCATGAGTATAAATCGCGAATCTCTTAAAACTATATGTGTTTTCTTCTTTCTTTCTTTCTAAATTCGTTGTCATAGCCAGAGTGAAGGCCTATGAGTGAACCGGGAATCAAACGCAGCACCATACGTCCGCAAACTTACAGAAAGATGTAACAAAATCAAACAAGTGTTGGGTAAATATGACATTTATTTATTCGATTAGTAAATAAATGATTATGAGCAAACATTTAGCTGTAATACTAATCCATATGTTATTCAATCATAACATATTTAAGGTACCTTGTTAGTCGAGTAGCCTAATAAATAACGATACATTGTATTAATATTAATTAGGAGACCTTTACAACAACTAGCCTACGTGTTAAAGGCACTAGTCGACGTATAATAAGAGATATTTACTTATTGATAGAAACACTATAATACATATAGTCAACAATTATCATAGAAAGGATTCAGAATTCAAACATGTATTTGTAATTAAATAACACTTGAACACTTTTAAATTTGCTTCTGGAATTTTTAAGTTGAGAATGTCGCTAATGATTTAAATAAACATTAACAAATGTAGTTACAAGGCAGTTATGATATACTGGCATTTTAAATGGCATCGACAAAAAAACCTCAATAAACTGAAAAGAATTATCAAGGTCTTATCACACATAAATTTGAAACCCACGAACCTTGTTATTATTTTTTCGCAACAATTATCAGATTAGGTTTTATATTCCCTTATCACTCAAAACCCAAAAATAAATAGTTGCCATATACATATAAATAAAATTAGTGACTAATTCCTTACAATATCACTCACACATTAAAACTAAGAGACATTACAATACATAATAACATTAAATACTAAAACTTAAGTTAGTAACAAAGATTATTAGAAGTCACAGTTACGTAAAATAACCCACCATACTAATTGCAACTTTTCCTGAAATCACCAACAGTAGTAAATGAAATTAGACGACTAATTTAAACATAGTTCACTAGAGAATTAAAATCAAGCAATAAATATACAAACACTGTTGCATTTTACAATAATTTACAAATGAGTGCTCAGACATAATTAGTGCGTCATTGCTTTGTTAAAAAGTGAAAAAATTTTTTTTTTCTTTGTTTACGCTTTTAATATGGCAATATTGTTACACCTGCGTCCTTTAAAAATACCGATATTTATCACTTTTGCTATACCACTAACAACATCACACTATTAGTGAAGTGACATTGAACTATGATTGTGGTAAAATGCATTAGTAGACTTGGGCACATGTGCTGATGTAGAAATAGGACGAAATAACAAAACCTACGTGATTTTTACGCAACAACTTCTTTCTCATATGATAAGTTAAGGTACAATGTGTACGTAAATACTGGCATTACGTAATGACTTTATAACATACATACAACATCTAAGAATTATTACTTTCCATAGTCGCATTCATTGTTTTCCGGAGTATTCAGGAATTAGGGTAAATTGTACAGATACGTTACGATACGTTATTTATCAAGATGATACATGCCACGTTAGAATCCAAGCATGATTACGTAATAGGATATTACAGAGCTATTCCTATGGCCTCTTTAGTAAATAAAACCATATCTGTAAGGTCTTCAGAAAATTTATACTCAATATTGTCGTTTTGTTTATGTTCTCGTTCTTTTGAATTAATGATAGGCTTTAAACTAATACCATTATTACTGGTTAAAAGTATAGAATCACTAACTTTCTTTTGCTACAATAAACTCAAAAACCAGCCTACTACTTAAGGGATAACAATCGCATATGTTATTATGCGTTACATGTATAATATATTAGACAAAAAACGCGTTAACGACCATTAACCCATGCGGGTAGTCTACGGTTTAGGTATACATCAATGCAATCACGGAGGAACCCACGTGTTGACCAGATAGTACTCAATGTTACAGGTGGCAAGCCATGTCGCCATTGAAGCACTAACTACTACCTGTTAGGGAACAGGTAGGTTTCCTCACGATGTTTTCCTTCACCGTATTATTATATTATACCTCTCTTACACCATCTTCAAAGTCGCATCATAGCACCAGGGCATCGGTTCATTAAACTTCGCTTGGTGAGCATTATTTTTGGCTTCGTAGAGCTTCGCATGGTCCACGTACGAATCGCACTCGTTACACCAAACCGACAAGTCGACTAGGGAGAGGCAAAGCGGGTGCGAAGTCCTTTGGTAGTGGAGTTGCATGTGACCGTTTATGGCGCGGCCGCATGCCGTCTGAAAGGGTTGAAGAGTTATTTGAAATGTTAGAACTATGTTTATACATAATCTATACGTTAGAAAGCAATCTTCATTGCACCCATATAGCTTAAAAAACTTTGTGGCTATATGTAGGTTGGTAATTTTGTTTTAGTTGAGTGACTTTTCAAACATATAGTTACTTGGGCCCAAAATGTATGTATGAAATGGATACGTATAATTGTATTTAATGTTCATCACTGGAAGAAAAATATATTTTTCAAACAATCGATAATGGTTATGAACCGCTGACGTTACCTAAATTAATTCCATAATGCATCATCTCAACAGTGAAAGAAAACATCATCCCAATATTAAAATATTGCAAACCCAATAGCAAACAACGGACCAAATACTTATTATATTTACTCACCACGTAACACTGCAAACAGACCCAATTCTCATAAGTCTGGTCACAATCTACACACTTGATTCCTTGCTTAAACACCACTCCCTCTTTAATCTTCTCAACTCCATCAACGTGAGGACACCAGCTCAGCGGCATCACCGCAAACATCTCCTCATTCTCAATGGCCTGCAGATTCTCCTTTAAATACTCTTCCAAAGTCTTCACCTTCTCTACCGGTTTACTAGGCCCTGGCATCTCCATATCTGTGCTTCTACTACCTTCTGGCTCACTATTTCCTTCTTCTATCTTCTTTGGCGTGTTCTTCGCGTTATCTTCGTCATCAGTCCCGCAATTCACTCCGTCTTTGCAGGACGTATTGAGGGATAACTCCGCTAAGCTATTGACCAGAGAATTAGCTAATTGACTAGATTTCGCCGAGTCGTTCAGCGTAGTAGATAGATTAAGTTTAGACAGATCCAGATCTAGTGCTTTCGTGTCACATTCTGTTACTAAACCTCGACTAGGCTCCGGTTCTTTGAGAACGTTCTCCAATGGCAGGGCTATTTGGAATTTAAGATGTTTCCAGTACTTTTTGTGGACTGATATCACGTTATCTATAGTTTCTATGGCGGAAGGATTTATAGTGGCTTTAGGGTCGTAGTGCCGGTTAATAGGGTCGCCTAGTAAGGCTTTAGTGCACATAGTCATGGCGTAAGATATGGAGGTGACGTTGTAGCCTCCTTCTAAACAGATTATGATCCTACCGCCTGCCACGCTACGTAACAAGTTGGTCATTATCCCGTAACATTCCGGCGATACTTTGCATCCTGCAAGCAAAAGCGCTCTTTAAAACTAGTTTTTGTTATATTTCGTAATACGATGCTAAATTCTTTCTCTGTAATATACGTACGTACGTTTGTTTGTACTTATAAGAAATTTAATTTAGCTCAAAAGTCCTCCACAATTAATTCTCCTTCAACTACATACGATAGACGTTAATACCGACGACGAAGTTAATAACTTATGACAAAATCTTGACGCATTTAACTATCTAATGCTATAATGTGGAACAAAAAACGAACGCTGTTTGCCAGGATCGGTAAAAATAGGGATTCGTGATCTCTGCATACCCTAACAAATAAAGAGCTGAACTCACCACCCAGAGGGTCACCGACGCAGGCATCGAACCCAGCCGATACGATCACCAGCCACGGCTCGTACTCCCTCGCTATAGGCAGGACTATCTGGGTGAACGCTGCCAAGTATTCTACGTCACCCATGCCACGCTATTAAAACATTAATAGATTGAAATAATAATTTGGCTAGTATTTAAGGGTTAGGGATTAGGATATACATACATATAATATATACAGTATATACATTCACGTAATTCCATCCCGTTCTGTGGACAGAACTTTAGAGATAAAATAACTCTTAGATCATATTAGTATAAATATAGGGGTTGTAATGTCATATAGAACATTGATGAGAAATTTGTGTTTATAAAATTAATTTTGGTCTACACTTCTGCAACGGTATATTGAGGAGAAAGTAAGATAGTGTTCCATTGCCTAGTGAAAGTTAGTGAATATTCGTTTCTTTCATTTTACTAAATAACGACATCTAACGGCGCACTTGTCCTAAACGTCATTTAGCAAATTTTACAGGAGAGAGGTTTAAAGTTGAAAAAGTTGTCGTGAAATGCAATGAAATCCAATATATTTTACCTCGTAGACGCCAAAAAAGTACGTCAATTCGCCATAAACCAATCAACGCAGTTTTTTTTTAATCGAACTGAATATTTAACTCATTATCGCCAAAACTAACGTTTACATCAAGCACATCGTTAGGTGTCGCTAATATTAATTAAAAGCTCTCCGCCCCCAAATAAAGGTCTTTCTCCCTCACCTTATTCCAGGGTATATTGACGTTGTACCCCTCCCCCTTCCCGCTGCCCACGCGGTCGTAGTTCGCGTCCGTAGAGTTGGGGAAAAAGGACCCGTTATCGTAGCGATGTATTGAGACGTACAGGATCTGCAATGAAAGCGTGGTTTTAAATATATGGCGTTTGAACTTGCATTTCATTAGTAATGGACTTTCTTCTCGCGGCATATCTTATTAAGATACGACTAAAGGATGCAATGCACTATTAACCCATTATTTATGACGAGCATCATGACCGATATCTATTAGCCAGCTATCTATTAACAGACCAGACTCCAGAACTGCAGATTTGATTAATTGCTACACCGGATTCACTTTTCACTCGATAGTCAGCACAGTGTTAACTGAATCTAAACATTATCTAAATGATAACGTTTATTATGTTAAAAAGACAACAAATTAACTATCCTATTACTAAACTACAAGTACACATATATACACATAAATATTTTCATACCTAAACACATACATACATACACATCACGCTTGATTCCCTGTAGATGGGTCGGCAGAGATCACGGATCCCCATTTGTCCCTTTTGATGACAGACCACTTTCGCTTCTTTGATATTCATACCTAAACAATCAAATATTCTAATACTACATTCCCATTTCCATTACCTGATCATCCCCATACGTGATATCCTGCGTCCCGTTGCCATGGTGCACGTCCCAATCAAGGACCATGACCCTGCCATAGGCGGATGCCGCTTTCGCCGCAACGGCCACGTTGTTCAATAGGCAGAAGCCGCTGGGCACGTCTCTTGAAGCGTGGTGCCCCGGCGGACGGACTATGCAGACCGCTGACAGGGTTTCGTTACGCTGGATTGAGGATACTGCCTGGTGAAGAACGGCGAAGGTCAGAAGAAGGGTATAGGTAGCTAATACTGATCATGTGTATACTTTTAAGAACGTAATTTGTACAAATATTGCCCCTTTACCGTTACGACATAGTATCAGCGTTGCGAATGATATCTTCCGTAACATGCCAAGTTTATGTGGACTTTATACGTCAATGACACAAAAATTTGCATATTTGTTTTGTTATCCGGTTTTGGTATAAGTTATATATTGTCTACTTATATTGTGGTTGAGAATTAAATAATTTTAATAGTAATTATAATACAGTTAACACTCTGAAAGTTACAAGTACTTCTACAGGGAGAATCAAAGAAAATATATAAATACTACGTAAGTTACACCGTAAATCGCCACATAGATTACTATTTGGTAATAGATAAAATGGGTATCCAGAGACATGGGTTCATACCTGCAGTACACAACCAGTTGCGAAGCGGGCGCTTTCCATTGAATCTGGGTGCAGGTAGACAGAATCATAGTGTTCTTGCATCTTGTGCAGATCCCTCATCTTTATCGTTGATAGGCTTTTCAATCTGCAAAGAAAATAATAACAATTACATAATTTGCACGCTAATATAATAAACGATACAATATGTCTTCAGAGTTACATTTAATCACCAAATAATAATGGGTCTGCCTAGTAGCATTCAGTTAGCTCCGTTATGTGTGAAGTTAGAACCGTCCTTGATTACCCCATGTCTCCTATATATGATATGACGCCATAAGACACAGTTGTTACATGTTATCCATGTAGTCCAAACACACACGTCACACTATTTTTCCAGTAGAGGGATAAGAAAGGATCTTAAATAAGTTTGTTTCATGATGTATGTACATTCTGGTGGTCGAACTTGGAGAAATGAAAAGATCTGCTAGGTCACATTTTAGCATGAATAACCCCCTTACTTCAGTCGTCTATGGTTCGTCAACGAAAAAAGTCAGTAGCTCAGTGAGTTCAAAATACAAATATATAATTATTTTCGGCTGAATATTTAGTCAATTCTGATGACAAACCAGCTAAATATGTTTGCTTTGGGATTATATCTGGATCCTCAACTGGAACGAACCGAAGAACAAGGCAGAGAAGAATTGGAGCTTCGATTTCTTCGGTGGTAGCGGCTGGCGGCGTTGGTGTAACCATGGCGATGGAATAACAAGAAGTTCAAACGCCGTGGCATCAGTGTTTGTACTTCAGCCGACATAACCTTAGTGGTGAATGGCTTAATAAAGAATTTAAAAAAAAAAGATTTTTAAAGTCATAATTTATTTAATTATAACATATAATGTATGCATACGCATTAAGTATTTGCCAGTAAGGTATGTTCTACTGTAGTAAATAATTAAATAAATACGGGTGTTGCTCTCTATTTTCTTCAGGAACACATACATTCCCGAACTTGCAGAAATGAAAAATATTTTAGGTCACTTTTTTAGCATGAATAATCCCCTTACTTACTTTTTGATATGATGATCTTCGTGTACGGCCAGTAGTTCCTTGTCCGTGGCTGGTCTGGCAGGCAGCTGATGAACCCGGGACAGCAGGTTGTAGTCTCTGTGACGCTCGTGTACCCTGCTTATCCGGTCCGGCGATTCTACGTGGTCACTGCAACAAGTGTTTTACTACATGTAAATGTACATACAGGTATTTTTTTTCATTTTCAGTCCTTGCCTTATCTCTCCTTACGGCCTGAGATAATTTCTAAACAGGACAAGTAGGCTTATTGTACAATTTCTCTGTTTGTTATTTTGTAAATGTTCTGTCTGTGTAATAAAGAACAAACAAATTCTAAATAATATCTCCGTGGTATATTTGAGCATTGGTGTAACTATAAAAATTATTTATTAACATATAATTCATCATTTCTCTATAACCCACTTTTAGTAACACAGTAAACATTAAAAATTATCATAAATAGATACGTATCACGATGTTTTCTGACAAGGAAACTGATATTACATATTCCTGATCAGCCATCCAAACAGTGACTATGTCCATCGTTGCATAACATCACTGAACGAATGAAAAATATTACAAAAGAAACTTACGGCTCCAATAGATTCCGATGCTTCAGCATTACAGGGTCATATAAATAACTGACGGGGTAGCGCGGTACTGACAGATCTGTCACTGAAACAAGAATTATTTATCAAACTCAGATGTTTTTATTCAATACTAGCGACCCGCTCCAGCTTCACACGGGTATAAAATATATAGCCTACTCTACTATTTAATGGATGTTATTATACATATAAACCTTTCTCTTGGATCACTCTATCTATTAAAAAAAACCGCATCAAAATCCGTTGCGTAGTTTCAAAGATTTAAGCGTACAAAGGGACATAGGAACAGAGAAAGCGACTTTGTTTTATACTATGTAGTTATAAGTACAAGTACAGCACCGTCATTAAATGACAAAACATTTGTCTGACATTGGTTGTCTCTTAATATTAAAATACTACCGTTAGTTCGGAAGCCCTATATATACACACAAATAGAGTTAGTCATATGAATACACGTATGTGATTGTATATCTTCATAGGTTAGTGAAGACACCGTATGATTACACTCAGCTGATCATTAATTACATTATAAACCTTCCGTAACGACATTATGATATCGAACTTTAACTACCCTGCGAAGGTTAATGGTCGTGAAAGTGTTTGTTAGTTTTGTTGTTATAAACAGAGGGCCTGATTAGTGTCTATATATTGGATCATGGTAAAACGTTTCAAGACCAAAATGTAAAATGGAAATCTAAAGATTTTACGCCGCTGGATTCACATATTGGGTACTCACTATAACTCAAGCCTCTAGCTACTTTCGAAAAGGTTAAACCTCGTGAAGCTTATACTACGTTATACGTCAACTTACATACACATCACGCTTGTAAAGGGGCAGGCAGAGATCGCAGATCCCTCTCAATCCCGATCCTAACAGATCACTTTCGCTTCATTGACACTCATACACCTCTTCATACACACTCGGCTGTTACAGGTACTTCTAACTTACCACTTCGTAAAAAGTCCAATCGTTCCTGAATTCTTCTCTTACTTTCATTATCTTGTACGGGATAGCAGTCTCGTGTCTCGAACTTGTCCGGCCTATATTCGTCTCCCTCCCACTTCACTGCAACCGTATGCATCTGTTTCTTTTCATCACTGACGTTAGGCACGCTTTTGTCTATGCTATAGAACGGCTGGTGGTTGTAGCATTTCCAATATGGCTTCTGCGCGTATATGCAGTTTAGTATCGTTTCTTGTATTCTGTAGTAGAAATTATAAACGTGTAAGAAATAACATTCATAAGTCATATTAATGACAGGGAACAGAAACTTGTATCATAATTTCTCGGAATCCTCCATATTAAACACAAACTTATTATTCTGCCTACCCCTTTAAACGTTAGCTACGTAACGTAGTGTAGGGCGGCCCCCGGCAAGGTGGGAAGACGACCTGCGCAGGTTGGCCGGCATCGAATGGATGCGAACGACCACTGACAGGGAGAAGTGGCGTCATTTGGGAGAGGTCTATGTCCAACATTGGATTCAGACAGGCTGATGATAATAATAATAATATTTGGACATTACACCAATGGAACTAGCCCCTTGGTAAATACATTTAAGACTTGTGCTAAGGGTACTAGTCAACATATATTGAAGAAATGTATACATATTATACATAGATAAATACATATATAGCATATAATCAACAACCAGACTGGAAAGCAGTAAAAAAGCGTTGTTCTCAACTCTGCCTCCACCGGGAAATCGAACCCAGGACCCCACGATTAGCGATCAGGTGTCTAACCGAGACATCCTCCGAAACAAGCGTTGGATTGGCATCCCACAGGAAAGAGAAGGACAGGGCGTCCTAAGTCCACGTGGCGTCGCTCAGTTCAGAAGGAAGCTAAGGCCATGGGACTGCCGTGGGGAGATCTGAAAGAGATTGCGCAAGATCGCCCACGGTGGAGAAACATTCGTCGAGCCCTATATCCCTGCTAAGGGATAACAGGAAATAAGTCAAGAAGTAATTGTCTAACCGAGAGGTCGTCAAATGATGATGATACACATATACTCACGAATCACAAGGCTCTTCCAACGGCTGTAGTTTCGGTGGGCTGTACCCTAGTAACGTTCTCAGCGTTATAGCGGCGCTCTCAGCCAAAGAGGGTATGCAGTAACCCCCTTCAAGCACGACACACACTGCAGGGCAGACAGACATCAGCATTTGGAGCAGGACCCCGTAGCAGGCTGGTGTTATTTCCATTTCGCCCTGTAAGATTGAGAATATGGGTTTAAGACTGCTATTTCTTGTGGAATGGGCAGAGGTTTGAGTATATAAGTTCATAGTGAACTGATGGTTTATATAATAGTAAGCGTCCAACGTGAATGGTGGTTTACATTGAAACTGATGATCAGGTTTTTTTCATTTTGTTTCATTCTCTATAGTTGCCTTTTAATAAAGCAATCATATAAAACGACTATTGAAAAAAGAAATACATATTCGTACTATAATTCCCAGGGGTTTAAAGCCTTAATTTAGGTTCGAGGTGGCCATAGAATTACTACCTTCGCAATTGTAGAAATGGAAATTTGAACCTCTGAATACCCCGCAAGGGTTAATAGTTATTTTATTATCTATATACGGCCTTAGTATTTTATATACGGCCTAATTTTCATCTAAAAGCCGACCAACACCATGTCCATGCAAAACTAAACCTTATCCCTTCACAATAAGGTCTAACGCACCTTCTCATCGCCCATAGCGGAGTCAAACCCAGCCGAAACCATGATCAAATCCGGTACGAACTGAAAGAGACACAAGATACCACATTGAATGGGAGCGAAAGAGATAGTTACCTCTGGACATCCGATGGCCGCGTCGTAGCCAGCCGACACGAATATCAAGTCTGGTGCGAACTGGGGGTAGATAGAAATGATATTAGTCTAGTGTTGGTGTCAGATGTTAATGGAATGCTTATTAACTGTCTTTCTTGCAGGGATTGCATTTCGAGGCAATGTTTTACCAGTATAGTGATATGTAAATATCATTAGTTATACAGTCTGTGAATCATAGTAAAAATAATTAATTTCCTTACAGACTTGATCGTAATTAAACAGATGGTTGATCCAGACTGTGGACAATTAAAGGGTAGCTAACTTCGATGATGAACAAATGCGATCCACTGTTCAATTTAACATAACCTAACGGAAGATATTTTGAAATAAGATAGAACAAGTTAATTGATAAGATAGATTGTCTATCAGAATTCATGTTGGTTTCCATACAGAAGGGTACGCAGAGATGTCGATCATTCACATCCATACGCCTGATCATTAACAACCATACACTTATACTTTAACTGACTATAAGCCATCACCTCAAACGCCATAGGCAACAACAGCTGGTGCCATATAGCCAGATAGTCACCATCCTTCATGCCCGTCCGATTGAGAGGCACGTTGAAGTTCCTGCCACGTCCTTGACCAGCACCAACGTAGTTGAAGTTGGACTGCTTTAAGTTTGGCCAGAAAGCACCATGTTCGTAACGGTGGATGGAAAAGTATACTACGCTGTAATAGATATATGATAATATTTATAAGTAAACACTTTTGTCCAGTGAATAAAGTGTTTTCTTTCTTATAAATACAAACATATACATATATTCACGCCTCTAAGTCCCCAACTGCAGAGGCAGAGATTATCAAGCGATCCTGACAACTACCACACATTAACCTTCTCATGTATGAGAATCTGTTCTTCACACTACGTACCGCCTTGCGAAGAATGTATCTAATTTGATCTGTATAAATTCTTCGCAGCCTACCCCGTCCAACTTTATCTTCCACTTTGGCTTTATAGATTCCTTTTGTAACATGTAGTAAAAGTAAGTAAAAAGTTGGTTTATTTGATATTGATATGATTGATTTGATTTATAGATACATAACTGATTCTAAGTATACTTTTATCACTCTCAAAAATTTGTGACAAGTTGCTAGACTATCGCCAATACATTCCATACCCCTAGGATCCTTCTAAATCCTTCCTGGTCTTTGCCTATAATGTTCTATTGTTCAATTATTGCTAGAGTATTTACCGTGGATCATTGTAGAACATTTGTTGTGTAGCTTGTCCATGATGCACGTCCCAATCCACTATCAATATTCTGGAAAAGATAATAATTTATTTAAGGTTTTACGTAGATATATAATCACTTTAACAATGCTTACTAATCCCCGAAATTGTCATCAACTATTTATTTAACATAGTAGGGCTCACTTAGCTAGTTTGGCATCAAATATTGAAATCATACATATTATGAAAGTAATTTATAGAGCTAAGAAAAATGATAGATAAGAAAAACATACATCATAAAATTTGTATCCTCCGTAAGGCAGATTGTTACCAATAACATTAAAGGCGGCGATCAATTATCTCTGACTATCAAGGCAAAAAAGAGGCGTTATTTTATTTATCTATAAGGTTTATAGGTTTCGATTTATACCAAATTTACGGTGAGGGAAAGCAATACGTAGTGCTTGTAAATGGCGACAAGGCTAACCACCTGTCACATTGAGTACTGACTATCTGATCAACACATGAGTTCGTGGAATGGTCGTGAACGTATTTTGTTTTATGCCAACTCACCGTTTCGCCAAGTCTTCATCTAGCACTCTTTTCGCTGCCAATCCCACATTGTTATAAAAACAGTAACCGCAGGGCTCACTCATCATAGCATGGTGTCCCGGCGGCCTAATCAGCGCTGCACCATTTTGGAACTTCTTACTAGCAACTTGCAGCGCTAGATCGATTGTGCTGCCCGCTGCTATAAGTGCTAGGTCGTGTGTTGTCTGCGAAAAAAGCATAGTGTAAAATATAAAAATAATTTAGGTGTTTGGTGTACGGATTTTGTAACCTACTATAATTATTAAGAGCGGCTGTAGCCCAGTGGGTAAGAACTCGGACTTTTTATGAGAAAAGGTTATAGGTTCGAATCCCGGCTCTGGCATGTAACAATGAATGAAATTTAAAATATGTGTATTTAATTTACGTACATAATTTACAGTCTCTAACGGTGAGGGAAAACATCGTGAGGAAACCTGCCTATTCCTCGGGATAGGCAATAGCCAGTGCCTATATACGGCGATACGATTCACTACCTATCACGTTGGGTGCTGTCTATCAAGTGAAACGCGGGCTTCGAGTGACCCATACCTAACATGCTTTCGAAATTTCGGAGATGGTCTCTCAAGCCTCTGACTACCACCCCGCCAAAATAAAAAAAATGGGAGTGTGTATACACAAGTCGTGAAGCGTACGTATGTTATATGTATGTAGAATATATAACACTTGTCTCATGAATAGTTTAAAAAAACTCACCGGATGTATATAAATAGCGTCAAATCTTGAAGAAAGCTCCTCTAAGTAGGCAATGTCAGTGTTGTTTTGTGTCGTCTCCATCATGGTATACACGGAGGGTGTATGAAGTGACAGGAGCTCCGCTTTGGTAGCAGCACGGGGCGGTATGGACACACATTGGGATATTAGGTCCAGTTCTTTGCATCTGAAAGAGAAAAACATTTTAAAAACGTATAATATATAGTTCTCGATTATTAAACCTTAAGTTTATAATGAATATTAAAATAGTTAAAGGTTTGCATGACCATGTAATATAATATCATCTTTATTGAGACATCCGCATCAATTAAATACAATATCTAGCATACAATTAAATTATTATTAGATTTAGACCAAATATTCAAATATTAAATTACAAACAGAATAAATGTCAATGTAGATAAATGCGCGCAAATATCTTTTACACGTAAAAAGAAACCAATCACGCTCTCTTACAAAATTAACAATAAAACTTTACAAAAAGTAGATGAATTCCGGGATCTGGGTGTGCATTTGGATGATAAAATGCTGTTAAGTAAGCATATTGATATTATCACTACATAGTATAAAACAAAGTAGCTTTCTCTGCCCTATGCCCCTTTGTATGCTTAAAACTTTGAAACTACGCAACGGATTTTGATGCGATTTTTTTTAATAGATGAGTGATTCAAGAGGAAGGTTTATATGTATATAACATTCATGAAATAGTGGAGTAGGCTATATATTTTATACCCGTGCGAAGCCGGAGCGGGTCACTAGTTTGAATGATAAAATGCTGATAAGTAAGCATATTGATATTATTACCGATAAAGCGTACAAAAACTTAGGCTTCGTGACCCGTCTTTGTAAGCTATTCAGTGACTTAACATGCATCAAAATGGTGTACAATGCCTATGTCTGCAGTGTTCTCAAAACGTTTGCAAAACATATAGATAGAATAGAATGTATCCAAAAAACATTTATTAAACACCTTAATTACAGAACTAAAAGTGAATATCCCTCAAACGAGGCAGCGTGCAAGGCCCACCACATAGACACCCTCCGTGACCGACGCGCCCTGTTGGATTTGTCCTTTTTGCATGATATAGTCAATTCTAACTTAGATCGTCCCACATTGACATCAATAATTTCAAGAACATACATACACATCACGCCTGATTCCCTGTAGAGGGGTAGGCAGAGATCACGGACCATTTGTCCCGATCCTGACAGACCACTTTCGCTTCATTGACATTCATACATCCTCTCATACACTCTCGGCGGTTATAGGTACTCCTAACGTCACTTTTTTTTTAATATAGAGTCTATCTGACTGTGATATGTTTCAAGAACAGTCCCCAGATATCCTCCTAGACATAGTCTCCATGAAGTTTTCTACGTTCCTATATACCGAAGTAGTTATGCGAGAAATGAATTTACACATAGAGCTACTAAGTTATATAACAAAATGTACAGCGACATCAACACATTTTTCCTTCCTAAAGTAAACTTTGAGTCTCAATTTTTGCTGCGAATGTCAGATTCCAAATCAAATGCATAATCACACAGTTTAATATACTACTAATACGAGATAACATGCGCGTGTATGCATGTGTTTGTGTGTATGAGTGTGTGCGGGGAATGTATGGATTTGTATTATAGAATGTATATGTGTATGTATGGTGTATGTATGTGTATAGCTATATTATAATATGATAATTTAATTAAAGGTAACTGTTATTGGATGTTATATATATACGCAGACGTTTATTTGTGTATGAAAGTTGTTTTACGAATGTAATATGATTGTGTGTATGAATTGGATGTGTATTTTGAATTGTCTTGTTTAGCTTAGATCAACAAGTGGATGACGAAATTGTTTTAACTCATTGCCTAGCAAATATTTGTAATTGTACATGTTCATTGGTTTGTGTAATACTCTCGTAAGGAAGTCCTGTAATTGGCTACTTTTAATGGCTTCTTAATTTTAATTTCTTGAACTGTTGTTTTGCTGTTGGATGTCTTAATAAAATAATTAATTAATAAACAATAAAATATAAATAATTTGATTACAATGAGGATATATCACACACATTACATTGCATTTAATTAAATAAAATTACGGATTAATTCAAACATATAATCAATTTTCTATATAGTGAGGGCTAACAAGATAGTCATCAACAAATATGGCAGTTACAATATTAACTGCTTTGTGAAATAGGTAAATTGGCTTGAATTGAATTGACATGATGCTTTAAAAAGTAATTTCATTATAATAATGTACATATAATTTATACAAGGAGTGGAATTCCCTGCCTGTGTTTCCGGAAGGGTAAAGTCCATTGACTTTCAAATCGCGGGTGCACAAGCACTTTCTGGGAGAGCTCGGTCCACCTTAGGCCTGACCAATCCAACTACTTGGATTAGTATGGGCCAAGAGCAACCCCATTCTAAATAAAAAATAAATAAAAAAACTAAGTTTTATAATACTGGGATTAAATCTAAACCTTCTAATTCCAAAGCAAATTCTTTAAAGGCTGAGCTACACTATTCACTAAGGGGTATGAATAAGAAAAAACCTACCTGTCAATGACACCGCTCAATCTTTCTGGGCACTCCGGGTAGTTAGGGTCCCAGAGACACTTGTGCTCAATCATTCTTGGTTCAGTCACCAGCGCCGTTGCTCCTTTCACTTTGTGCTTAGCCTCCATAGCCTACAGATAAAATAAAAAACACATACATACACATAAATTCTTTTGAAATTGCAGTATAAAAAGGTGAGTGTGTATAAACAAGTTTTTAAGTGTATGTACAAACATAAAAAAGACAAACACATTCACAACTAATAACCCTTGCGGGGTAGTCAGAGCTTCAGGTTACCATCTCCACAATTGCAAACGTAGTAATTCAATGGCAACCCCAAACCAACATCTTGACCATACAAAGTATGTTACACACATTCATTTCCTTGAATCCAAATAACCCCTAAAACAATGTACATAATTCAAAACATAGAACATCTCTTTGTTCACTAATAGCATTCATATTGGAGTTGTGATGAAATTAATATACACTTGATTCAATTGAACCCTAGTCCCTTAGTGATGAGTAGTCTTAGTCACTATTAGTAAAAAACATACCCTATATATTTCCACAGGCACATTTTCTCCAGCAAACATGTTTACAAGTAATATTTGAAACCGAATAATGTACTAAAATAATCAATTATATATTTATAAAATAAATAATAAACAATAGCAATCATCAAATATGTTTTATAAAAATCAACTATCTTCAATTCAATATTTGATTTCAATTGTTTATTTTTTTTTACTACATTAAACATATCAATGCCAATTTTAAGTAGAGTACCCGCCACATACGGTGGCAGTTGGAGGCGTCGCCACAGTCGCGTAATCCAGTGTTACCAGTAAACACGCCAAAACTAGCACTCACTGTGCCATACGGCTCGATACATTATAGGTTTCATTTGTAACGGTCTAAAAATATTTTGACTTTTGACTTTGATATATTAATTTGTTTTATTTGAGTTTATAGCTCTGCAACCAAAGACCGTTACAATGAAACCTATAATGTATCGAGCCGTATGGCACAGTGATTGCTAGTTTTGGCGTGTTTACTGGCAACAGTGAATTATGCAACTGCGGCGACGCCTCCATCTGCCATAATATATTCAAAATTATAAATATCACAAGCTCTCTTTGAAAGTTATCTTATGATCTAAGTATAAATTAAAAAAACTATTTCTAACATGGCACTGAGCATTGTCTTTACATATTTTTTACCGAGGTTAGATCAGCGGAGACCCTAGCTTGGAGAAGAACTAACAAGAAACTCCGGAAATCAATTTATTATAATCACCCTTAACAAACATAAAAATTACAAAGAGTGGGCAAAAAACACAACGCTGGTAATACTAAATTTACCTTTCATACAAAATAACACACAATTGCGGAAACGTCAAATTTAGTTCCAAGTTTGGCTACTGCCAGCTTATGTGGCGGGATCTCTAGGTACTACTTCTACAATAGTGTGGTATTTATACATTTGATAGGGATAACATGGATATTAAAATAAAAAGAAGAAGTACACAATCAGTTGAGATCATTAACATATGTTTTGACTTATTAATTTTATTACATATTATCAAACAATTGCTGACATACACACATATAAAAAATATACCTACACAATACAGAGACTAAAACCACTATTTTAGAGAAATATGTAGGTACACTCTTTAGTAACACACTTTTGAAGTTAAGCAACACTTGACATGGTTACTATCTGGATTAGTGACCATCTGGGTGCTGTTAATTTCAGAGTGCTGCCTTGCCCTTTTGGATATGTAATAGTATTTATGTATAGCAAGGGCCTGCTTGCCATCGGACTCTATTGATACTTGTGCCACAGATAATATAATACTACAGCTTGTGCTAACACTAATATAAACTAGTTAGTAGTCAAAGTTACCTTTGACAAAAGTTGATATACTCACAATTTGATAGTGATCCCTGAGAACTGTGTCTCCTGAGTTGATTTTCTTCTTTTGCATAGCTTTTTTCTTTGCTGCCAGTAGAGCATCAGAAGGCTGCAATATAATAAAAAAACATACATTTAATTTTGAGTGTTGCTATTTTAATACTCTTCCTAAGCCTTGCCTTGTTTATACATTAATTACACAATTCCTTTTAGGATGAACAGAATATTGGAGATAGAATATAATATACTTTGTGACTTTTAACAGAATGATTACGGTATAAACGATAGTCAATCAGTCCTGTAATTCAAATGATAGTTTAATAAGCCTTTTATTTCCATAACTGATAACTTGGGAATCTTAATACTATATTAGTTTCAATATATTACTTACAGATGTGAATTCAATATTACTATACAACTAGATCAGAACAGTTCTGAGTAGATATTCAAGTATTTGTTTCTAACAACCCAGAAAACAATTCAATGAGAAGATAACAATTCATTGTAGTGTGTACAACTTAAACCATTTAATGAGTTAACTATTGACATCTACAATTATCACATGAGTATATATGTTGACTTGTATGTCAATGAAGCAAAAGTGGTTAGCAAAGATTGGAAAAAATGGAGATATGTGATCTTAACCTACACGTTTAGGGATATTAGTATTAAGTGTATATATTATAGTTTGTAATTTGTTACTAAAACACAATAAAGTACAAAGTTGAGGAACAAATCAATGGTACAAAACTAGTCTTTGAATAAATAAAGTATTATCAGGACACTGTAAACAGCCGTAACTAACATAATTAAGAGATAACTGTGAAAGAGTTAGGTATATAGCCTTGGGTTTATAGTTTATAATGTTTATAAGGGGATAAGTTTCATTTTTATGAACATATGGGCAACAACACCTACGCAGTAATGAATACGAACCTTCGCATTTCCACTAGCCATCGCCCGTGTTTGAATCTTAGCTTGACGAGCTCCATTTCTGGTGACGATGGATGTGGTTGAAGGAGACACTTTTTTAGTGTCGCTGGACGACCTTCGAGGTTTAGGCGGACTGTTGTTCGACTAAAAATTAATGAGAAAATAAAGTTACAAATTCTCGCAAGGTTAACCGCCAACAGTAAACAATAGAAATCAACATACCATCCTGGAAATAATGTAATCAATTATAGTTAATAAATATCAAATCCTCATGATAGCCCTTATCTGTTTGATTAGTATGTGCGAAAACTGAGCGAAATTCATATGTATTTACGAAAGTTAAATTTAAAAGACTAGAAGTGTAAGAACGCACTTTTTGCTTTTGTTGACAATTATTTTATTTTTTTCAAATTTACCATTCAATGGTTTGAGCCTATTCATACACTATCCGGTATGTTGACAATCGATATCTTAACTGTCGACTAATATATTAAATGAAAAAATACATTTATTTAGATATTAATTTATGATATTCAAAATTACTGTATAATTCAGATCATTTCTCTAAACTATAAGCGAAAAACACTACCGTGTATCGAAAAAGTTATCTGAAGTAATGACAAAATCTGACAGTAGATAGTCAGATTTTCGTAATTTTCGTACTTTGTTGTCTAAAGATTTTATTCGGATTATTTTAACAAAAACTAGATAAATTCAATAATTTCTCATACAGTTCTAGTAAAAATTATATCATATTGAACAGTATTAAAATTCTGTGAGTTTTCATTATTTAGGAATTAAACTAGTGAAAGGTAATTATGAAATTTATTAACCTCAATATGAAACAAACTTTCAAATTGCTTTTTTGTTGATACCAAATATTATCCACTATATAGGATTCCTTTAATACTTTGTAATTTTAAAAAGCTTATATGTAAATAACATTTAATATTCTTTCTTACTGATTTCATAAGATTATAACAGGTAACTGTTTTGGCTGAACTTTCAGGTAAAACCAAAATGAGACTAGTGAGATCTCTTCAGCTACTTCGTAGGAGCAAACATAGGCTTCTACACAGCTGTGTCAGCACTTGGTCACCTTTAGCCACGGCTTTTAACACCAGACCTAGTGCCAGTCCTTTTTATTGTTCCGGAGGAGATAGAACTGTGAGTTTACACTTTGATTTGTGCATGATTATTGCTTGTGCTTCTTGACACTTAACTGTGATTGTACTGTTTATCTAGAGCTTCTAAGTATTCCTCTTTTGCCTATACAGCTGTTCTATAATAATGTTCTGTAGTGTTCTGTTTTTTTAAAATATTTTTTTTAATTTGTTTATCTTGCTTAATAACTTTAAATAGCTTGCAATACCATGTTGTGCCTTACGCATGTTTTATGTTTGCTTGGCTATGGTTTATATTGAAATTTTTACAGTGATAAGAGCAATATTTTATATACTCATATAATTCACACAACAATCTATATTTGAATGACATATAATAATTATTATTTTAATTAAACAACAAATTCATTATGTACCACCACCCCTATAAAACCAACAAAACACACAAAACATTAGGTTTTTTACACACAAATCCTGCTGTGCCCAGTTCGGTTCCTAATAAAAAGAGTAGATCCATCTCATGCTGTTCCAGGGGTTATTCAACAAGAAGGAATTAGTACGGCCTGAGGGCTTCCAAGTCTTGCAAGAGGAGGCGATAGAGGCGACTCAGAGACTTATGAGTGAAGCTATGTCTGACCCCAAAAGGCCTATGGTGGAGATATTTGATCAGCTCTCAGATACACTGTGCAAAGTGGCAGATTTAGCAGAGTTTGTAAGGATAGCGCATCCTAAGCCGGAGTTTGCGCAAGCAGCTGAAGATGCCTGTATTTCTATTAGTGGTGTTGTTGAGAAGTGAGTTCGAGATACATTAGTTGTTAAGAATAATAGTTTTACAGTTGTCAAAGGCTTGACTGACCATTGTAAGTGTTATGGTGATCTAGAGCTACTTATAAGCTGTTTCATCAGATAGTTAGTGATCAATACGGTGAGTCCATCTCCATTCAAACATACTGGCTATTATCTATACTGATAATAATAATAATAGGTAGTTGAATTCCTTGCAATGTTTTCCTTCACCGTAATTTACAGATTTATAGGGATAAAGATTGTTTTGCCATATTAGTTGGAGTGCAGGGATAATAGCAACAGTATTACAGAAGTAACATGCACAAACTCTTGATTTCCCAGATTAAACACCCACAAAGGTCTGTATGAGGCTCTAAGGAAGTCTGTGGAAAATGGAACAAGTGGAGATGAACATTTGGCTAAACTATTTCTCTATGACTTTGAACAGAGCGGCATACAGTTGGATGAGGGACCAAGGAAACAGGTAAGCAAATATTTTCCTTCAAACATACGCATACATATATTCTAGTTGTTCTATCCATTTTGGGGTGGACAGGGCCTCAGAAACACTGGATACTGTTAAAATTATGAGGGTTGGACTTGTTTTGTTAAGGAAAAATATTTATCTTGCTACCATATACTGGTATGTGAATAGTTGGAGTTACACTCTCCAAAACTCTTCATAATATTGTAAAGAAACATACATATTCCTCTAAACCTGGAAAATTTAAGATTTGGTTTTCAGCCTATATATCCCTCTTATTAACCATAGTTAGAAGTACCTACATATAACTGGCGAGTGTGAATGAGGAGGGGTATGAGTGTCAATGAAGCAAAAGTTGTTTGTAAGGATGTGGAAAATGTCTAACCTTACTATATCATCAAGGTTCATCAACTGGACACTAATTTGCTTTCCGGCAATTTCGTTTACTTCACGACGCGTAATTAATTATTGTTATACATCTTATTTGACTAAGTAACAAACAACGGTATGTTCGTAACTTTCAACTGAGACACCTTTCAAGCAAGAATAAGTCACCCTTTACAGAAAACAAGAACCAGACTATATTCCTTTGACGTGCTTCATCATTTACAACTACTTACTACATACAAATATCACTTGGGGTGTATGAGTCTTACTATTGGTATTTTAATCTCATAGTACAACATACTCCTTATTGACAGGTAGTGGCCCTGAATGACCTGATACTGCAGACTGGTCAGCGGTTTATGGCAGGGGCTGCCAAACCAAGGAGAGTGCCTCGCAGTGCTGTTCCTCAGAATGTCAGACAATTGTAAGTATATACAAGGGTATATTTGGGTTTCAAGTCAGATCTCAAAAGACAAACGCGTTCACGACCATTAACCCTTGCGTGCAATTGCGAAGGTAGTCATTCTATGGCTACCTCGAACCCAAATGTTGACTAGATAGTCAGTATTCAATCAACTCAATCATTATTTTCATAGTAAGGGCTATGAAAAGTTCCATAGAACTTATAGTTGTGGACTAAGATGAAAGACATACATACATATACATTCACGTCCTCTAATTACTTTCGACAGAACTTTGGCGACGATTATGTCTCCAAAGTACTATAAATATTAGGGTTGAGTTGTTATAGGGAACATTGGTAACAGGTCACTCTGAGCTCTCAGCTCATCGGCTAATAGTCTCCATTGACCCCTAGTCCCTTAGTCGCCTCCTACGACATGCTGGGAAGAATGGCAGCTAATTTGCATTCTGTTCGGCGTTCCAGCTAGCACAGGACGGGTTAAGACGAAAAAAAATGATAATAGTGTACGAAAAACTCGAAAAAAAACCTTTTTATTACATCTATTTTACTTTCTCATTCTGTCTGTATCAAAATCTAAATTTAACTGTTAAGTATTTTTTTATTATTCCAGTTTCACAACTCAAGGTGACAATGTGCTAGTTAGCGGTGTTTACGCTGAATGCAGCGAAGCGGCCGCTAGAGAAGCTGCGTACAAATTATATCTAGCGCCCGACCCGATGCAGGACAAATTACTAAATACAACGCTAGAGGCTAGAAAGGAGATGGCATATCTATGTGGATTCAAGTGTTATGCTGATAGGTGAGGGTTTATTTTTATATATATGTCGGTAAATTTTTCAATAAGTACTATGTTGCTCAAATAAGGTTATTATAGAAGATGTTTTATGTGAAGTAGCTCAAAGACTACGTTATACTCCGACCAGAATGAATAGGTGATGAATGTAAAATCTATCTTAGTACGCAATTATTTATCTATAAGAAAAGTAACTCACATCGTGTAACTTCATACCGCGTGTAACTTTGTCTCCAAGTGGCAATCCGGGACGAAAAGCAGTCTAAATCATACCATAAGCATCACAATTTGTTATACTTGTTAATTTTCAATTTGTTATAACTTTTAAAATGGGGCGGGTTACTCACAAAGAAACTTGAAGGCGTGACAGGACTAAGCCACTGATTTGCCAAGTTTCACCAAATAAACAGCACCTAACGTGATAGGTAGTGAACTTCTGTATATAGGCACTTGCTTTTACTAATACCGAAGGATAGGCAAGTTTCCTCTCGATGTTTTCCCTAACCTTTAGCGACTATAAATTGTACATGTAAAACAATACCATATTTTTAAATTTCTTTCATTGGTACATGCTATTGCCGCAAATCGAAGCAAGGAGCTCTAATCAGAAGTCAAAGATCTGTAGCTATGTCCTTATGCGATTAGTGTGAATAACTATAAGATTTACTTCCCCCACTATCACACTACTAAAACTAACCTAACCTCGAACAGAGCCATAGGCGCCAGCACAATGGAATCAACGGAAAACGTACGAGAATTCCTAGACATACTTTCGGACAACCTCCACGACAGAGCAGCCGAAGATTTCTCCTCAATGCTGGCTATGAAGAAACAGGAATCTTACCAAGACCGGCTGATGTGTTGGGACACGCCATACTTTAACCACAAAGCCAAAACGCAGCTTTTAAACGTGGCTAACGCGGATTTTAGTCCGTACTTCTCTCTGGGCAGTTGTATGGAGGGATTGGATATGCTGTGTCAGGAGTTGTACGGGATTAAGCTGCAGGCTGAGGAGATGATGCCAGGTTGGTATATATATGGTCATGTCTAAACATTTTTAAAGTTAGAGCTTCAAAAACTTTTTTTTATTTAGGTATCGGTTCGCTGTGCATAATGTATTATATAATGTATTGTGGCGAGGGAAGTGAATGAGAAACTTATTTATTTTTCTATAAAACTTTTATCTGGATAAATAAAAATATGTGAAAGGTGATGGATTTACAACTTGTAACGTTGATTTCTTCGTTATTGCAAAGATGGACACTGGTAACTAAATACTTAGTTATTATAGTCGTGAAGTGTAATTTCTAGTGTACTACTGTCTAATGGTATTTGTGAACAGTGAGAGATTTATCATTTGCGACGTACTCAAAGAATAAACCTATACTTAAGGTAGCCAAAAACCTTCATTATAACAAAAACGTTCAACTTTCCAACTTCCCTAAACAGAATTCACATTAATTAAATAAATTTACCAGTTTAATATCTTTTTGCAATAGAAATATGATAGCATACATCACACTATTAACCTACCACAGGTGAAGCATGGGCCCCTGACATATACAAGATCGCAGTGGTGCATGAAACGGAGGGACTGTTAGGCCACATCTACTGGGACCTGTACGAGAGGCCAGGGAAGCCGCACCAGGACTGCCACTTCACTATACAGGGCGGCAAGATGCTGCCAGATGGGAGCTATCAGGTAACAAAACACTCCTTTCGTGTTGTACCGAATATGTATGAAAAGGTGTGTATTAATAAAGTGAAAGTGGTTTGTTAACTGCCTTTAGATGGATTTTTGATGATTTAATTTGTGGAGTAAGGGCCCTGCTAAGACTTAAAAAATAATGTATGTAATCACAACTTCGATAGCTTTGCTAAAAGTGCCCGTGATGGAGTATATGTTATGTTTTGTACACTACCAAAGGGATAGTAAATCATGAGTGTGTGTATTAATAGCTCTTATTTATTAATATACTATTACTGTGCTTGTATTGAATAAAAATCTTTTGACTTTAATAAGATATAACACTCCGTTAAGTGACCAGATTAAGTGGCTTATTAGCTCCTAGTTGCTAGCTCTAATCCATTATGATTTCAAACCTATAAAAGACAAACGCGTTCACGACCATTACCCCTTGCGTTTTAGCCAGAGGTACCGGTTTCCATCTCAGCAAATGCAAAGCTAGTAATTCTATGACCACCTCGATCCCACGATTTGCCCAGATAGTCAGTACTAAATGTGACAAATGGTAAGCCATGTCGCCATTTACAAGCACTGACTATTACTTGTTCATTCACTATTATACACGATGTTTTCCCTCACTGTAGTGTTCGACGCATTACGTAAATGTATTTTTTTTCAAACCCACACTAACGGAAATAACCTATTCCCTAGAACCCAATAGTAGTAGTGATGCTATCACTCAGCGGCGGCCATAGGAGCGGTCCCGCCTTACTAGCGGCCGGCGCGTTGGACAACTTAGCTCACGAGGCTGGCCACGCCCTGCATTCGATGCTCGGGAGGGCCAAGCATCAGCATGTGTCGGGGACGAGGTGTGCGACGGATCTGGCCGAACTGCCCAGTGTGCTAATGGAGCATTTTGCGTCTTGTCCCCGGGTGAGTAAGAGTAATCATTCCTTATTCACCAAAATTTAGTAACATTCATAATAGAAGTAAATACATGGTACATAATTATAGGACTAAGTATTACAATAATCACTACATCGTATAAAACAAAGTCGCTTTCTTTGTCCCTATGTCCCTTTGTATGCTTAAATCTTAGAAAACACGCAACGGATTTTGATGCGGTTTTTTAATAGATAGAGTGATTCAAGGAATTATACCAGTACGAAGCCGGAGCGGGTCGCTAGTATATAATAAAAGTAAACACACGGTACTTAATTATAGGACTGTATTTCAATGTTTTTATTATAATACGTACTTTGTCTGAACTATTTGTCTGTAATGTAATCGGTTTGTAATTTATTTTTTGTCTATAATCCCCGAAGTGGAAGATATAATAAAACACCTAATGAACCAATTCGACACATTTAAGCTACTGTTGGCGACATTCAAGAACATGTAAAGAATTTTAATTGAATGAATAACGTATTTTGGACTAGCTAACCTATTATTCATTAATACTTACGCATGTCCACTAGCGCTCATTCATATATATACTAAGATACCTGTATTTCATAGGTGCTACGTCGCTTCGCCCGTCACTTCCAGACTGGTGAACCGATGCCCGAAGACATGCTTCTCAGGCTGTGCGCCTCCAAACATCTCTTCGGAGCTAGCGAGATGCAACTACAGGTATATTGACATAACAATGTCGTGACGTTTAAACCGAATATTTATTCACATAAATAGATCTCTTTAGTTAAAGAATGTTTTAGTCTATTGGGATTATACATACATACATATGCTTCACAACTTGTGTATACACAGTCCCTTTTTATTATGGCGGGGTAGTCAGAGGCTTAAATGCCCATCTCCGAAATTTCGAAGGCATGTTATTGGGATCATGATGGCATTAATATAAGAGGTTAGTGACATGTCGGGTTCGACAATTGAGTACATTTACCCTTCATCCTTTAGTCACTTGCTACGTGTGAAGGTGTAAGAGTAGGTAACGTAAACGTATTATTATTAATTGAAGGTAACAAATACATATTTTACTGACAGCTTGCAACCTAATTTTATAAGTTGCGAGTATAGTAAGTAATCCTTAAATAAATAACTAAAACCTATATTAACTTATCTCATATTGATTACAGGTATTTTATTCAATGCTGGATCAACAGTACCACGGACCCAATGCGTCACACGACGGCAAGACCACAGATGTTTTAAAACATGTGCAGCAACAGTACTATGGATTACCCTACGTTGAGAATACGGTATGGCGTTTTATATATACGTGTATTGTTTATGTATGTCATATGTAGAGATCTGTTATTTCTTTAATAACCCTCGAAAATTTATTCTCTTCAGTCACTACTATCGTAACTATTGTAGTGAAGATATCATAGAAGTAACTTCGCGATTGATGTACACGCGAATTTTAAATGACTTCGCAAGGGATAGTGGTAATAACGTGTGTATGTATTTAGAAATTTAAATAAGTTCATACATTCACAGTCCCTTTTTTACGTGTCAGTAAAAAGGTACTGTTTAAATCTGTAATTAAAATTACGAAACATTAACGCATTCCATACCATATCGTATTTTGAAATTTTAATAGGTTCCATGCATCCAAAGTCCATTTTTTACGTGTCAGTAAACAGGTAACAGTTTAAATCTGTAATTAAAATTACAAAACATTAACGCGTCCCATACCACAAAATTTATATACTTATTACTGACAGGGAGAAGTGGCGTCATTTGGGAGAGGCCTATGTCCAACAGTGGATTCAGACAGGCTTATGATGATGATGATATACTTCTTATATACTTTTTTCTCTCCAGGCTTGGCAACACAGATTCAGCCACCTAATAGGCTACGGAGCGAAGTACTACTCGTACCTGATCTCGCGCGCGCTGGCCTGGAGCGTGTGGAACAAGCACTTTGAGGAGGAGCCCCTCAGTCGCCTCGCGGGGAACAGCCTGCGACACACCGTGCTCAGGCATGGCGGGTCTGTGCCGCCTAAGGTGAGAGAATTTATGTAGTTCTATAGCTTTCAGTGTGTATAGAGTTCATTATTTTATTTATCACTAGCGACCCGCTCCGGATTCGCACGGGTATAAAATATATAGCCCACTCCACTATTTAATGGATGTTATTATACATATAAATCTTCCTCTTGAATCACTCAATATCAATTAAAAAAAACCGCATCAAAATCCGTTGCGTAGTTTCAAAGATTTAAGCATACAAAGGGACATAGGGACAGAGAAAGCGACTTTGTTTCATACTATGTAGTGATAGCAATATGCACACTTTACAGACACGAGTCTAGTACTGTGTGTATTCAACACGAATGAACTATCTATCTGTTATATTTACAGTACAGTTACATTTTTAGAGTAATAATATTCTAAGATGAGCACAATGTAACTTTACATTATACGTATAGACGACAGATCTAATAGTTTCTAATTGATCTCAAGTCCCTTAGTTGCATCCTACGACGTGCCCGAATGAAAGGTAACTTTCCATTCAAGATCTAGACAGGATCGGATGACATGTAGGATATAGAGTATGGAGTTGATGTTCAAACTATTTCTTGTAAATGTACAAACAACTCCTGGCTGTGTCCTGGCCATATATGTAGAATAACAAAAAACATTGATTTACCGCTGCAGAATCATACATAATGCAATAATAACGGGTTCATTTTCATATGTCGTCATCTTCTCTCAGATGTGTATCTACAAACCTATGTATGTCATTAATAACTAGTTTTTTTCTTTCTTACAGACGTTACTCCGTGAATATCTGGACACAGATGTGACGCCTCACACGTTAGCTTACGCCTTAATTCACGAACTAGACTATAGGAAAGAACAGCTACAAGACGCCCTAAGACTGTGTCAGAAGTGAACTGAAACGACTGAATAAGAGAGTATTTTAATGTGGTAACACTGATGACTGTGGTATAGATATAAGGAGGTTGAAGATGTGTAGTATATGGGTTTATTGTACGTCAAAAGAACAGTATCATTCGAAAATAATATAAAAGATAATCAGTCTTTGCTTAAACATAAAAGTCAAATGTTTATATTCAACATAAGTACAAGAACATCACTCATTAAAAGTCAAAACATTTTCCTGACACTGGTTGTCTCTTAGCATTGAAATTAAGGTTTAGTTCTGTGAGCGTTACAATTAGATCTAGTTCTAGACTTTAATCGCCTCGTTTACGAAAAGACGGAAAGCTGGTTTTGGTTACTACAATTTTCATAATTATCCCAGTTTGCATTTGGATAATGTTAGTACTCGTACATATTTAATTAAAACATATCCTACATGTTATATTTTATGAACACTGCCAGTTTCTAAGTTATCATTGCATACAAGTCCATCACCACAAATTGAGGAGAGCCATGAGTGATGGCGTTTTGTAAAGAACCTTTGAATATGTTTTCGTTTAGCAGTAGACTGCGGTAAGCTGACAGATTGACGTATAAGTCCAAAATGTGTTACAAATAATTATTTATTCGAAGACTCACTTTTTGTTGTAAAAATTGTAGGTTTAATGAAAAAGGATGTACAAAAAATTGAATAGCAATATTGTATGATTAATTTAATATTTGGAGCTAGTATTTGATTATATTGTAATTATGTAAATATTATTCTTTTTCTAATATTTTTGTTTTATTTCATTATTATCGTTTTGTTAATAACCAGTGTATGATTTGAAAGTACCTAAGATAACCCCCAGCTATAAAGTATCAGTATCATATGGCATACTAATACATACACACATAAATTCAGCAACACACACAATAATATAAATACAGCATATATATATACAGTAACAAATAAAACCCAAAACAATTTTTAAATAGTTTATTGTATTTTAAACATAAGACTAATATCGCATTTAAATAACACTTTATAAAAAACGGGCAGAGTGAGCGCGTTGACGCCGCGCTGTGCGAGCGAGAGGGCCTACGCGACGTAGTTGTACTGGTTGGGGTTGTCCTTGTCTCTCTCCATGTAGTCGCGGTCGATCAGCGATTCTATGCGCTTCTTCAGGTCAGCGGGCTGGAAACACATCAATCATTACATACATTACTAATCATAAATATAGTATACGGACAAAACCAAAAATTCAGTTATGTAATACACGTTTTCTTTAAGCTCTTTACGAGTAGAATGAACCTCTGACATTGATTTATTTGAGACATTGTCTCCTCGGTCAACGTAACTCTTTTGTAATGGCATTGATATGAAATATTGGTTACACGTAATTAACCCAACGCCCTGTACATTGAATTCACTGCCAGTCCTCCCAAAAAGACGACAAGAAAAGAGGCAATATACAATTTTGCCTTTTATACTAGTGCAGGAGAAGTTTACGTGTACGTTATACTGATTTTTCATCGCCAATAGTTATAGCTTAGCTTTAGTTTATATTTTTGGTAAGTAGTAGAGACATTTTTATACCCTATCACACATTATATTACATTCTTTTTATATCAAAATGACTACCAACCTTAACAGGGAACTTGAGCTGGTTATACAGCTCCGAAATAAGCAGGTTGTGAGACAACTGCTTCCGCATCTTCATGACGCGTACTATGGCCGCGTCTATCTGGTACTGGCGGTCTTGGAACACGCGCTCCTCAGTCGCCTTCTGTTCCTCGCTCTAGGAACATAATATGATATCAGTTAGCACATACATAGCAATACTATCTATCACAGACTATCAATAAAACATATATAAGAATTCATGTAAGACATGACACTCAGATAGAAGCTATGTATATTGAAAAAGGGTGACGTTAGGAGTACCTATAACCGCCGAGAATGTATGAGATCATGTACGAGTGTCAATGAAGCGAAAGTGGTCTGTCAGGATCGGGACAAATGGCGTTCCGTGATCTCTGCCTACCCCTCTACAGGGATCAGGCGTGATGTGTATGTATGTAAGAATTCATGTCTTGTAATCTCTTCGAGAGGATTAGAACCTAGTTGACATGATATCTTCGTGGTAACATTCAGCATATTAGTGTTTGTTTGTGATCACAAGACATATACATTTTTCGTTCACCGCATTCGATTCTGTGATTATGATAGCATTATTATTGGTGATAGGAAGCTAATGAATCATCCATTAATATGTAACAACGGCAGCATTTCATTTATTGTCAGTGCCGAACAGAAACTCACTAAGCGTTCTCATCATTTACAATTAAACATTTGCATACCGTTTCCTTCATCTGTATCTGGTTTATCTTGATCCTGAACAGTTTGTTGGTGAACTCCGCGTTGTACTGGAACCGATCTGTGTCGGCCACCTCGCGCCCTCTAGGGTTCTTAAGTAACACTCTCGCCTTACCGCAGGCTAGGGATTGTAGAGTTCTTCGTAGTTCACCGTCCTGGAATATAAGATAATGTTTTAGGTATAAAGATGTTGTGTGTTAATGTAAACGTATCTTGGGAAGGTCAATGTCCAGTAATGGTATGTTACAAGGTCATTGGGTAAGGATACCTCTTTTTTGCTTTTAGTGACCTATTTGATATAGACACGTTACAAGTCGTAATACAGTACTAGTTTATAGGTAGATGGAATGGCACTCAGCACGCACTCACATTTTCCTTTGTAGGTTTTATGAATAAGAAACAGAAGAAAACCTTAGCAATTTATAACCCCCATGAGCACGACAAAATTCAAAGACATTGGATTTTCCCAATAACCACCAATATTTAGTTTAAAGAAGTATAATTAGTAACTATGTGGAAGGGTGGTACTCATTCACTTCAATATACTAGTTCTATGTCTTCTGTGTTCCTTTTTGTCGTGTGTGTGTGTGTGCAGTGGGCGTTACCATTTCACTACACTCTATTAGTTCCATGTCTAGTATTCTATTTGTCGTGTATGTGTGCAGTGAACAAATTTGTATTTTTCTTTAACCGTTAGCTCGCCCCTTACCTCGATGTTGGTGTTGGCCTTGATGTCCTCGAAGGAGATGGTCTCCGCGTCGTTGAACAGCAGCAGCACCAGCGCCTGGAACAGGGACACTTGCAGCTCCTTGTTGCCCTGGAAACCAAATAATACACATATAGCTTACGGAGTGAACGAAGAAAATAATCATTTTTATTCACTGCACGTATACAATATAAGTTACAATTCAATGAATTAGTACCGTGCAATGAAGGGATAAAAAAGGGGGAAATGGGGGTGTTGTAAAAATGTAAAAAAGAAACCTTCTAGTATGGTACTTGGTACTGCTAGTAGTCATACATCGTATAACTGGTGTCGGTCAACGTCAAAAAACACAACTACAAAGCATGAAATGAAAAGTTTCATTTTAAGTTCGGTGTTGCCACATTGATATTGTCATACTCTCAATTGCCAAAAGGACGAAACACAACACTGACAAGAAAATAAGAAACAGTTTAACTTCTGAACAATAAGACAAAAGTTGGTTTTGAGTGACCAAAAAACGTCGCAATGCTCATTTCACGGTGGACACTCAACCTCTGACTACTCTGAAAAGGTTTAACAATAATATGTAAGTATAGACAATGTCCCATGCTAGTCTTCGTCAAAAAATGATAGCTAACTAGCTGCTGTTTTTCTCGGCATATCGTAGGAGGCTAACTCAGGGATAAGTGGGATCAATTGGAGGCAACTAAGGGACTAGGGATGTGGGATTAATTGAGCGATAGGCTAGCATACTGTCACCAATGTTCCATATGATATCAAAACCCCAAAATTTATGCTAAAAAGTGACGTATATGTCATTGACTTGTACGTAATAATCTCACCTGTGGAAAATAAGCCCGGAGCACGCAATGTCCCAGCGTCGCTTGCCACTGAAGCTTCCTCCCCGAGTGCTTGCCCAGGTAGAACTTGGAGAAGTGGTCCTGGTGCTTCGTCAGCTCTGGTGGCAGACGCACCTCGGCCACTGGGTACGTGGGCCAGAAGCCCATGGTCAGGATGTAGACTGACAGGTCCAGCCCACCTGTCTCGCCTGTCGCTGCTAAGTGCTGGGAAAAAGAGTGGAGTTTGGTGTTGACGTGAGCAAGGATATGGTGAAATTATAGAGTGACTTTCGTTAGTGACGTTGGTGAAATACCTATTATATTTTTATAACACTATTCTTTTTTAGAACATAAATAAATATTATACATAAGTTATTTTTTCTTTTCCAGGATTTGTATCACATTGGTATAATAGTATTTTATTTTTTTCAGAATCACAAGTCCTAATGAACTTCCCGAGAGGCTAGTTCAATCGCTGTAATAGTATCCTAAATAAAATAATTATCTAAGAAACTCACGCAGCGCGAAGGACAGAAGAGCATGGACGATAAGGTTAATGTGTGTAATTGAAGCAAGAAATTCATCAAGATCTTCAAGATAGCAATTGATAGCTTCTCTCTATCTTATTAAGGACGTAGAGACGTGATATTATTATCTATGTAAGTATGTAAAAGACCTTCCTGCCTATTCCATTGTGACGTAAAGACGTGACTACCTGTATGTAAGATCCCCCTACCTGTTTATACGTGACATTAATATCTTTAGACAGCTCCATGTCCTTGAACATGCCCTCCAGCTTGCACGTGAACCCTCCGCCGCACTCCTGCTTCAGCTTGCTCAGCATCGACTTCTCTGCGTCCACTGACGCCGATTTGCCTGAACATACCATGCAAACATATGTATAGTATACAGAAACTAGGCATTATTTGGACGTATAGACCAAATTTCTTATTACAAAATATTCGAAATAGCCAAATGGTTACCAGATTCAGCTGACTGCCTTTTACAGTAACTCATTACTGGTAGGATTACGCACAAAGGTTTCCTTCGTCGATCAATATACGTACGAACAGGAATTAGTTTGCTAAGAATTCAGTAGATTATGTTTAACGTCTCTAACGTTACACCACACAAAAGTCATAAAATGATTTACGTTTCAAACTCGCAAAGAGCGATATATAAACTCCCCACATTTCTATGTTTCTAACAAATACGTGATGCCCGTTTCCTTACAGACCACTTTTTTTTTGTAGTGTTAACAATGTTCGCTTCATTGACATGCATACACCTTCTTATACACACTAAGCATTATACAAATTCTAACGTATTACACCAAATCCACATAAATTCCCAATTAATAATAATATTAGGACACTATTACACAAATTGAACTAGCCCCTTGCTAAGTCCATTTAAGACTTGCGTTAACGGTACTACTCAACGTACATTAAAGAAATATATACAGAAAAATACATCCACCGGGAATCCGACTCACGATTAGCGTTCAGGTAGTTAACCAATCGCGCCACGGAAGTCGCCAAATTAAATCTAGTCTATCAATCTTTCCACACCACATCTTCCCCACTCACCGACAAGCAACCTCTTCGCCAGATCCTTCTTGTAGAAGGCTTCGAACACGTCCTTGCCATGTATGAAGCGGAACAGCACCATCATCTTGTCCAGGAGCCGCTCCAGTTCCTCCTCTGTCGCTTCCTTGTTGCCAGCACGGAGCTTCACGTCCACGAACTTGGCTGTTGGTTGAGTATGAGTAAATGTATGGTTGAGTATGAGTAAGTAGGTATGTATGGTTGAGTAAGAGTAAATGAAATGGGGGTAAGAAGTTACGAAAAACAATAAATAACACATATAAACAAAAAAAACAAACGCATTCACGACCATTAACCCTTGCGGTAGTCAGAAGTTCAGGTGTCCATCTCCGCTATTGCGAAGGTAGTAATTCTATGGTCACCACAAACCCACGTGTTGGCCAGATAGTTAGTACTCAATGTGACAGGTGGTAAGCCATGTCGCCATTTAAGCACTATTACCTGTACACATATAAGTGTGTATCAATATTATATTAGTAGTAACGCTTTGTTTTTAAAAATGTACATGCATACATGTACAGTCAAGCCCTTTGATCAGTTTCGAGATGGATAGAATCTCAAAGCCATAAAAACACATACGTATGCGTATCAATATTATATTTATCTTCTTTCTACTTTGTCATAATGGTATTTAAATTTTATATATAAATTCAAGTCCTTTAATCCCTTTCAGGTTGGACAGAACGTCGAACACATAATATCACTACCATCATATTCTACCATGAATATTGGGCAAAGGATATATGAACCATTAACGCCCTATACATTTCATTAACTCCTGATCCCTTCCTTTCCAGACTAGCACAGGACATCATCATTATGTAATTTATTATTACTTTCGGAAAAATATCATGAAGAATTACTACTGTATATAAAAATCGCTATAGTGTATTCGCGTTAAGAAAATAGTGACGTCATCATTACCCAAACGATTTGACCAATGAGACGTGAATGTCTGCGATTGGTCAATGTGACTTGTTTTCTCATTTACTCACGTCTCATTGGCCAGTTTAACCTCTGATTATCATGACGTCACTATTTACTTAACGCGAATAGCCTATAGTCTCTCAAAAATATTACTCTAAATATGTCTCACCGATGAGCTCAGCCGGCTTATTCTGGCGTTGGTTGATGAAGTTCTCGAACGCCTCCCGCATGGAGTAGAGGAACTTGTCGTTCTTCTGGAAGCAGCTGTTCACGATGTTGTCCAGCTGTTCTTTGAAGTCCAGCAGCTCAGCCACCATGGTCTTGTCGCGTTCCGGCTCTATGACTATCGTGCGGCCTTTTTTCTGTTTGTGTAAATAGTAATAATAATTATTATTAACGGGACTTATCGCGTAAGTTTATATATAATATATATTATCGCGAATCTCTTAAAACTATCATAATAATAATATCACGATATAATTAAAGCATACATAAATTCACGCCTCGAAATAAGACACGATATAAATAAATCATACATACATACATAAATTCACGCCTCTATGTCTCTAAGGAGATATGCAGAGACTATAAATCGCTACCTGGAACGATACTGTCAAATATCTCTTACTTCACTCACACCTATTAACCTTCTCATACATGCTCTTCTATTCTTCACGCTATATAGAACTATACTAAACTATAAATATGGCAGAATTTGTATGGGCTATAAAAAGAAGGCATATGATCTATGGAAAACTGCTACACTAACTAACTGTTAAATATAGAATTGGATTAAAAATATTTAAAATATGATTCAATTAGGTGCATCCACGAATCTAATATAAAGAGGACCCGGCGAAAGCAGTGGTCCCCGTTACGCGGTGCGGAGTCCAAATGGCGTGTTTTAATTGGTGCGGAGTCTAAAAATGTATAGTAGACAGAAGATACCTATGTTTTGTCTCACAAAATGCCGTGTTTTAATTAGTTTTAATTCACCCTGCGTAATGCCACGCTAGTTTCCATACAATTATTGCGTAAGACCCACTCCTCTTATTAATTACTCCATGGGTGTATCCAAAAATATACTCAATTTTTTTTAACTGAACTGCAATTACAGTCACATAATATAACTGACCTTAATATAAGCATTGAAGTGACTACAGAGCTCGTTCAATCCATCTTTAACTCGACTGAAGAGGTTGTACAGAACGGTGAGATCATTCAACCGAGGCCCATCCATCAGGGATTCTAGCCCTTTGCTCAGGATACCCGTTAGGTGTTCACTTAGCAGCTGCTTCTCTATGGTGTGGACTAGCTGCCACCTATGAAGAGAAAAAGAAGTTAAATAAAATGGTATATAAAGAGATCGCCCCACATAAATTGGCATTTGGAGGCGTCGCCACAGTCGCGTAATTCAGTGTTACCAGTAAACACGCCAAAACTAGCACTCACTGTGCCATACGGCTCGATACATTATAGGTTTCATTTGTAACGGTCTTTGGTTGCAGAGCTATAAACTCAAATAAAACAAATTAATATATCAAAGTCAAAATATGTTTATTAAACTATTTCAAACATGATTAATAATTAACGGGACTTATCCTTCTTATTATATATTACATATATTATGTGTTCCTTCACTCTGTCCGCAATAGACCGTTTAGTTTGTCCGACGTAGGATTTCCCACAGCTGCAATCAATCTTATACACACCCTTATATCTTATATCATGAGTATAAATCGCGAATATCTTAAAACTATTATTTCAAACATGGCACTGAGCATTGTCTTTACATATATTTTACCGAGGTTAGATCAGCGGAGACCTTAGCTTGGAGAAGAACTAACAAGAAACTCCGGAAATCAATTTATTATAATCACCCTTAACAAACACAAAAATTACAAAGAGTGAGCAAAAAACAACGCTGGAAATACTAAATTTACCTTTCATACAAAATAACACGCAATGGCGGAAACGTCAAATTTAGTTCCAAGTTTGGCTACTGCCAATTTATGTGGGGCGATCTCTAGTGTTTCTTCTTTAGTTTTATTTTACCGCAAACAACGTTTAAGAAAGTGAAATCGTGAATTTCTATTTATTATTAGCAATGTGAATAGATGCAACACCATCTAAAAACTAATAATATGACATATTCATTTCTGACGTTCTATCAACCCCAAAAGCATATAAGGAACTTTAATTTGTATTACATACATACACATCACTCATGATTCCCTGTAGAGGGGTAGGCAGAGATCACGGAACCCCATTTGTCCCGATCCTGACAGGCCATTTTCGCTTCATTGATATTCATACATCCTCTCATACACTCTCGGCGGTTATAGGTACTCCTAACGTCACCTTTTTTCAATATAGCGTCTATCTGACTGTTTTTGTATTATTATCACAGAATACATAATAATCAATCAATCAGAATATAACAGTTCACTGCTGGACATAAATTTTCCTAAGCCTCTCAACCAGCCACTACCAGCGACCTTTCAGTGTTTGCGACACTTTTGCTACTTAACTAACATCACATCATTTTTTCAGTACAATGGAACTACAATTCACGTCTCATTGGTCATATCGTGGGGACATAATGACGTCACTATTTTCTAGGTAGGAGGGTATACGTTTATCAATACAACACTCACTTAGTAGAAGGATCCAGGTAGTGTAGAAGCCGTTCGTTCTCCTCGTGAAGGCGTTTTTCCACATGTGCCAGGTACTGCGGCACTGGTAGCTCTTGCATCAGCCGCTCGCCCTCAGCCGCGTACAAGCGTTCTGTTGCTTGCAGGAATCTGGGGTAAAGGAGAAAAAAATGTAAATAATAATTATACATTCATGCATGCAATGAATCAAGTGCATGATTACTTAGTCACCACGACCTAAAAATATTTATACAAATATGTAGATATAAAATGAATGGTGTTTCAAACTCTAAATGCAGCTACTTTGTGCATGACACAAAATACCATATGTTAAATGTGGTGTTGACTATCTGCTGTAACATAGCTTTGATACCACCTTTTTCATTACCCCACAAAGGGTAAGAATGCTGATGAACATATTAAAGGCTAATAACACAACATAGCATTACAATTATACAACGCTTGTAACCAAATAAACAATTTTAAGTTTGGCCACCGCAAAATGGCCAAAGCATGAAGGTTGCGATGTCATAATGGAACATTGGTGACAGGTGGCTAGCCTATCGAACAATATATTCTATTTACCCCTAGTTTCATGGTTACCTGCTACGACATGCCAGGAATAATGGCAGCTAGTTAGCATTCTTTTATGTCACAGACTATCACAGGTCATAAATACATAAAAAGCAAAACATCCTATAAGGAAATGAAGGTAAATGAATCTACTCACTTTTGCTCAAACGCCTCCTGATATATCTGCAGGTCTGACAGCATCCTAAGTAGACTCTTGAGCAGTCCTCGGTCCACCGCATCACCATGTCTCTCCCTCTCTATTATTACTAGTAGGCCGTCGACTGTACGCGTTTGCACAAGAGTATTCATTGCTATGTGATGCCTGAACAAATCTAGACCCATGTCCCTGGAAATAATAAAAATAAATTTAATATTGCCTTATTAAGTAGACAGTAAATAAAAACAAAAAATTAACTGTTGTATAGTGTGTTGGTCATAATATTTCTTTGATTATTTTAAGTATAACAAATCAGGATAATAATGCCGCATTGTTAGGGACTGTTTGCTAACCAGGGGTCTTAGTCCACTAATGTGTTATAGCACAAACGCAGTTCAATATCAGATAAGTAATAGTGTGAAGTTGGTAATTGATGACCAAAAGTGTAAAAATTGCTCTTAGCATGTCGTTATAACTGTGAACAATGTTCCAGATAAATGTCATCATAGCTCCAACATGTATGTTCAAAGTAACCAAGGAGATTGTATGTTATTAAGGTTCAAGGATAGAGATCAAACAAACGACTAAAAAGGATAGAGGCAAACTTGGAACCAAATTTGACGTTTCCGCCATTGCATGTTATTTTGTATGAAAGGTAAATTCAGTAATACAAGCGTTGTGTTTTTTGCTCACTTTCTTTGTAATTTTTATGTTTGTTAAGGGTGATTATAATAAATTGATTTCCGGAGTTTCTTGTTAGTTCTTCTCCAAGCTAGGGTCTCCGCTTAACTAACTTTGGTAAAAATTGATCACCAAAAGTGTAAAATTTCACCATTAAAATTGACAAAACGTCACTTTTGATAATCCACTACCAACTTCACACTATTACTTATCTGATATTGAACTGCATTTGTGCTAAAACACATTAGTGGACTAAGGCCCCTGAACACGACAATTGCTGTGTTGGGCATTAGTTTTTTAAGGGAATATCTGCTACAAGTATCCAATTACCTATTGTTATGACAGTGGGACTTTTACTTCCCCAGTGAGGTTATGGCTTCTATTGCATAAGTTTTTGTTGCTAGACCTCAACTCTCTTAGTATACATACATATCTTATACAATTACAAGAAATATGAATAGCCTAGCAATAATTCTTCATTTGAACGATTTGAATTGAAAAGTTTCAATATAATGAACAAAAGGTATTTATTTATAGTGTTATTGTGTAAGGAATTACAATTCTTAATACACATAAACATGAGTAGAGTTTCATCTGTAATTGTATACTTATTTGTCTGTTATTTAGTCTGTCTTTGCATCAGGTAACTGTATTAAGATGTCTTAATGTGTGTGTGTGTAATAAAATTAAAATTTCGTTCAAGAAGTTGCTTGTCCCATATAGAATGCTAAGTATATGTGTATTCCACCAACCTCATTTTGTTCAAGTATCTATCTAATTGTTAGGTAAAACCTCAGAAATAATAATAATATAATTAAGTAATCACATAAAATTGTACATGTGTATTAACTATAAACTAAGACTATAACTATGCAGTACAAACAAATAGTTACAATATAATTAGTGTGGTCATAGCTTGATGCCAGAAAAATTTATAAAAACAAAATAAAACTCACCATATTGAATGTATACTAGGATTCTGCAACACATAAGTACGATCTAGGTAGAGAAATATGCTCCTAATCATGATCATTTGGCGACAGTGCGCTCGCCAGCACTCGTCCATTCGTTTCAGGAATATCTGCCTATCCATACTCTCTGACAGGAACTGATCTATGTTTGCCTTCACGTGGGCTTCTACGAGGTTTGTTAGGTTTACGTATAATTGGGACGCCATCTGTAAATTCGTAATTGAATTAAAATATCATCTGTGGCATGTCTACTGTTGAAATAAAAATTTTTTGCTCTTAGCACGTTGTTATAACTGTGAACAATGTTCCATATAAATGTCATCATAGCTCCAAGATGTAGTTCAAAGTGACCTAGGAGATTTTATGTCATTAAGGTTCAAGGATAGTTCTGGGCCCTTACTCCACTAATTAACTTTGAAAGCCACTCAACTGCGTCGCTATAGCGATACTTCTGCGTCTCGGCCGTAAAAGTGGCACTCTGCTAATATTTTGACAGCCACACTTGTGCCTCAATATTGATACTATGGCACTTCAGTGGCCACTCAAGTATGGAAATGTCAATAGTGGAGTACGAAATATAAGGATATTGTACTGACATTGACTGACGTTTGGTTAGTGGAGTAGCTTTTTTTGTACTTCAGACGCAAATGTAGTTCGATTATTCGATATCCCCTCAGTGGCCAAAATTTGTTAGTGGAGTGCCAAAAGTGTCAAGTTACGGCCACTGAAGCGCCACAATATCAATATTGAAGTAATATTGTGGCTAAAATGAATTAGTGGAGTAAGGGCCCTGATTGTGATATGTGTAGTTTATTATACACTAAGTGACCATTATAATCTATAGATAGGAAAGTAGGTAGGTTTCTTTACAATGTAATAACATGTCTGTTTATTAGTACAGCAAATATTTTGTTCAATTTTATTCTTGCCTATAAGCAGTCGTGTTGGCTAAATCTAATAACAAAGGTGCATTAACCTGATAGGACAAGGTCATACAATTTAATTTAGTGCAATGTCAGTACTATTTGGTAAGATGCCATGTTTATAAGTATATGTATGTGAATACATAATGTATGTATCATATTTGCACATGTTAATTTCCCTATAGAGGGATAAGTAGAGATCCCGGATTTCCATATGTCCTAAAGCAGGGTTTATACAGGTGACTAAAGCTGCACGGCTTTGGCCGCACAGCTAAATTCAACCGTTTAAATGGCAAATCGGCTGGGCCGCGAGTGACTAATACAAGGACAAGGCAAGAGTTGATTTGTTGAGCAACTAGCCGCATGGTGAAAATCAACCCGTGTAAATCCCCCTTAACACTTTGGTCACCATGGCCCAAATAAGTATATGAGGTGCCAGTCATTTTGACCCACCATGGCGACCAACGTGTTAACACTAACAGACCACTGCTCCATTAACACTTGTACACATACTCACATTCAGATCAAGCCCGATTCCCCGTAGAGGGGTAGGCAGAGATCACGGATCCCCGTTTGTCCCGATCCTGACAGACCACTTTCGCTTCATTGACACTCATACATCTCCTCATACACACTCAAAGTTTATAGGAACTTTTAACTCTATTATTACTGTAGTTTCATTGTTTTAGTCAATGGATTGCAAATAGATAAAAACCTGCTTCTAACCAGACACATAGCATTCAATGGTGAGGTGTAAAGCCATGTCACAGTGTTGATCTACTATTTATTCTAGTAAATAGGCAAGTTTTTATACAAGGTTTTACCTTGCTAAAATGTACAATATTTTATTTTTCCTTCAGTAGCTACGCAAGATTTGTGATATTCACAATATTTCATTTAGTTAATTTGATGCATACATATTTGATGTTATTGTATTGTTCTACTAATTTCATTGTATGAATACACTGCTTCAGCTCATAATCATATCTATAAATAGTAAAAACGCACTGATGTTTACCTTATGGCTACACATATTTTCTACTGCTTGGTACAGTTCTTCCAAGGAATAAGCTATTGCAGTGGATGTCTGGATGGCTATAACAGCCTCCTTTAGCTTTCCCCATGTCGTTTCCTGATAATTTTCTGGAAGATTCGGTTTACCTACAACGAAACAATCGAATAAGAACTTTTGAGGTTATAAATAAATTACAATTACAAGGTTGTAAACATTACTTTTAAAATTTTTAATTATGAGCTTCTTCGTAGTGGCCCCTTTGGCTGCCGAATTTGCATTCTTAACGGCTCCATTAGGACTGAGCAAGGAAAAGTTTGATAATTTCTCATTGGCACTAGTATCGTTCATTTTGCTTCTTTTACACTGATCACCACTATTGGATAGGCTACGTTTTCTACAATTGTTGACGCCTTCCTCGGCCAACACAGGACTTTCAGCTAAGCCCGACATAGAAAAGCATGATACGTTTCAACTTTAATTGTTAATAAAATTAAAAGCTTATCAATTAGTGGAAAATTATTATATTTTTCACACACTAAGTTTACAAATTCTCATAAGAAAACACAAATTTCTACAAACATCCGCAAGAGGGCGCATTCAGATAACTGTCATGCTTGGGTGTCAATGTAAAAAGAGAAACGTCATTTAGCGCACACATTCAGAATCGCGGGATATTTAAATTAATCTGGAAACCCTGCTACTGTAACTTATTAACTTCAATATAGTTTATGATTGAAGTTTAATAAATAGAATAATTATTTCTTTAAGGTACTTATATTTCAGTCGTCAATGGATTGTCAACAAAGACAGCAGCTCAGTGAAAGTTTGAAAATGCAAATATGCATTTATTTTCGGCACAATATTTAGTCAATTGTGATGCCAAGTATGTTCGCTTTGGGATAAGGTTTGGATCCTCAACTGGAACGAACCGAAGAACAATGAAGAGAAGAGTTGAAGTTTCAACCTCGTTTTTCTTCGGTTGCCGTGGCTGGCGGCGTTGGCATAACCATGGCGAGGGAATAACAAGAAGTGCAAACGCCTTGCCATCAGTGTTTGAACTTTCGCCGACATAACCTTACTGGTGAATAGCATATTAAAGAATTAAAAAAAAATGTACTTATATTTAATGTTCTCCTCAAGCATTGGTTTCGCAATCAGCCTTTACAACACACTGATATAAGACTAACATTAAATTTGAACAAATACCTACATAATTTTTACAAGTACACTTATTCCGTCCGTAGTATCTTATTTCTGTAGTAGCCGCCCAGATGAATGGGCGGGGGTGGCTTGGTGGCTTGAACAAAGGGCGGGTGACCACACGATAACCTGTGGAGTTAGCAACATGTCTATAACAGTTATTCGGAGAACTGAATCACTGCTTTGAATAACACGTAAATTGGCTTAGAATATGAATGTATTAGGAACGTATTTGCTACTAGTGGTACTTTTTGGTATTTCGTTAGAAAATTGATTTATTTTGTATATAAAGGTAAAATTCATAAATTTCCCCTTCGTTCTGTTACTATGTTTATAGCAGAAAATAATCTTTATGATGTAGCCTTCCTATAAATTATATAAAACTTCAGTGTAATTTTTATTGTTCTATTCTCCAACTATGTCATTATTGAAATCTATGAATGTAGTTTAAATCATTTATTTGCATTAAAATAAAGTTCTCTTTCAGTAAAAAAATTAATAATATTTAACATACTTTCCCCCCACGTGACATAGCCGTAGGACGTCCTGTATAAGAAATGTACGCGTTATTATGATACATACATACACATCACGCCTGATTCCCTGTACAGGGTAAGGCAGAGATCACAGATCCCCATTTGTCCCGATCCTGACAGACCACTTTCGCTTCATTGGCACTGATACACCTCCTCATACACATTCGACGGTTATAGATACTTCTAACGATGATGATGTATGGCAAACATAAGTTATGCGCAAACTCCAAAGTAACAAATTAAACCTCGAGTCTCTGGTTTCCCTTTTAAAGTATAGGAGCGTGAAGTCTCAAAGTTAAGAGGTTATAAGTCTTGATTAATTAATAGGAAGCCCTAAGTTCCTGCTTACCGTCTTTGAGACTTGTACTTTGAACCGCAAAGTTTTGTTCCTTAGAACGTAATTAGGATAAACTTTTAGGCTACATACAATATAGTCGAACACTCACGTACTTCTATCCTTTATGGAATGGACAGAACCATGGGGAAATATTTCTTCAATCATCTTTAATATAAATTGTAGGTTTTGAAGTTAATATGAAATAGTATAAAAATAGTTCAAGTACTTATATCTCCTCTTCGCTGTTTCGGATACAAGCATAAAGGTCTCAAAGCAAACAGCTTGATTTTTTTAATCAATAAATGAAGAACAATGAAGAAATTCACAACTACGTACGTACGTAATACATTTATTTATTTAAATAATAATTTTATTATCAAAGTTCAAAAGGGGTCTATTCCCTCCGCCGTCCCGTTCCCTCCGAAGCTCGTTGCAACGGGATCGTGAGTGGGAGTAGGGGGAGGAAGCTGCGATCTTCCCGTCATTCGTCGTTCGAACCTCCTCTCGCGCGGTCCCCGTGGCTGTTCTCCGCGTTTCCCTCGCTACATCGCGCGCGCGGGTAAACAAAAATAAAACACATGATTTGATTTATAACTTTAGTTTTTGATTAATAATTTCTTAACAATGGGTGAACATACTTTAAATATATCAGATGACAGTATAGAACAGCATATAGTGACTTTATTCGAGAAATTAGAGGCTTTGCGGGTCGCGAACAACGACGTAGGTTTGTGTGGAAAAATCCCGGCTAAACATGAGTTGCGTACTCTATCGTTATGGAAGGCAGTTATTGCTGAGTGTGCGGCGTCATTTATATACGTGTTTGTGGTTTGTGGCGCTGCTGCAGGGGCTGGCGTGGGTGCATCCGCATCATCAGTACTCCTGGCAACGGCCTTCGCGTCTGGCTGTGCTATGGCGACGCTCACTTTGTGCTTTGCGAAGATTTCTGGTAAGTTTGTACACGATAAATGACATAAAAAAACTCATACATACATATCTTATCACTCAACTTTAGCACGACTATAGTATTGATATTTAAAAAAGTGACAGATAGCTAGTCCATTGCTAAACATATTATTTACTTTTGAACCAGCCTAGAGCTCTAAAACAAATTTATTCAAATATCAAAACTAATTTATTGAAATATCGCATCGGAAATCAAATTATAAAGGGGTTCGATAAATAATTATTTCGTCTATATCCGCTACGAGATCGTTGGTTTAAACAAAAAGGTTATTAATAATGTATCTGTATTTATTTTCAAGGATAAAGGTTTCACTTCAGAACTAAATAACTAAGACTTTTAAAACCATACGTCAGTACTAATAGAAGTAATAAACCGTCATTTATGTAGGGCACGAGAAGTATTTCTGTGCTAGCTCTCCAGTCTCGAACTATTAATTAATTCTTTGTACCTAAGTATAATTGATAAGTATTTTATATCCCTTTGTGAATTACTTATGTTGGTATGCATTTTACCGTATGACATGTACGGTACTTAAACAGCTGTTACACCAAGGAGGTTGTAAAGGAAACAATTACCAAGGAGGTTGCACAACAGCTGTTTGAGGTATTTTACAAAGAGTTTTTAATACTGTGACGCAGCTGTGATTTTATATGGTAAAAGCTTTAGGATATAAAACTTTATCTACTCTGTTACTTAGATTGTTAAGTACCAAATCTGAAAGGATGTGGTCCATCTTTAGACATTTTAAACGTAAAGCGTGTCGTATGAAAGAATCACTGATATCACTGAAGAAAAGGGAATATTATATAGGAAAAGAGATACTTCTTTTTAATGTTGACATATGAATAAATATTTTTTAATGCAGGTGTTATTAAACTAAAGGTGCTTCCTCCGAGCGTGACTGCATTTACAAAGTTTCTAAACAATGTTTTTACTGCAGAAATTCTCCTTTGTACATACATTTCATACAGAAAATGTTCCATTGATATGGTTCCTTGGAGATCTAAATCATAGTATCTAAAGATTCCTAAACTATTTGTCCCGTCAACGTTACATATTTTGTTTCCTAGCTAATGCATTAAAGCAATCATAACGTCACGCAACGTATTTATAATCTACCACATTACCAAACAAATGAACTTATTCCTAGATGACGTCACAAAAAACAAACCTCGCATTCCGTCGTCGGCCTTGCATCTGCCGCCACGTGTGCTACCTGCCCCCGCCATTATGCCGGTTTTTACGCAAGGTGCACTACATGCTAGTATGAGATGAGATGTTTTTTTTGTATGTGAATAATGGGTTCTGGGTCGTAAATAGAATGTAATCAGCTGTCTTCTCGAAGATGTGACTAAGGTACTAGAGGTTACCGATACTGCTTTCGTTTTATCAACTTTAACCTCAACAAAAAATATCAGTACAATAGTTTAACGAAATTTTTTTTATGTATGTTCCATGGGGATAATGGATGTAGATGTTGTATTTATGCATTAGCACTTAGGCTCTGCTTACGTAATTAGCATGTAAGCATAGAAAATCTCAAATCCATGCACAGTCCACAAAGATATATTTTATATTTCCCCATTTTCACCCTCAAACCACATCACAGACACCCGCCCATATCCCTTATGTCACATTTCAAAAATAGAACAGACAAAACACAAACGTAACGGATCAGTATAATTTTAACCCCAACGCGCTAACGTCGGCGGATAGGCAAAGAAATCACCGAAAAGGTCGTAAAAACTAAAAAAGGTTCAATCGACCCTCATTAAAAAACCCCGCCGAAGATAATTGTGAACATCTGCGGAGTATGCGCCGTCCTTTTTCATCTTATCTCTATTCTCTTGCTCATCACTGCTCCGTTAAGCCATTGTTACATCCTCTAATTAGGAGTATAATGAATCTGGTGAATGAGAGATATGGGGAAAGAATATTTAAATTTTTGATACGGAAAAATTGTAAGGAAACCTGTCAATCATTTTAATAGATAAATGGCAGTATCTATGAATACGGATGGACATATTACACGCGAATATCTGGGTACCTTAAGAGAAGGTAGTGAAATGTATATTATACAATACATTGCCATACCTAAAATCAGATGGCATTCTGCACAGCGTCCGATGCCATAATTTATGCACACTTCTGGGCTGAATAAATAACGGCCGACGCAACTCCAATGTTTGGCCAGCCATTAGCTCGAATTAGGCCACTAGACACGCTGCAGCCATCAATAAATATCATAATATATACTCCTATATCATTCGTTTAAAATTAAATCCCGCCATTGTTACAAATAGCTAGGGAGGCGGGCATACGCCGAGTTATCATTGTCATTTTGGCAATTTAAAAAGTAATTGTTCCCGCGCGTTCCGGTCAATGTAAGGTCGCGTCCATCATAAAGTTTTGAAAAGGGTGAAGTGTGAACACGTGTTATAATGTCGTGTGATTATTAAATGTAGCACGTTTCCGTGGTAAACAATGATATGGATGCTGCAAGTGCACTTTTATATTATATATAAAATGTTTATAAAAATTTTGATGGAAATTACAACTTTATACCAAAATTTCTGAACACGAATATTTATGAATTTTGATATATGTACGTAATATTATGGTACATGCAATAACTTTTTTTATTAAGTGTTATTACATCATTGTTTAACTAGACCAACAGTTTATATCTCTAGCTTTAGTGGCGTAGAATGACCAGTCTTTTTATCTTATTCCAAACATCTAAGCAAAGTTATCTTTATAACACACATGATGTATATTATACATACTTCAAACCGGTGCTTTACTTTTTGTACCGATAACCTAACTTTCGCTCCATGCTTTGTCCCATTCAGGTGCACACGTCAACCCGGCGGTATCGGCGGCGCTTTGTGTGCGACGACTGGTGTCTCCATTGAGGACCTGCCTTTACATCATGGCTCAATGCGGCGGATCCATTGCCGGTGCAGCGGCTGTTTACGGGTAAGTCATAGGCTGTGTTTTAAAAACATATATTGACAGGTGTCAAAGTTTAAGCAACATTCATATATTTATTATACATACACAACACGCTCGTTTGTCCCTGTGAAGGTAGGCAGATATCACCAATTCCCATCTGTCTCGAACCTGACAAACCACTTTCGCTTCATTGACACTCACACACCACACCAAATAAGATATATAATTATGTATTACACAGAAAAAGGGTAACGTTAGAAGTACCAATAACCGCCGAATGTCTATGAGCTAGTTATGCTAGGCTATGTAATACGTTTTACATTATACATATAAATACATGTTTTGCATATGTGTGTAAACTATACATATAACAGTTTATATTCTCAGAACAGATTTAATAGCATCTATACACTCATTACGTCTGAAAATTCTGCATTGAGCAAAACAGAAACAGGAAATTGAAATTGCCAAATGGCTTATTAGGTTACAATTTAATTAACGTTCCTGTAAAGCACCAACAAAGCGAATGTTTACATTAAACAAATATAGTACACAAGGCAAACATTTTCTATTCCGTGAATTTCAAATTCTGGGCACAATTATTTGGTTTTTTGAATGTATCATTTAAATACCTGTGATTCGGGACGTCAAATAATGTATCTAGCTGTTTTATTCAATATTTATAACGTATTTGGTTAACTTATTCAATATTATTTATTATTGTAAAAGGTGACTAAGGTATAAGAAGTTTTAGATATGTTTAGGAGGTTGCTTATATTGAAAAAGGGTGACAATATGAGCACAATTATTTATTTAAATACCTGTGATTTGGGACAACAAATAATCTATTTTTAATTCAATATTATTGTAAAAGGTGACTAAGAGGTTGTAATAATTCATATTGAAAGAGGATGACGTTAGTTATCTATAACCGCTGAGCGTGTAGGAGGAGACGTATGACAGTCAATAAAACGAAAGTGGTTTGTCATTGTGGATCGGGACAGATGGGGATCCGTGATCTCTGTCCTGCCCTGTACAAGAAATCAGGCATGATGTGTATGTGTGTAATAATTCAGACTATCCATTACCAATAAGTTCCTAAATTTCGGACTTCTTCATCAGACTTCGGTGGTCGGGAACGTTGACTTCTGACCATCCTTTCTAGGGTTACTGTCGCGTGTATGCATGTACAGTCAGCGCTAAAAGTGCAGTCCTAGTTACTTTTTATAAGGTTTAAGCTGTAGTATTATATTATCTGTGGTTTAAGTTTATAACAACAAAAGACAATATTTTAGAACTGGCGCCACTATTCATTGTCATGGCCACTATACGTTCGCGTGCTTCGAAATAAAAAATATTGTCTTTTGTTCTTATAAACGTAAACCTTATAAAAAGTTACTGGGATTGCACTTTTAGCGTTGACTGTACATACATATGTATAAATATAACTAGCTATCACTTTATTTGCCTTTGAAGTCTTAAAAATATGATCCAAAGTAGCTGATATATACTATCAAAGTCTCAAACAATTACTTCAAAAATCTATTTCTAATTAACCAAACTCATTCATTTATACGAATATCGATCCTTCTTATAAATACTTGACCGTCTATCTCTGAGTTGGAAAAGATATAAATACCTTTACTAGGTTACAACACCCTCACGCCTTTAGTTACAGAAAGGGTATATAGGTATATGTGTACCTTTATATTAAAGATTATTATTTGCTTTTGTCCATGAAAGTCAATGAAAAGGAAGCATTAATTATGAATCCTCATATCTATTGTACAAAAGGGTTAGAAACCTAGGTTCTTCTAACTCCGAAAAGGTATAGGACATTAGTACCCTCGATCAGGTTTAGCATATCCATCAAGGCTCTGACTGGATCGATACAGATAATTTGGGACAAGTTACATACTCAATTCTTGAGCATACATATGTATGTTATTGATGACAGGTACATACCCGACCTATGATATTTTCAAAACTATTTAGATGCCTATAAATTAACTTCACCTTTGCACTTTGTTTAAGTAGTTACCCATTATAGCAAAAGATCGCTAGAAATGTTAATTAACAGGCAGAGAACTCGCTTCGTTATGCCCGTTTCATATTTGGAAAGTTTCCTGGAACCGTCTCGTTATTTCACCATTTTTCCCCGCGTTTCCTTCAATCGGAGAGTAGGTGGCGCTACTGTGTCTGTCTGACCTGGAAACGGAATAAACGGTAATGAGGACGTGGAAATAGTCTTATAAATATGTATTATAATTATGAAAGTGGTTACATACATACATGTATTCAAGCCTATAAGTTGCTAAAGGTATAGGCAAAGATTATCGATAGTCACCTAGCACGATACTGAAAAATCTCTCTTGCTTCACTATCACCCATTAACTTTCTCAATTTCGGTGAAGTGGTTGAGTTCACAATGACTATAGTATAGTATATACTCTTGTGTCTAATATGGATATAGCTATGGATAAAGACCCTTTAGCACATTGTTGGCTACTCTATCGTCTGAAAATACCTTTGAAATTTTGAAAGCAATAATTTTCATGAGTTTCTAAATGTAGTGCTTTACGAACAATCGAACTAAATCAATAAATTCATTTACGTTGCTACTTGTAATAAAAAGCTAACTAAGGCATACTCTTTAAAACTGAATCGCAAATAAACTTACTTATGCAAAGGAAACTCAGCGCAAATTCAGTGATTTCAAATGGCAACACCGTGAACGGTTACGCTAAAAACAACCTTGATCCTTTCAGTATAGACCACAATTTCCAATGGTAATGAGAAAAGGCACTTTGCAAAGTAAATGCAGTGTCACAGGTGGTGGGTGCACATGCATTTTGCATTTACGTGATATCGGTGGTAAACGATGTTTGATATGCACCAGTATAGTGTAGGGTGACCATGTGTGCTCAGTTTTGAGGGATTTAAATAATTTGTAACACGTTTGACGGTAATATATCTTGTGGATTAAGTTAAACTTAAGCACGTGTCCATCTCTGCAAACACTAAATTATGTACGTTGACGATTAAACGCGTTCACGATTAAACCTGGCGGAGTAGTCAGAACTTCAGGTAACCATCTCGGCAATTGGGAAGGTAGTATTTATATGGCCACCTCGATCCCACGTGTTGATCAGATAGTCAGTGCTTAATGTGGCAGGTGATAAGCCATGTCGCCATTTACAAGCACTAACTATTACCTGTTCGTCGAACAAGTAGGTTTCCTCACCGTAGTATTCGACGCATTTCGCAAATGTATTTTCATTAAACTGCATTTCCATTGGTACATGCTCGAGCGAGATTTGAACTCTGTACCCACTGATACAGAGTCAAGCCCCAAATAACTGAGCTACGTCAAATTAAATTTTGATGATTAATAGGAAAAAATCAGTATAGTGATACATGAACAAGTTTACATAGAACGCCATCAGTCACTTTAGGTATTGACTATCTAGTGTAAAGTAAGTTAGATGCGACCGTAAATGACATGGAGTCATTAATAAAAGGAGTGGGCCTTACGCGATATTTGTATGGAAACAAGCGTGGCATTACGCGGGGTGAAATGAGGTACGCGAGATGGAGGGGAGATATTACTACCAATTAAAACACGGCATTTTGTGAGACAAAACATAGGTATCTTCTTCCTACTACACATTTTCAGATTTCGCAACAATTAAAACATGCTATAGACTCCGCACCGCGTAACGGGGACCGCGCCTTTCGCCGGGTCCTCTTTATATTTGGTTGGTGGTAAATGACCTATGAAATAGGAGGAAATGAAATAGTCTCTATCGACTTGAATACTTCTGAACCTGCAAGAGATAATGCAAGTATTATATATATTGAAGACTTCACTTTATTTGCAGTCGGTCAATAGGTTATCGGTTGCCATGGTGATACCATAACAGGGCAACAGCGGAACAAATATGGGCCGCGGGAGACGTGATAAGATTACGTCACGCAAGTATTGACAGCTTCGAGATAAACACGCGTTCTAAGAAAGTGTATTGATGAGATTATTAGGTTACCAATAGGGAAGTAGTGTATAAGGGTGATATTAAAAGCTACATAGGTACATATATATATCTCGGTACTTTCTCTCTATCTCTATCTAGGTACTATCATATATGTATCTAATGCCAGGATGGGGAAATGAGCTATCCACAAATAATGAACATTGTGGTCGGTCGGTAAAATGATAAATAAGATAAATTTTTCGTCATAACAAAGGGTTTAGAATATTGATTGGATTTTAGTTTAAAAACAAAACATAATCGGCAAGCATTGATTCTAATAATTATTATATTGAGTAATCCTCTGGAGTACATTGAACACATATGTATTGTACATAGTATTATACATAAATACATAGGGGAATACTACTTTATAGGAACTCACGAACCAAATCCGAATTAGAAACGTTTCTTAATGTTACTGTGTGTATTCACTTCTTTATTTTATCCAACTTTAACGTTTATTACTATACCTTTCCAAACTACCAAAACCCAAATTAATTCTCCTATTCCAAACCTTTGTAAGTAAGCCTACCAAATACCTTACATAGCTTGCTTATGTAGTATTATCTTGGTTCAGGCAACTTTTACCCTTGAATTACCGTAAAGCCTTTGATATCCCTTCGGTTGGAGGATAAAAAACATGAATTTATTCGGGATAGAACCGACGGACCGTGCTAATACAGGTAGGTCGATCTTTTCATGGTGGGAGCAAAAAATAACATCCCTCGACACATTCCAATATGACAGAATTGCGTATGAACACACGACTGAATGAAGTTTAAAGTTTAGGTCACACGAGGTGTGTTAATATAAATAATAATATTAAATAATTAGGAGATGTTTTGTAGGAAAGAGAAATATTCATCTGATTAGGAGATATAGATATTGCAGTTATTATTCATTGAGCAGGAGAGGTTAATGTGTGTATCTTCTTAATTTAAGAGTAAATTACGATATCAACATAATATTATCATGACAGTAACAAGGCACCTATTCCCAAGCCAAATTTGTCAAGATGCTATTCTTCACCATACATACCATATATAATCTTTCATGTTTTTTCTATGTAAACTGATATCACAAACAATATATTATTATATTCCCGATGTCCTATTAGCTCTATCTCTTAAGCAACTAGCACTTTTATTTTGATAAAATATAATTAATTAATTAAAACTGTCCCCGTGTAAACCATCCAGTATCAAAAGTGAATTCTTCAATACAGGCGTCGGATAGTGAAATATTAGATCGACCATTGTGTATATCCAGGTAAAGAGGCTGACAATGGTGCTATACAAACTATTTGGTACCGACCTTTGGCTGCATTGTCAATGCAGTGGCCTGCAAGGAGGATGTATAAATTATAAATGGCTATCAAGATGGCGATTTTCTTTTGGCGCTAAATATTTCGTGAAATTTATGGTTTTCGCCCATTCTATTGTAAACGATTGCTCATGAATTTTTAGAGGTTGGCTTTTTATTACGCTAAATCAAATTCAATATAAAGCAGTGTCTACGAAAACTATGATAGGTAAAATACCTTAATCATATTAATACAAATTATTGTGCCTAAACAAAAACTCATTCATAACCAAACGCGTAGTCGAAACCTTAAGACATTGATAAATTACTAAATATACCTTATTTACGTCCTACAAGAGGTAAATTAATGAAGTAAAATTACAAAGCAGTTTCTTTCATCCAACCCTTATTTTCTAAGTGAAAATTCGTCACCCGAAAATGAATGGCTGAAATAAAAACGATCAATGCATCAATGTCTGGGCTAGGAACTCATAAAACTTCGCTCGCCTTTGAGACTTGGGTCATCTATTACTACTGCCAGAAACACTGGTCATTAGTCATTCTTATAAAGTACGTAACGTACTACTCTGTAATAATAGACAAAGAAGGTAGTCAGAAGCACATCATAATTGTTGGCAACGAATTAAGGTATACCTTAATTGACTAAGGTATACCTTTAACGACCTCCATGGCGCGATCGGTTAGCCGCCTGAACGATACGAGGGTTCGATTCCTGGTGGAGTTAGAATTAAAAATTACGCTTTTCTTCTGCTTTCCAGTCTGGTCGTTGATTATATATGCTATACATATATGTATGTATTTATCTATACATATATAATAAGTAAATATTTCTTAAAATATACGTTGATTAGTACCCTTAATATAAGTCTTAAATGTACTTACCAAGGCTCTAAATTGGTGTAATAATGTCCAAATATTATTATTACCTTACATACATATTCATCACTATGTTTTGGTATAGAGGGCTACGCAGAGATAATGGATTTTATAACTCGTAACATACGCTTCACTTATGTGTTAAATGAAGAAGAATTATATATTATAGTGCATTCATGGTTTAAATCAACAAATCCAAAGATATACTATAAAACTGTTGCTCCGTTTTTTTATTTTTCGTATTAGTACTAGCTTTTTTACGGATAACAGCCGCCTTAATGTTATTCACGACCCTGAATATTCTGATAAAAGTGACAAAGTGATCATATAATATATCACAGGTTCTGTCCACATCTAAAAGAATTAAGAGACATGGGTCATATGTATGTATGTATAACAAAATACGCCTTACACAAAACTCTTCCAAACGCATCTCAACTCATGTCTCCTAAGTTGAACGATCTCACCACGTGTTGCTGACTCCCTGCCACCCCTCAGGATGCGTCGAGTCGTGCACGTGCACCAACATCTGCCTGTCACATCTCCGTCTTACCCAACAGGGTATTCAACTTGGTGAAGGGCAAAAAATGGCGTCTTTTTACTATATATTATTCATAGAGAATTGGACGTATATAGAACATATAGATGCATTTGAATTGTGTATAATTATTAGAAATACGCCACTTTGGATACCATTGAAGTAAAATGTATTTAATTTAGTACCTCTAGAATAATTCATACTGATTAAAGAATTAGTGAATGTACCCTTTTAGTAGGTACTTCTTTTGTATTCACTAATTCTTTAATCAATGCGTAAAATATAACCAAATACCTTATATACATTCTATTCAAACTTCAAACCAACAAGTTCTCTATGTAAACTTTTATTATTACCCAAGAGAAAGGCAAAAAGCTACATTCTCATTTGTTTCCTTTTCATTATAACAAGAAACATAGAACTATGATCCTTTATTATTTAAATAAACAAAGCTTTCACATAAAGGATATTCATATAAAATGCCACGATCTCAGTACTTTTGTTGTTATTTTAGATTGAGTTCGTTTGCATTTTATACGGGCAGCAATACAGATCTAGATAGGGCGGTGCTACACTTTAGAAACTCTTTCAGTATAAATTAAGATTACATTATATATAAAGAAATAGATTAATAAACGATTAGACATATATTAATTGGGACGTAAATTCACCTTATTCCCAGCGTGTCGCAGTGTGTGCGTAAGAGACTACGAATAAATAATAATAATCGGTAAGCAACACGTGACTAATAATTCTTATTAATATCACGACTGCTTCAGAGTTACTAGATAGACTGAGGAGTTATGATGTCTTGGCGAATCTACGTACCCCAATATATACATATACATCGTATACATGCTTACCCCTCTACGTACTTAACCTGATAGGCAGAGAATATCGATCACCACCTGGACCGATCCTGACAAATCTCTCTTGCTTCACTCACTCCTATTAACCTTATCATACATGCTGTTCTGTTGTTCACACTACGTACACCGCCTTGAGAAGAATGTCTTCAATTTGATGTGTATAAGTTCTACGCCGCCTATCCCATAGGGTATTTAAATACTTATAACTAGTATTTTCGTCGGCACAGAAGTATAAGTTTATCGTAGGTCGTATTATATGTAGCTAGCAGTCTTCCCGCGACCACGGCTTATGCAACTGGGTCGAAACGTCGGGCAAAAATAAAGGTAATCAGATATCTTTATTAATTTATCGTGATATGACCCGGTCTCTCATAGTAAATAAAATATATGTAGCTAGTTCATGTGCCACGTAATTATCCGCAGTGTAGCAGCGCCTTATCCGCTTCAACCGTTGGCTTTAAAATCATTGTTTTAGAGGAAATGAAACGCTCCAACGTTGATGACAATTTGCGTAGAGCTCTTCGAAGTAATGGGGTCGTTGAAAAATGACTGACGTTAGGTAATGCGGATTTGGGATTTAAGGTTCGAGGTTTTATTGTCGAAGGGTACTGAGTTCTTGGGATTTATAGTTCAAAGTTTTATTATCTGAAAGGTCCTGATTTGTTTAGGCATTATTTACATTGCTGATGGTTTGACAGTTTTTCCAAGGTACTCAACTTTATTGACTTAGTAACTATTGCCTATGCTGTGGATTAGTCTTGCGAAGTCTATTAAATAAGTAAACGAGATAATAAGCCTTGAAATTCTTCTACTTGAATATTTTTTAGTGATACCTCTATAGTATTCAACTGAATCTTTATACAACTCTTTGTACGGATAGTTCTATTCAAATAGTAGATTCCAATCTTTTCATTGAAAACCTTAAAAGAACCAAGTAAACGTTCCCACGGTCTATTCTATTGGATAAAATGTCCATCCAGATATTCAAGCATTTTACTTTTAGTAATAATAGATTTTTCAGTTATTTCTATCCATCTTTGCCATGTCAAGTCGAGGTAAAATACAATCTTTTGGCTGTTATTTTAAATTGTCACCAATATATCACGACAGTAACGCCATCGCATCATAGTATTGCCACATAAAATAAACCTGAAATAAACCAGAATATGAATAAATAAACATGTGACCACAGGTGACTGAAGAGATGATACAACGACCAGAATCATTAGTTCTAGAGACTTATCTAGAGTAAACTTGTCTAGAGACTGAAATAGGAAAAAAATCATAAGCTCAATCAATCGATAAAACAGAAATTGTGTCTATTTTAATACTATATCTATATAAGTGGTAAAGTCTCTTTAAACTAGTACCAATCTTCTTAGAACTCAGAAAGTCCTGGAATTATTCTCACGGTCCTCCCTCCTACGCACAATCGATGAAAGGTCGCTCCTCAAACACTGCACAAGGGTTAACAAATAAACTAATAACTTTGTACTAAACAGGAACAAATAGGTAGCTAATAATAGCATATTTGTCGATGTTTTGTCTTATTTAAGCACGCTTTTCACTGTCATATATGAATATTCAAGAAGATGATATGAGCTTAAGTCATATTGATACTGGACGTTAACAATCTTGACTTCTTCTATCGATCTTGTCTTAATAGAAATCTTATAAAATTAGGGAAGGTTGCGGTTGAGTGAAGTGGAAGGGCGGTTACGTAGGGGTCGTCCGAATAAGACATTTGAAAGCTAGATACACGATGTATTAAAAAAGGATGACGTTAGAATTACCTTTAACCACCGAGTGTGTAAGAGTGTCATTGAAGCGAAAGTGGTCTGTCAGGATCGGGACAAATGGGGATCTGTGATCTCTGCCTATCCATCTACAGGGAATCAGGCGTGATGCGTATGCATGTATGTATGTAATAAAACAATATCTAGTGTGGTTGTCAAAAACTCACAAGTTCTACGAAACTAAGAAGTAGTTGTATGTGTCATGCACATACTGTCCATGTCCATATTTCTTTGAAGGCTAGACATAGACCATAGATTCGTTAGACACCTACGTAACCACGTTTGCTTCAGATACTATTTCTAATCATACAAAAACCCAGCATGTCTAAATAACCTGATTCGACGTAAAAACTAGAAGCACTGACGATTATCTAACCCGAGGAATAGTCAAGTTTCTAAACAATTAATATTCCCACCTGTTTATCACACCATAATTATGACAGTAAAAAATTTTCGACGTTAAACTTAACACTTTATGCATGTTCAGTATCAGCACATGTGGTGAGGTTTGTTTATTTATGTGTAGAACGAAGGGTTAACCGTTTATGTGCTGCGGACTAACGTCAAAGGAGCGTCCGAAATAACGTGGGAAATGTTATCCCTTGTTATGTTTGAACGTGCTCCCTTAATATTTCGTAGCGTAAATAGTTGTTTATCTTTGAGCTATATATATTTACTTGAATTAAAAACACAGAAAAAAATACATATATGTATGTAATATACAGTTTTTAGGTTTATAGTTTTAATTTCTTGCTTTATTGTATATTGAATAAATAAATATTAAACACAACTAAAAAAAATATATACAGTGCAATAAATGTAAATATACAATTATATAATGCTGAGCTAATAATAGACGAGTGGTATTTTTAATATCCATTAATATATAGTAAAGCTAGAAAATGTTTTCTATTAATAATATTATAAGAACGTATTCAAATTTAAATTGACCAAAACAAAACAACAAACCAAATGTAATGTGAAAATGTAAATAAAAACCATTGATTTCCGTTAAGGCGCAATAAAATCAAATTAAAAGCAGGCAGTAAAGTATTGAGCAGTATCTGAGACCTTAAATCCCGGAGGCGTTTCGGTTCCTCACGTAATATACACCCTCTTCTAGACATTTCCATTAAGGCTGAATTTCTGGGAGCGCTCCTCACTTGATGGGAATTAAAATTGCTTTCTAACGAAACCTGGGTGTTGAATAACATACCCAAGCGAATGCGGGAGTATCCTATAATCGCTTTATAAATTGACAAAACCTCGGAGATATAATTTTTTGATCGTTAGTAGTTAATACAATCAAAATAATCCTAAATAAGTTGCTAGTTCTTCGCATGCTAACATAATTTCATAGACCCTATTTTAATTACGAGTAGATAGTGCGATATACAAAATTCTTTATTGTACCAAAAGTTATTTACATGTTGTGGGACACTTCTTTTAAGTCAGATTTTACAATTCTATTTAAGTCGTACCGCGAAACTATTACGTCATATTTACAATTACTTATCTGTAACACAAATATTTTTTTACATTAAGAAAAAAATGTCTCATGTCGTGAAACATCACTAATGGAGACGGATACACAAACACGCTCTATAATTAGCATCATTGATAAAACGATTAAAACACCAACCTATTCCCATAGCTTCAAGCCCATGACGTATGGAACCATATGTTTACTTTCACACTAGGACCACTGTGAAAGAGTTCATCAACTTACAAACTCCTTTTATAAAGATTCTCACCATTAAGCAGGATGTGAATAGTATTAAGAATGCCAAATGAGTGGTGGGCCGCGATTTATGGGCACACATGCGACCATTGTGTCTTGTGTTACACTGTTCTTAGAATGTTCATTCATTAATTTCACTTGATGCCTCACTCGCATTAAGGGGAGATGATTTCGACCCATCATGTCTGTAATATTGCATACATTTATGTCATACTTGCCGAAGACGGTTATTTCTGTAACTTGCAAAATAAGGAGTTTGATTTTGTCATATTTAGCTTGGCTCTTGGTAACATTGATGATAGTGGTTTACATAAGTCACAACCTTGGTTGTGATAGCGCCCCAAAATAATTTTTCTTCGGCGATATTAACCATAATTATTTTTATCGTTATATGAACAGTTAGTGATCGTTATGCACATGCTAAGCATGAAATAACAAGCGATGACTAAGAGTGCTTTTCGGATTCCTTGCAATCTAACTAGGGGAAACCACAGACCAAGCCCGGGAATAACTAAAATAAATGTGCATTTGAATAGAACATAACTTTTCTATGTGGGCGTTAACTCCCCCTCACTTAAGGCTTTCAGGATGAAAGTAGAAGTTTCAGAGAATTGCGATGGTTTTCAAAGCAGGCGTGGGCCGAATATTAATGTATATTATAAGGTAAAAACTATGCTATTTATTAGTCACGACGTTTAACCTTGCGGGTAGTTACATATTCGCGTGTTCATCTCTGCAATCGCAAATATAGTAATTCAATATTCTATGGCCTCTTCAGATTGGGTATATTAATAAGAGTGAATAACTCTTTAGTAAATTTTTGTTGGGTTAATCCCTTTATTGATTATACACTTAATTATACCAATTATACGCAACAATCACTTCATATAAAAATTCATTCAGGAATGCCATTCCAATTAGAGTTACAGATTAATTCGAAAATTTCAGGCAAATTGAGCCTAAGAACAAAATCTCATTATGTATTCCCTCTCATTATTTTGATTGAGTTCTGAAACGTTATTTCAAAGACTTTCGCAGTCGAACTTTCGTGTTTACTCGTGAAAGTATTCGTAAAACCCTCTCTATCGAATTGTATAAATTTGTACTATAAAGTTATTATTTATTTCCGTTATTTTCAAATCAAAAATTATTTTCATGAATTTATTAATATTACAAACATAACAATTATAAGTGTTAATTTATTTTTAAACTTAATTTCATTTCCTGTACAAAAACATACCACAATTTTCAGTTACAATAAAACAGCTTCCCATTCGGTCTAACAAATACTTCTAATATTGTACAAAAAAGACCAATATGTACCATGTATACCTGACCAAAAGTGAACCATAAACCCACACATTCAAACCGGGAGTGTCGTCAAACAAACAATCCTAATTGAGGTGGGAAGGACCGTGGGAATCGGGGTGTTTACGCTCTTTTTAAGGTCAGCTGAGCCTTAAGCCTTAAAAAGCTTTTTAACTTCGGTGTAGAAAGAGTGGTGTAAAATTTTATTGGCTTGGAATGTACCTGGAATGGTGTTAACATGGGGTTTTGTTACACCTATACCTATCTATATGACTTTTATTTAAATAACATAATATTGCAGTGGCAGTGTAAAAAGCTTTGAAATAATACCTATTATAGTAATCTGTTTACAAAATATATCAGAAAAGTGACATCAAAATAAACAAAGAAAAAATGGTTATTCTTTGGAATAGAAGCAATATTGGACGAATAACACATGGCAATATTGAATACCACCTATTTCTTTAACTGACTACGAATGAAGAAATGAACCATAACTTAGTTCCCGTCAGGCTTTAAACCATTCCATAATCACCAATATGGACACACAAGCCCTAACTACCATACAAAGAATAACAGTCGTAATATTTCATTATTTATATAGTAACAGAATCAGTTTCCCCATTTCCTAAATGGAAATTCTTTGAACTGCATTCGCGTTCCGGTGACGTGAAACAAAACGAAACTGTATCTGTTTGGAGTAAATCGATAACCGTTTCAGCGGAGGCGAACCGACAAATCCTACCATATGCATTGAACAAAGGATAACATACATATAACTCTCGATTGCCTAGGCAGAGATCACGGATATATAATTTGATAAGTATTAGTCTCGATCTTTTTTTTCCCGCCGAGCTGGACGCCTTTTGGGATCTCCATGGCACACACTAATTGACTGACATTTAATTCTGATTGGTAATATTTATATGATAACTTAGTCTTATATTACATTTTTGTTATTTAATTTTTAATTTTTATTTATTGTATATATTGTATTATATATATTCGTCGGTACTATTGTGGCATTTAATGTACTGTGGAGTTTCAATAAAGGATTATTATTATTATCTTGATGAAACACTTCATACACCCACGGTGTTTATAGGTCTAGGATTATAAAGCTGCCTTTCTTATGCTCGAATATGGAATACGCCTGATTCCCTTTAGATATTGAGATCTGAGATTATGGTTTCTCCAAATTCTGTAAATTGTTGTTTTATATAAAGTCCATGATGGCGATCCTTAGTTTCTGAGCATCCTATTATGGAATTAGAGGCTTTATATATGTATGAATAACATATATAAAGACAAAGACAAACGCGTTCATGACCATTAACCCTTACGGGGTAGTCAGAGGTTCAGGTGTCCATTTCCGCAACTGCGAAGGTAGTGATTAATAAAATTGGTATTATAGCATATGTATTGATTTTATTTCATAAGTATGTACAACCAAAAGTTTGTAAACTGACACAATGACCAAATAACGATTAGCTTTACCTCTTGAGGTGTCTCCGAATAAAATTTTCAAATAACTGTTTCAGAACCGGATTGCACCGGATTTAAAACAAAGACCTATGATAAAGCCTAACATGTTCCGAGTCTAACTGAGCCGCACAAAAGACACATTGATACAGATTAAACGTCAAGAACAGACAACTATATTGTGCTCATTCCTTTTCCTGTGTGTGTGTGTGTTTCACCCACTTTCTTACATCCACACTAACGTATATTATATAACGTATATATTTACGACTATAATTCGAAGATGGTGAGAGTTTCATACAGTTAAACATATAATAAACTAGAGACCCGCTCCGGCTTTGCACTGTTATAAAATATATAGCCTACTCCACTATTTAATGGATGTTATTATTATTATTATTATTAAAAAACCATAATAGTTATTATTATTAAAAAACCGCATCAAAATCCGTTGCGTAATTTCAATGATTTAAGCATACAAAAGGATATAGGGACAGAGAAAGCGACTTTGTTTTATACTATAGTGATTATTGATAGGCAGGGAGAGTTCCACAGGGCTATTTATAAATATAATAAATATGAGTACTTACTAGTATGCATACACTTTATCACTGTCATTGTTAGTCTTTCTGACTAAAGTCTTCTTCTTACTTACATACTTAACTTATATTTATATATAACTTATATTTCACTACTATTATTCATTGGGATAGTTTCGTACGTCCATTTACCTATATTGTAGTAAATGCATGCGCGTATGAACTCGTACATACATTTTCACGACGGTCTTTGTCAGTCAGAAGTTTGTGTTCATTCACATGCATATATATTAGTGTTGTATTTATTTATTTTGAAACAAGAACAAATTTTGTATTTGGCAGGTATATTTTATATGTAAATATATTTAGTTTTAAAATTTTATTTTGTAATTATTAGTTTATTTGAATCTTTATTTATTAAGTATTATTAATTTGATTTATTACTTCATGTAAATATTGAATAAAAATACTTGACAAGACCTTTATCCCATAAACCGTACTCACAAGACCTCTGACTACCCTACAGGCAACAAAACTCGTGTACTGTACCCATTCGTACAATCCTTTGTAACAGTAAACAGCAAGCTCAATTCCATAGTAATTTATGTTGGTGCCTAATTAGGACCATTTATCTTACTAAACTTACTTCAGCTTCAGTCCTAATACCCACAGGCATAGCTAGACATAAAACAGACGAAAGTAACAACAGTACATACGTATATATTCACGCCCTTTAAACCCTTTAGAGTATACAAAACTTAACTTAGATATAATATCTCCTAGGTCACTTTAGCATGAATATCGCGATTGCGATGTGATAATAGAATATTAATGAAAGGTAGCTAGCCAATCGCCTAACAGATTCCAAGACCCCTAGTCTCTTGGTCGCCTTCTACGACATGCCGGGAAGAACGGTAGCTAGTTTGCATTCTTTTGCGTCCCAGACTAGCATATTGCTTAATTAGAACCATTTATCTTACTAAACTTACTTTAGTTTCATTCCTGATACCCGGTTATTATATAAATTCTTACGACTTTTAATGTCTTTCAGGGTAGACAGAACAGAATATTGGGGTTGTTATGTCATTATGGAACATTGGTGACAGGTTGCGAGCCCATCGCTCAATATAACAGTATAATATATTTACGTATTTATAGTCGAACAGGGTCTCGAGTAATGAAATAGCAACCAGTCACCAATTTTCCATGCCAATGCCATAACACTGACAATAGATGTACTGAGATGATATAGTTAACTTTATTCTCTTCATCTTTTTAATCATTACGATTTAAATTAAACAGATATTAGTCAGATAGACGCTATATTGAAAAAAGGTGACGTTAGTCAAATGTCAATGAAGCGAAAGTGGTCTGTCAGGATCGGGACAAATGGGGATCCGTGATCTCTGCCTGCCCCTCTACAGGGAATCAGGCGTGATGTGTATGTATGTAAATTATACACTATTTCAAATGAAATCCAAATATTCTCAAACAACATATGCCATATGCAAACGTTTTTTTTTAAAACTAGGTCATGAAGGCAAAGCAAGGATCTTGTTTTGAATGCCGCATTCACTGTTTCTGTGCCGTGTATGCCTGCCGGCTGAAAGCTGTGCTTCTCAAGTCCCGTGAGGAGGTTTATTATGAAGTGTCCTTATTACTACGGACGCATTAGGTCTGTGCTAGTCCGGGATTTTGAAAGTGTAGCTAGCTGTTTTCTTGGTTGCTGTATTCTATTAGTTATTAGATAGTATTAAATAAGATTTCTTGCTGTTAGTGACTAAGATATAAGGTTTTGGGTGGAAAATCCTTGAAGTATATCTTCTTGGTCATATTTGGTATAGTATATACATACATACACATCACGCCTGATTCCTTGTAGAGGGGTAGGCAGAGATCACGGATCTCCATCTTTACCGATCCTGACAAACCACTTGTACACTCACATTCGGCGGTTATAGGTACTTGTAACATCACCATTTTTCAATAAATTGTCTATCTGACTGTCATATTATGTCTTATAAGGCAGGTTCTTACATACATGTAGTATCACTTTATAAGCTAGAACTTAATAAGTTGTACATAACTTAGTTAAGTAGGAGTCTCAAAGGGAATAGCAACTTAAGAACTTGGCTCAATAACTTAGTACTTCTATATATCTAGACTTAACCAACTTAAGCTGCCTTTTCACTTTACATTCACTTACATACATGTTTACCTGTAATTTACATACAACATAATATATATTAGTGACAAGTTAACATAATATGTATATACTTCACGTCTCGAATGCTTTGTGTGGTAGCAAAAGTACGTGTAACGCGTAATTGTAAAAAAAAATAATTTATAGCTGCTTGACTTAACTTGACATAACAACCATTTCTAATTATATAATCAGCATATACCATATACGAGATCGAACATCGAAAAAGATACAAGACAATGTAAGATATATAATAAGTTTACAAAATGTAGTTAGGTTACCCAATCCAAAGATTAGACAAAGACTTTTACTACATTTTACTCACTACAGAAATTCCCTTTAACATAATGACATTCATTATAAATTATATTATATAAAAGAAACCATTAAAGTACCTACCAATCCATGCAAATGTCATAGTGAATACCTATTGATTTTCGCCTGCAACATTTAACCCTTGGAAACCTTTAGTGAAACTTTAACCTTTAGACTACCCTTAGCAGTGCAGCAGGGTAAAGTAGAAGCTATTTGTAATAATACATTAGTGTTACGACTGAAAACTGTTGTGTAGTAGTCGGAAGGTTGATGACTAAGTTTTGAAGCTTTAGAAGACTGAGTGACCAATTTTTCCAAAGAATTGATTTATTATATTAAAAGCTACTTTAACATTAGTTAGGTGTATATGTTTTTGGTTGAAGAGATATATCTGTCAATAATAATTAATATGAATGCCATTACAACACCCGAAAGTACATCTTTATTTTCGAGGTTCTGATCCAAAAGAAGTGTATACTATACACCCTCATTAAAGATAAAAAGAAAATACTTTATTCACTACTTAAAGCTTACATTATACAATAATTAAAATATAAAATCTTGTTGCTGTGAAAAGGTGCTGCTTAAGTATACGATGTAGCTAGGCTGTATCACTGGTATTCCGGCAGCACCCAATTTGTAATCTATTACAAGCTGCCATATAATAAATAATAAACATACAGAAAATAATATAATGATGATTAACATGAACCGATGCCCTGAAAAGGTCGCTGGTAGTGGTTGGCTGAGGGCTACGAGTGATCGTGTTTTGTGGCGTACCCTTGGGGAGGCCTACATCCAGCAGTGGATTGACATAGGTTGATTGATTAACATGGTGACAAAGATAAATTTAACATGACTTATATATAAAACTAGTGACCCGCTCCGGCTTTGCACGGGTATAAAATATATAGCCTATTCCACTATTTAATGGATGTTATTATACATATAAATCTTCCTCTTGAATCACTCTATCTATTAAAAAAAACCGCATCAAAATCCGTTGCGTAGTTTTAAAGATTTAAGCATACAAAGTGACATAGGGACAAAGAAAGCGACTTTGTTTTATACTATGTAGTGATTAAACTTAACTCACCTTTCTATCAATAGGATAATCAATTTAGGCCAAACAGAATGGCAGTTAGTTCTTATACCATTTCCAGAACTGGGTTAAAACAGCAACTAGGCCAGAAGGTCACCAAACAATTTGCAACGAGTGCAACCGGGAGTTAAAACTATGCTAATTGGGCTCGAGCGAGACTTCAAATGGAATAGAGAGAATCGAATGTTTAATTCTAGATGCAGTTTCAAATGGGATTAGGTAAACAATATTCTAACATATTTAGTTGTTAGTAATAACAGAGATATCTGTTCAAGTCCAAACCCAAAAGACGAGTCCTATACAGTTGCTCAGAGGAGTGAGACAGGGGGATGTTATCTCCCCAAAACTGTTCTCAAACGCACTGGAGGACCTCTTCAAAACTCTGGATTGGACTGGGATGGGTATCAATGTCAATGGCAGATACCTCACGCACCTTCGCTTCGCTGATGACATTGTCTTGATGGCGGAGTCGCTGCAGGATCTGCAGGAAATGCTGCACAGTTTGAACGCTGCCTCACGGTCGGTCGGTCTCCGGATGAACTTGGACATGACTAAGGTCATGTTCAATGAACTTGTGGTCCCGGAGCCGATTGCGATAAATGGAGAGGCGCTCGAAACTGTCCAGGAATATGTCTACCTGGGACAATTATTGCAGTTGGGTAGGCACAGTTTCGAGCGGGAGATTTCCAGAAGAGTGCAGCTGGGCTGGGCAGCATTTGGGAAGTTGCGTCACATCTTCTCGTCGCCACTACCGCAGTGCCTGAAAACCAGGGTTTATAACCAGTGTGTCCTACCCGTAATGACATACGGATCCGAGACGTGGAACATGACAGTCGGGCTAGCCCACCGACTACATGTCGCTCAGCGAGCAATGGAGCGTTCAATGCTGGGTATCTCGTTAAGGGACAGAGTCCGGAACGAGATTATCCGGCAAAGAACCAAAGTGATAGACATAGTCTATCGCTGTTGTAAACTGAAGTGGCAGTGGGCCGGCCACGTCTGTCGTAGAACCGACGACCGCTGGAGTAAAGCGGTTCTTGAGTGGAGGCCACGTCTCGGCAAACGTAGTGTAAGACGCCCCCATGCCAGGTGGACCGATGACCTCAAGAAGGTTGCTGGTAGTGGCTGGATGAGGGCCACGAAAGATCGTCTTTTGTGGCGTACCCTTGGGGAGGCCTACGTCCAGCAGTGGACTGATACAGGCTGATTGATTGAATAACAGAGACAAACAAAGATGAAAGTGCTCACGATCATTAACCCTGGGTAGTTAGAGGTTCAGATGTCCATCTCCACAATTGCGATGGTAGTTATTCTACTATGGCCACCTCGAACCCACGTGTTGATCAGAGTAACATATATTAAAATCTTTCTAAAACAGAAAAGTCTATGACTTCAATTAATACATTATCCATTGCTGACTTCTCCCTAATCATCAGATTGGGGTAGGGGATCTTTGTCTACCCCTCTGTAACAAAACGGGCTTGATGTGGTATGTACTTATGGGATATCGCAATGCTCAATAGTTTTACCCGTAGTGTTTTAGCTGCCTCCTACAAAATATGCAAAATATTTTAACATTTGTTTGCAAATCACTAAACATATTAAATTAGTGTATACATACTTTTGATGTACACTGCGCTGAGCTTACCTGTCCTGTAACAGGGCATAGTTTCGGGGCATAGATAAGAGATGAGTTCATGTATTACGTAATATTTATTAATAAATAAATAACTTTGTACATTACTAAAATATTTATAGTTCATTTTTGTCAGTCTGTTACGCCATTGCAACTATGAGTAAAACAGAAAAAAGGTTCAAACGGGTCAACCGACAGTTTTGATAACTTGGCAGCAAGGAGGTTCCTTTGTTACGTCTCAAACCTCTTTTTGAGGTGGAAATGAGAAAATAAAAAGAAACAATGAAAAGTTTTCACCTATAGAACCATAGACAAGTTTAACTTGATGAACTTAATACGATTGTTAGTACTATTATGAATACATATACACTTACGTACAGAACAAAATCGCTTATTATCGCTTATTTAATCTTATTTGGGACAAAATGTTTCAAACATACAACTTACACTGGAGTATAATACTATGCATATAATACATATTTGTTTGCCTTTACAACTGAAAGATTTAAACTAATACAATTGATATACCATTTCGATTAATTCCCAATCATACAAAATACGTTTTCGCATAACTATGACTTTTGTACCATTCACTAAACTAATAAATACATCCCCCTGATTTACTTAGTAAGAATACACCTTCCGTAGGCTAACCTTTTTATCCCTTACTCAGACCCTTTTAGAGGGATCAAACAAAAAGTTCAAGGGAACTTATAAAAATTCCTTCTGTATTTTTGCTACTGTGCATTATGACTTATGAAAATATTACTATAGATTATGCGTAATACATAGACAAATCATGATGTAATACATACATACATACACATCACGCCCGATTCCCTGTAGAGAGGAAGGCAGAGATGGTGGATCCACATTTGTCCCGATCCTGACAAATTACTTTAGCTTCATTAACACTAATACACCTCTTCACACCTACTCGATTGAATTAATATGTGTATAACAGATTACTTAAAAATACTTTAGCTATGCCATTTGGGCACTTTAATGGTTAATAGATACAGTGTCAATTTTCACAATAGCGGAGTAATTGAATTATGACTACATCAAACAAACGTGGTAGATGGTGATCCATATCGTTGATGCTTGGTGTGATAGTACACATTACGAGATACATATGTTCACGTCTCTACGCCAATAACGGGACAGGCAGAAACTATCGATCCTCACCTGAAACGATAATGAGAAATCTTACCTTAATCAAGCTTACCTTAGTCACAAATATAAGAATTTAGTTTAAAGCATGTAACAGTAATGAATTTTAGTAATGGATGTCACATAATAAACTCAAAAACATGAGTATATACATTTTACAAGAAAACGGAACTGATCGCGCATACATATTTCATAAACAAAGTATTACCTTTGTTACCCGACATATGCATAACTCCCGTTTTCTTCTAAAATTAATATAAAACGCAAATCTTTTATAAATATTATGAGTATATACACGTATGTCTGTTTTATGTAAAGACATATAGCAGTAGAAACTAAACTAAATAATAAGATAAACTACATTGAACTACGAGTACATCCTGACATAATATGCGAATGAATGAAAGTATATTGACAAAAGGAATATATGCGGCTGAAGTGGCAGATGGGGATCCGTGATCTATGCCTACTTCTACAGGGAATCGGGCGTGATGAGTATGTATGTCTAAAATACATCTATTACAAGCAAGATAATGTTGTAGCTGCTTCCAACTCAATTCTCTTGGGTTAACTTCAGAAATGCTTAACTCCACTTTGCTTTACCAACTTCCGTCCAACCACTGAACTTGTTCTGGGCTTCTTCTATCAGTTTTCAGTGTATCTAACTAGCTGCCTTTCTTACTACTAACCCTTGGCGTGGAGAACAAGGTAACGCAAAGTTACACATACATTCACGTCCTTTAATCCTTTTAAGAGATTCGCGATTTATACTCATGATTAATAACTAACGGGACTCATCGCGTATGAAAGGTAATTTTATTATATAAAAACATACGCGATAAATCCTGTTAGTTATTAATCATGCCCTTTAATCCCTTTCAGGGTGGACAGAACCTCTAAGACACGATACTATTGCCTATGTTACTTTTATGAATGAATATGGGTTTTGATGTTATATGGGACATTTTACTTAGCTAGCTTAACTTGTTGCTAGCCTATCACTCAATGGATTCCATTTACCCTTATACCCGTATTTCTCCAGCGACATGGTGGCAGAACTGTAGCTAGTTAGCTTTTTTACATCCCAGAGTAGCACGGGCCATAGAGTTATCAGGAGAAATTTATTACACGTCATTAATGTACTTTCTTTGACATTACATACTCTATAGTAATGTTAAAAGTATCTGACTAAGGGATAATTGTGTTGGGTGATGAGCTAGCAAGCTCAATATTTCTGCGTACAACACCGAAAGAACGCTAAAGATCTCTCTTTATATGCGATATGAACTTTGAACATGTAAATATACAGTAATCATGAGTAAACAAATTAAAACTGTGAACTTAAAGTAGAAATAAAAAATAAATTATATAGAAAATATCTTTATAGTCATTTTTAAACACTCACGATTTATACATACTCATTTTATTTACTATGTGAGACCGGGTCATATCACGATAAATTAATAAAGATATCTGATTACCTTTATTTTGCCCGACGTTTCGACCCAGTTGTATAGGCCGTGGTCGCGGGAAGACTTCACATAGTAAATAAAATCTATATAATCATTGCTGTCAGAGGGTGGTAGGGTTCCCAAGACACTGATAGCATAGACATAGATATGTAAATTATATATCTTTACCCAAACCACTGGGTTACACACTTCTTATCAATTTAAACCAGTCCCTTTACCCGCATAACACATACATATTTATCTTTAATTGGACCATGCAAATCTATGTTGTAGATAACTCTTATCCTGTTACCCACAAGGTCGATTTTCGTTTCCACCTTCTATTAGAATTTGCTTGTGCGAAGTTAATTGATATATCCTTTGTACCTCGTCTGAGATATGGGGGTACGATGTCGGAACATTAAATGAAAATAGAACAAGCGGTAGTACGGAATTTCAATTTTACTACTATATCAAAATTGTTTTCCTACAAGCTTATTGTATACTATAAATAAGTCAAAAGACAAACGCGTTCAAACCATTATCCCTTGCGAGGTAGTCAGAGGTTCAGGTTTCCATCTCCGCAATTGCGAAGGTAGTAATTCTATGGACACCTCGAACCCACGTGTTGACCAGATAGTCAGTACTCTATGTGACAAATATTAATATTTAATACTGACTAAGGAACAAAATATTATATTTGAACGGAACCTATTATGTTCCCAAAAAGCTAGTTTTTAAAAGCGTAGTTCTTAACTCTGCCTCCAACGAGAATCGAACCCGAGACCTTACGATAAGCATTCAGGGTGCTAATCGATCATACTACGGAGGTCGTCTAATACTATATACGGAGGTCGTCGTATACTATATGAGACATGACTCAACAGAACCCTTTGTACTCACTATATATTTCATTCTATTAACACCATAGACAAGGACAGGTAGTTTTTTAAATAAACAATACTGACACCCCTATTTTTCTGAAACGAAAGCACGACTTAAAGTAATGGCCTTAATAGAAATAATATTATCATCATCCTTAATACGAATTACTCTTAAAGGGTATCTCAAACGACAGGGTTATGAAATGAGCTCTGACGTCACAAATTAGCATCCTCTAGCACCTTTATGCTAATAATGTTGCCAGGAATACAAATCCCTTTTAAATGAGCTTCCTGAATAACCGCTGGCTTAATGCTGCAGTGCTGTGCGCACGGGCTTATTTTAATAAATAAAATGCTTAATCCTTTGCCTGGCGCTTTTAAAAATATTAACTTCAGTAAACTATGCTTTTTATAAAGTCCCGTTATACGTATATATAACATCCTTTAATCCCTTTCGGGGTGGACAGAACTGCGGTGACGCGATAATATATCCTAAATGACTTTTAGCTCGATATGTGTTGTCATATGAAAAAATATGACAGGTTGTTAATTAATAGCCAAAATTTCCCTTTAATTACTAGTTTCTTAATCGGCTCCTACGACATGCCGGGAAGAACGGCAGCTATTTAGCAGACTTTACGTTCCATCTAGTATGGTACATGTTCTTTTTAGGCTCAGCGCCAATAGATTTCATTTCCTACTATATGTCGGAAGGAAAGTTAGCTATTTAGCAAGGAGCTAGTTCAATTGGCGTAATAGTGTCCTAAAGTATTATTAACAAAGTACACAACTCAATAATTTCCAAGCAATAGCCATCGAGTAGAAGTCAAAGTCCGAATAGGAATAATGGTGAAACTTTAGAGTTGTACGACTCTTAATATCGAGTTTCAATGAAGGCTCGTTTACAGTTCGACTGCAGTTTCAACTTTAATAGGTTTTGCCTTGTTAACTGGTGTGTTTGGGATTAGTAACAATCAAAAGTAATAATCTGTATTGTGTAATAATATTATTCACACTATTATCACAATAATAGTGTTATAAATGTTTGTAGAATTATTTTAAGTACGTACAAACAATTCTCTTTATAACCACCCCGTGATACTTACTCGAGGGAAAATCTAAAATCAAATAATAGAAACTAAACAAATAATATTAGACTCAATTATCACATAATCATCAATAATATATAATATAATCAAATATTATGATAAAAAAATCATATTAAATACAATCTAATATACTTAAGTTATCCATCGTTTTAGGCAGGAAAATAAAAACAAACTAATATCAAATTGGTAATCAATTTAATGTAATCAAATTAGTTTTTGTTTTTATTTTTCTACCTTAAAACGTTGGATAATCTACTGAGATTATATCTATGGTACGAAAAAAACTGTTTTTTTTATTTCCTCATCCAAAAAATATAGCCACATAATCAAAAGCCGATCGCGCAAAATATGAACATATGCGAGCGGCATAGACAATCCGCACATTCAGCCGCAGATAGCAATAAAAAGCGACAAAGGGCTGTATATTCTCAAGTGGGCCAGTTGTTAGTATAATTTATTGCCGCACTATTCACGGCTTCACACTAGGCCGGATTAGGGGTGGGGTCGCCGGTAAAAAGGCGGTATGAAAGTTAAAAGGATACCGGTAAAGTGAAAGTGTGTGTGTGCTGTTTTAATTAAGAGTGAAAGTACGTAAATATAAACGCTTATATTTTGTTATTAAAATATGTATACGTATTTACAAAGCACATTTTCTTATTAATTTTTGTGTAGACACTTAGTGATAAAATTATTTTTAAGTCATAATATGCTTTCACAAGAAGCGCTCACCTGTAACAACTTTTTTATTATATTACAGGCTAAATCATTTACACAATTATAATTTTTATTATTAGAGTATATCCGATAGTAGAGAACTTAAATCACTGTTTACCACGTAGGGAAACGTTCGTAAGTAATTATTATGCATTTATAGTTTTAAGAGATTCGCGATTTATACTCATGATTAATAGCAAACGGGACTTAACGCGATAAGTCCCGTTTGCTATTAATTATTATGCATTTGATAAGTATTAACTATAATTTTTTTTACATGAAGTAATACATCAAATTGATAGTACTAAATAAATAAAGATTAAAATAAACTAATAATTATAATAAAATCTTAAAGCTAAATATAGACAAACAAGCAAGCAGCAAAAATATATCGGCTATTAGATAAGTTAATGCTTATGTTACCGAAAATATTAACCGATTAGTAACCGCACCCCATCTCTATCCAAAACAATATTTACCGCTGCCTAGAAAGATGATATTCGAAACTGTTTATGTTAACCCTTAATCGGAAGGGCAAAGGGCAGGTTCGCGCCTGCTGTGCAAAAAAGGGTTAATGTCGCGAAAAAGGGTGACATCTCAATCATATGTCACTTTTTTCGCTTTTGGGGTAAACAGCCAAGTTTATGCCTCACTTATGGATTATTGAGCTGTTAAATATTCCCTATAGGGGTGGAAATAAATATATTTTCCTTAGTTATTTTTAGCACTAATAGTAACTAACTTCAATAACGGGATTGTGGTCGAATAAGAATAGAAAATATTGGTGATAGAGAATACTATTAAGGTGCTAGCTCAAGTAAATGTTCCATTGACACCTAGATTCTTCGTTGCGTTTGGACAAAATTTAAAAATTCATTTTCAGAACATGAGCTTTAATATATTATTAATATTTTTAGCCCCTTTTCGAGTGTTCTAGATTTTTTGAAGCTTTTTCCTAGCTGTAATTCATTCTACTTGGCGTATCAGCAGATTAGAATAGACGGGTTTACCAATAGGTACTGAATTTTTTTCTCATGATTTTAGTTGGAAAGATAATAAATAAATCTAAACAATAAATACTCATCCACCAAGTAAAGAACTACTAATAAAGATTTTTATTATATCTTTAATGTCTCTAAGATATTTGTCCATAAAATATGCTGCACTGTAAACTACCTCATTTAGCACTGAATATCTTATGTAAACATTTATTAAAAAATTACAAGGTCTAACAAAATATAATAATCCGGTTAATTTCACCATAACTTTAAACACGTATATCACAACCGCCCTTCCATAAAAATATCTATTACACTATCCGTAACAAGTGTTTTTGACAATTGAAACTCGGTGGATGCCCTCTTGAATTTTTTTAACAAATGTCATGGATCATCGTGGCAATTGTTTGCAGAATAGTCCGAGGGCGGAACGCGGCCTATTGTGGGGTTTTAAAAAACACATTTGGAAATTAAATGTAATTGTTCGCTCGTTAGCTTCGGAAGAGGGTTGGGCAATTTTTATCATCTGTTCGGTGATTATTTGGACGTTTCTGCTACATTAAAGCACTTGTGGACGATTTTGAGGGTGTACATAAATTATGTAGTATGTGTGATTGTTTTTAAATGCACTAAATGTGTATGTGTGTGTAATCTTTACTTACTTTTTGATGGAAATTATTTAGTTTTATTAGCAGGTTGTTCTAGACGATTATATAATGAAAATTGCTTAAATGTAAATGAAATGGAATTTAGTGATTATAATATCAGCAAATACCGTGTTTTAATTAAAAAATTTAGGATCAATACAGATTTATATCTAAAAATATAAAACTGTCAACTTGTATATAAAGAGAACAATTTGAAATTCCCATAAGAGATAGCTTACACAACAGTAGCAGAAAAAAATTAATACACACGTATTTACTGCTCAAAGAAACGTTGTAAATGACAATTAAATTTAATGAATGCAATTTTAATTGAAGGCTTTCATCATATACACCAAAATAATTTAAGTTTTAATGCATATTCGTGCACTCATGTTTATCTTATAATTGAGACTGAGTGCAACTCAAATACTATCAAAGTTGTGTTATTCTATGGAAACACAACGTTGTTGTTATCTTACTGGATTATCAAAGTAACAGTTATTCTAGTGAGTAAACACTACGCAAAAGCAACATTTAGTATCTCTATAGCTAAACAATCTGACCGTAATCCCGTCATAAATTAATCAATCTCCTATGACACGTATTCATTGTCCGCAACGCCCATAAAACACTTGCCCTTTTCACGAATGATGAGATGCCATATTCGTTGGTAAGTCCATAAAAAACTAATTCTCCCTTTGTGGCCCTGTGATGAGCAAATATGAATATGGTCAGCCCATAAGGTGACAATTGGTCACCATTCATAAGGGTAGGGAAGGGGAAAGACGAGTAAATACTGCCGATGAGTAAGTAATAAAAACGAAAGTATTTTGTTTTGTATAAAAAGTAAGATTTATATAACGTATGTTTTAAAGAAAGATATTAAGTATATGCATATTAAGTAAATTAAATAAACTAAAATATGTATACAACTTTGGTCTTACTATCAAGGGTTTCCGTTATTTTCTGAAGGGTTTAATAAACGTGTAGAGAAAATATGTTATGTATCTGATAATTGATATCATCACTGTTGTTTATGATGATAACGAAAATAAAATAAAAATCAATGAATTGTAATTCATAAAATTTTGTTTATTGAAAAATTTAAGGATATAAATATTTTATATTATACACAGTTATAATAAAGACAAGATATAAATACTCTATAAAATAGTTTTAAAATAAATGCTAGTTATACATTAAGGAAAACTATTACGAGTATGAGTATATAACGCCCATCCCTAAACAAGGGTGCAGAGTATATTGTTACCCACGGCCCCTTTTGGCTAGTAAACCATAAATTTATGCATAAAATATGCGCAATCATCTGTCGATTTGTATTAGCATGTGTATCACTGTACTTTTTTATTGGAATTGTGCTTACATAGAAGCTTGTCGAGATATAGTATAGTGATGGTTAATAATTTTATGTTAGTTTTCAGAAGTCATAAGTTCAATTTCCTAATCTTAATACTAATATATCCTTTTTATTCTGACCAGCATTTATCTTACATTAGATTATTACGATAAATATTAATCTTGTTAGCAGACTTAAAATTAATATTTTCTGAAAAATTGAGTTACGTTTCCTGTTGCAATTCTATCTCTATTGAAGTCAAACGTGACTTAGGAGTAATATGTTTCTAAATTTAGTCCTTATAAACTATACACGTGTTTTATCGAATCTATTTCAAAGATAGTATCCATTAGAAAACGTATAAACACTCACTGTAAGCACATTGAATAGATTCATTCACTCATACTCAATAGATACAAAAACTGTTTAATTCCCTAAAAAACGTACTTGATAACAATCACATGCATGTATTTAGGGGCTTCTAATCGCATTTGAATCATGTTAGTTTGTATATTAGAAGGTCTAATTTGAATCAGGTGGACTTTTTCGAAAAGGGGACTGTTTTTTATACTATAACAGCGTTAGAAACATTATTCTAATGATGTTTAGATGTATATATGCGGTAGATAAGGTGTATTTATGTTGATGGATTTGTTTGGGTGATGATTTGTATTAGATTTAGATAAACATACGTGTTTAAAGGATTAGGACATTTAATCGTATTAATTGGATATAGTTAAGTGTGTTTTGTTTTTAAATAAACATTCAGACCTGTAATTAATTACTAGTGATGTGATGATTGATGTTCAAAGATTTACACGAGTTTTTAAAACTCTCTCAAAATATATATATATATATATACCAAACAATACTTACATAGTATTATTTTATCGGTAACCGTATTATTATTTTTACGTGACATTCTATCTACTATACATACATACTCGTATTTATATTTAAACTGTCTACTTAAAAATTAATTCACATTGAAAGGGATTCGAAGTTAATTAAATTATGCAACCGTATTGTGGTTAAGTGTCGTTCAATGGGTCAGCGATATCCACTGGGATCTTTTAAGGCCCGTGGGAGGAAAGGGGGATATTTTGTTCCCACGGAGTCCTAAGGGAATAGAATTGTTCCATGGGAGTTGAATTGAAATAAAAATGTAGGCTATGAGTACCTAAAAGGAAAGTAATTGAAGGATTTTTCATTGCAAATCAGATGACCCTTTTGTTTATTGACTAACTACTACTATACATAGAATATACTTTACTACTACTAGAATCATCAATGTTTGGGTCAAACGGTGATTGGTCTAAGAATTTTGTTCGTTAATACTCTACTAATAAAATAATTGTAACAACTTAAGAGTAGCTTAAAGCACACGTATGTATATTGACATTGGTGGTCATCCATATACCGCAAGATACAACTACGTTTTTTGTTTAAGTCTGTCAATAAATTACAGGTCTTAAAGATCTTATACACTCAATACGTTTGATATTGCTTTTCAAACATACCCTGTACATAGAAAAACCTTTTTATACTAATCCCCTTTTTTACCAATTTTGGTAACTGTATAATTCATAATGTTAGTTGTCTGGAAGAAATGGCTTTAAGCCATAAGACCACCTATTTTTTTCCGTTTAATGTTCCTTATTTTATTTGTTTATTGTGTATATTTAAATGATGGTCATAAATAGCTGAGCTGGGACCATTTCACTGAGCAATGACATGCACATGTAGGATTTAATAACTTACTTGCATAAACTCCTTTTCTCTTTTTTTTCTTTTTTTAATTTCCTGTCTGTGTATGTCAATGTGTTTTTATGAATAAAGCTTATTATTATTAAATAATTAATTAATTAATTCCCCATTTTTATTCCCCAGGGTATCCATACCAAGCTACTCGGGGAACCTATCCGTGGTAGTTCCCAATGGGGAGACGTGGGAGCGGCTGGGGGCCGAAATGGTGCTCACCGCGATGGTATGCGCTACCTACTTCGCGGCCATGGCGAAGCGATGGACTGGTAACGCCCCAGTGCTCGTGGGGATCGCTTATTGCGCTGCTACGTTTGTGTCTGTAAGTAAGACTGATAAAATACAGTTATATTATAATACACATCACACCAATTTCCCCGTAAAGGGGTATGCATAGCTTACGGATCCCCATCTACCCTGATCCCCACAAACCACTTTCGCTTCATTAACACTCATACACACTCGGCGGTTATAGGTACTACTAACGTCACCCTTTTTTAATATGGCGTCTATCTGACCGTTATAATGTCATAGTGTTATTTTTATAACAATTATTTTCTTGACCGTAACAACAACACTCGTTCGGGGTAGGGAAAGAGTCAATTGAAAATTTCTGCCAATGTAAGTAAAGTTTAATAATTTTTAAAGTTCCATATTCAGATGATGCGCTTATAATGCGCTTTTATAACATCAGAATCAGTTGAAACCCTATGGCGTAATACCGAAAGAGACCTATAGTTTTAAGAGATTCGCGATTTACACTCATGATTACACTCATGATAAAGGTAACTTTATTATATAAAAACATACGCGATAAGTCCCGTTAGTTATTAATCTTGAAAGAGACCTAGTTATATACGATGTTATAATCCTCAAAAATTATCCAATGTCTTGGGCATTAGGGACGTATTAAGGGCAGGTCAGAGACAAAATTTAATAGCCGTAATTTAGAGGTTCCTTTTATTATCCTCTGTTTACGATGCGAATTACGATTTACTGTGACAACGAAACGGAAATAATAGGAAACATTAGAACCGACTGGATAATAGTAAAAATAATATATAATCATGACTGGGCAAACGGGCAAAAAAAAGCTTTTGTTTTATTGGCATAAGTGTTCTTTTTGTGTTGTGATTCAATAATAGTGAATATTTTCAGTTATACGTGAAGGTTTATTTATGAAGCTTATATAAAGGATATAAGAAAATATTATTAGTTTCGAATAGTCCGAAAATAAACGGATTTTCGTTACAATTGAAATAAAACGTATTAAGTAAATAATAATAGTATTTTTTAATGATTTTAATAGAGATATAAGTACCTCTATATGAGTGAAAACCTCGTATCTTCATCTTATTTTATTCACCAATTTTGAAACGTAGTTGAAACATCTGTAAAAAAACTTTTACGAACAAATTTTACTTTTCCTGTCTCTTGTACAATTTTAATAAATTAATCGAACGTAAACATAATTTTCCTTCAGTCCAAAGTAAATACTTATATTACTCGGGTCAAAGGTATTCAAATATAAACAAGTAAGGCAGGATCGTAGGATTGGCATGCCATCTGCCCCCACAATAGGCAGGTAGATGCAAATAATAGTCCCTATTGAGAGAGATACAGCTTCCGCTTTACACAATGGGGCAGACAGACATTGTACGCCTGTACAGCTTTGTTTTTAGTACTTATTAAAGGACTTTTTCAATGTTTGGGGCTTTTTGTACATACATACATATATGTTCATGTTCTTCAATCCCTTTCGGGTGGACAGAACCTCGGGGATATGAGATCTCCTAGGTTACTATTTACCATGAATTGCGCGGTTGCGATATCATAATGGAACATTGGTGACAGGTTGCTACCCCATCGCCCAATAGATTCTATTTACCCATAGTCTTGAAGTAGCCTCCTACGACATGCCGCGAGGAACGGCAGCTAGTTAGTATTCTTTTTACGTCCCATACTAGCAAATAATAAAGCTAATGAAGATGGCATAGATGGTTTCTAATGTAGTGGGAGTATTAAGACGTATTATGACAGTCACTTAGATAATAGAGAGTGTATGAGAGGATGTATGAATGTCAATGAAGTGAAAGTGGTCTGTCAGGATCGGGACAAATGGGGATCCGTGATCTCTGCCTACCCCTCTACAGAGAATCAGGCGTGATGTATATGTAAGTATGTACTTAAACAATATATTGAAAAAGGGTAACGTTGGAATTACCTATAACCGCCGAGTGTGTATGAATATCAATAAAGCGAAAATGGTTTGTCAGAATCAGATACGATCCGTGATCTTTACCTACCCCTCTACAGGAAGTCGTCCATGTGTATGTATGTGAAAATAAGTTTCACAAAAGATTAAATTGAAGGGAAGCCTCATTTGCATAATGATATTTACGAGTAATTCATGAAGAAGTAATTAACTTAATTTAACGCTGCTACAGAATATTTTTAGGATACTTTAAACACTCACCTACCTAAAAGGTCTGCTATGATCTTGACCCTTGACTAGGGCTAACCCATTTTTCACTAAATAATTAGGTGATAAGTTTATATATGAATACTATGGACAACCATGTGGCCAAATAAATGTTATCTTTCATTCTTTTAATGCACTGCATACTGGTATCACTTACAAGTTCCAATATATGTATCTCTGACGTCTATTTTCAGAAATTCGTAAACCTTAGCGATGGTTTCTCGAGTCTAAAATAATCCTTGTATATTTCAAGTATATGTTATCTTTCTTTCTTTCAATGTGGCAATCATTTACATTAACAAACGATCGATTAACCAAAGAATCAAACCCGGATTCTTGAACAGTCCTTAGTCTATAAGTATTCGATTAAACAATACTACCAGAGTGTTAACAAAGAAATTATTAACTTTAATGTAAAGTATTGGAAGTGGTAAACAAAACAGATGCAGTTCACTCACGATCTTTTTAAAGTTCATCACTCCCTATTAACGTTAATTATAAAGATGATGAAACTAAGGCTTAGGGCTTGTGTACATTTAAAAAGATTTATGCAACGACTTGTAAGGCATTGTAATACGGATTTAGATTTTAAAATTACTAGTAGGATTCACCATGACATATTGAGTATACACGGAGGCTATACCGCCATCATTTCCTATAATATGTACATATTCAGTAGGCGTTGCAAGCTTTTTGATTACAGCGGACACTACTATACATACCTATATAGATATTAGTATAGTATTCTTATATATTTGCCTTTATGGACTATAAAAATCACAAAGCCCACAAACAAAACAGCATAAACATCGCAAACACAAAATCTAATCAGCTGAGTTAGAACCATTTTGCTCCGACAATAACAGGCACAAGCTGTACCCTCTAGTTTGTTTGTTAGTTTTAATTGTAAACTTTTTAATTTGTGTATAATTTGTAGGTATGAATAAACGCTCTTAATATTATTTTTTATAGTACCTACCCATTTCATATTTGATACACTAGTCGTTAAAGTGCCTATAAACGTAGCAACAAATTCAACAGTGTGCACATGCCTTAGTATTGCGGACAGCTGATTCTAAAATTTAATTGTTAAGCCGAAATCCTCCTAGATTAATCATAGCACGACCCAAGACGCGTGTAACATCTGCCCCTTGTCAATGAAATAAAAAAGCAGGTGACACCTCTTGCTAAAGGAAAAATAACCCTATTTGATCAGCTTTAGAGTTCTATTTTCTATGTAGGCACAGGATCTTGGGATAATTTTGTCTGATACAAAGTAACGTAGTTCGTGGAATCGCCTTCTTTTGTAAACGAAGTATTTCAGTAAATTCATTTTATCAGCCACATATGTGTTGCGTGTGGATTGCGATGATATTGTTGCTGGATCGTAGGATTTTATGTTACTCGAAATTACTTTTATATTGACTTTTCCTTATTTTTTTTATGGATAGGTGCTTAGTATGGAATCCTTGAAAACGTAACAGGTATTGCCTTTAAGAAGGCTGAGTTTAAATGCTCATTTGTATCTGGTGTTTAAGAATTGTATTAGGAATCAAACATTATCTTGGTAAGCACTTTACAGGTCAGACACTTACAAGCAGGTACAACAAACTTATATTGTTTGTTGGGATGGAACTCTACTTCTTATAACACATAAACCTACACGTCCTTTTAAGCAAACTTTCTGTTAACAATAGGTTCTTGACTACAACTGTACTCCACAATTCCCGGAACAAAATCTTCAACTCTTACCATCGAATAACTACTACCATACAAACAACTAACCTAAAAATTCTTTCCAGATGCCATCCTTAAACCCAGCCCGCTCTCTGGGTCCCGCCTTCGTCCTATCCAGATGGGACAGCCACTGGGTCTGCTGGGTCGGACCCTTAGCCGGCGGAATAGCCTGCGGTTTACTCCACGAGTGGTCAACCAGAAAGCCCAGCCACTCTAACTCCAGAGCGTCATCTCCTCGCGACATAGATGAACTGGATAAACCGACCTTCGTGAATCATCATCATTATAGACACGCCCCCAGTTATTGTGCGGCTGCTGTCCCGAGACCAGATCAGGCAGAACCAGTGTATGGTGGAACGAAGTCTATGTACTGCAGATCGCCTCCGCCGTCCAGGCATAATCTGCACAGGTCAGCCCTTGGGACTACGTGGTCGATGTAATTGAATTTTGGTGCTAAGCTTGTCTAGATAGATGTAGTTTGTTCTAGGTATTGGCATAGATAATGCTATACTAGTTTTATTATGTCATAATAATTTTAATTGTTAAGTTTACCAGAGACTAGAATTTAGTAAAGTAGTAACTTAAATATTAGAATAAATATATGTAGTATAAGATACGTATTAGTAGTGATATATTTAAGTATGTAGTAATGATTACAGATATAGATACAGTAGATGATTACAGTAAATAATGCACTCTATTAGTTTACTTTCTTATCTTCTTAGACTATGCAGAAAATTATTATAGATAGTACAGTATTATTAACACTTAGTTTTAATATATTAATTAGCAATCTGTAGGAGAGAAAGTAGTAGTTAAAAATTAGTAGTAATATGATTATTCCGTATTTGATGTTGTACTTATATACAATCCGAAAACACTTCCAAGTTTGTTCGCCCGATGGGGGGCATGTAAATATCTATAGATACTATTTAGACTACAATTTCTATCTAGAGCAAGAATACTGTGAGTTTCTTCCTATCTATATAAAATCTGTATGCTAAGTATATGTTGCTGTGTGGACGTTAAAAAAATGTTATGATATGCCATTCTTGTTGACTTCTCGGAATAGATGGATTCTTTAGGGCGAGGGACTAGTAACTTATAACTTATATTCCAAACATGCTCTAAAGAATATTCAAGACATATTGTGTCTCTAAGGTACTGATCACCCCAAAAGAGGTAAAAAGACATGACTATATACTCTACTATAGTGTGAATAGTATGTGTGTACTAATTAAAATTTAATTACTATATTTTTAGTTTTCTCACTCTGGTAATTATAGTTTCACATAAACAAATTAACTTAACAAACAATTAATCTATCTAGACAACCTTTGCATTTTGATGTAGTTTTAAGATGTATGTAGTATTATGTTCTTACTAATTTTAATACCATAGTGCCTTATTTTAACAAACACACACCTTTATCCTTTACGGGGTAGTCAAAGGTTCTTGTGTCTACTTTCGTAATGTAATAGCTACTTTTTCGGTGAAGGAAAACATCGTGTCCTAAGATATGTATATACTAATAAGCAGTGCCTTTTCACGGTAACATGATATCACCTATCATGTCAATGCTCTTACTTACGATGTTGTACCTCTGAATACCATTAATCTCAAAAGAAATGTAGAAATAGCATTTCTTACACTTTTTTTATTTGCGTCGAAGCAAAACTTAAGTTGGTTGGTTAAAAGGAAATTGAATTTGTTTGTTTTAAACTTAGTTTCTGAGAAAGTCTGCGGTGAAGGCTTTCAAGGAAAAGAAGGAGTGTAAACCACGAAGGGGTAGAAAGAATCAAAGCCTTTTTATTGAATGAGCTATGTTGTGTAAATTATCACCGACGTATGCAATATTAGAATTAGGCTTTACTTCTGTTCCGTTCTGGGGCCCAATTTAACTTGAGTTTTAGCACAATCGTAGTCCAATATTAGTTCCATAATAATGTGAAGTTGTTAGCGGATTAGAATAAGTGTCAAATTTCGCCTTTAAAGTGGTAAAATCTGTCACTTTCGCTATTCCACGAACAACTTCACACTGTTATTAAAGTGACATTGAACTGAGATTTTCCAAAAAGCATTAGTGGACTTGAGCTCCTGGTCGTTGACTTAATTATTAACATACTTTGCGAATGATATCTCTACTTGAGAATTGAGGTTGATCTACGTGTACATCTCTGAAATTGCAGGACAGGTTATTTCATAATTACCTTGAACCATCTTTTATCATGAGTACATTGGTATCTATAATAAATTGCATTATATTACCGATACAGGCCTTACACGTAGTAACCTTACCCCAGATCTTTCATCAACCATGTTAATCAGGGACTAACCCAACTCTACCATTCTATTCCAGATCGCAATCCGTCTACAGCAAAGGCAGTAGTGCGGCTACAGGTCCCCTATTATCAGCCCAAAGCGTGATGCTGCGACCTCCGCCTGGACCCATGATGAACCAACACGTGATTACCCATAACCAGAATGCTCATAATACCCAGAGGGACCCTACGTATGGCGGGAGTATCAATGGAGTACGGCCGGGACCTACAGGTGAGATATAAAGAAGGATGTTGAAGATGTAGTGTAGAAGATTTCTTATGTAGGGATTTGTTTTTGGGTCGTCGTAGAAGGAGTAAGGGGTAGAATTAAATAAAATCTATTCGGCTAGGCTAAATTAAATATGTCCTGTTAAACAGCTAAAAATATTTTCTTATTAATATAATTGCTTTTGGGAATTGCATTGAATTTAACTAATTGAAATTTTTCCCTGTACATACATAAGAGATGACTTTAAACCGTACGATATCTGCCAGGATGCTAAGCTCCTATAAAATAAGCAACACTGTGTCGATTCTAAATGTCAGTCTAATTAAATTTGACATACGCAATCCCTAAGTCAAGCACATACATTTTAAAGTTTTGTTTTAGTATTTTGCCATTGGTTTAAAAGCACTAGGCTCTTTCTCTCGTTCTAGTTTGACTATTCATCATATTTTCAGGAGCCCCAGTACCAGAGCGCCGAGACTCCATGTACGGCACAACGAGACGAGGTCCCATGTCAGTGGATGACAGCGCTTATGGTACCTACACACGGGCCTGCAGACCCGAACAGTACTAGCGCCGGCCCAAGCAGCACAACATTGCGCTGCTTTTTGACGTTTGAACTCTGACACACTACTGACAGTTCAGTGACAGGCCAGTGATGTGTAGTTTTTATTAATATTTAAGGCCATGAACCGCAAGGGTTGAGACGTGGCGTGGTTAGAGTACCCGCCACATAGGGTGGCAGTTGGAGGCGTCGCCACAGTCGCGTAATCCAGTGTTGCCAGTAAACACGCCAAAACTAGCACTCACTGTGCCATACGGCTCGATACATTATATTGAGGTTTCATTTGTAACGATCTTTGGTTGCAGAGCTATAAACTCAAATAAAACAAATTAATATACCAAAGTCAAAAGTCAAAATATTTTTATTCAAAATAGGCCCTAGCATAAGCTCTCTTTGAAAGTTATTTTATGATCTAAGTACAAATTAAAAAAACTATATATTGACAAAAGGAATATATATGAGTGAAGTGGAAGGGCGGTTACGTAGGGGCCGGCCTAATAAGACATATATGTAACAGTCAGATAGACGCTATATTGAAAAAAGGTGACGTTAGGAGTACCTATAACCGCCGAGAGTGTATTAGAGAATGTATGAATGTCAATGAAGCGAAAGTGGTCTGTCAGGATCGGGACAAATGGGGATCCGTGATCTCTGCCTACCCCTCTACAGGGAATCAGGTGTGATGTGTATGTATGTATGTAAAAAAACTATTTCAAACATGGCACTGAGCATTGTCTTTACATATTTTTCGGCTGCTCAAGATGCCACGTCATGAAGACCACGACCGCTCTGATAAGAGCGTAACGATTGAGAAGAAGAAGTTCAGCGGAGACCCTTGGAGAAGAACTAACAAGAAACTCCAGAAATCAATTTATTATAATCACCCTTAACAAACATAAAAATTACAAAGAGTGGGCAAAAAACACAATGCTGGTAATACTAAATTTACCTTTCATACAAAATAACACGCAATGGCGGAAACGTCAAATTTAGTTCCAAGTTTGGCTACTGCCACCGTATGTGGCGGGTACTCTAGAGGTAATGAAACGTAGGTTCGTTAGGATTTTGTGCCATGTTTTAAAAGAATAAGCTAAGAGATCCCTATTAATGCTTGAAACAATACTATTTTGATGTTACTCTTTTACTACATACTATGTAATACGAAAAAACGCTTACCCTGCTGCTACATTCGTAAAATACAATAATATTATTTTTAATTTTCGTGTATCAGTATCATACTCGTCGTACTTAATTGATATTCAAATAAAACCGTTATTTTTAGTTTCCACAGGGCAAATAATCTTCATTGCTTCTTTAGGTTTAATATGAAATAGTTACATATTGTAACTTATATATGATTCAAAAATTTCTCTAGTATTGTTTTCAAGTGATTATAGTAAAAGCTCTTAGATAATACTCCCACCCCTAAATTAATAATAATTATGTGAAAAACGTGTGTTTTAACGTATAAATAAGAGTTTTTGAATTGTTGACAATGTTTTAAATATAAACTTAATAACGTAGGAATGTAAGGAAATCGTACTCAATAGCTTTGAAGTCTCTATAACGGAACTTTGCTAATACAAAATTTGTTACAACTAACGTAAATCAGTAAAGTTTTAAATGGTATGGGTATTTTATTTAGTTTATTAATACTCAAAACTCGTAGATAGATAGGTAATAAACAATTAAATAATTAAGAGGCTATGACATTGTCATGTATTAAGATTCAATTCCAAAAAATACAAAATGTATCATCATTTTAATAACCAAAAGTAAATATTGTGCCATAATTTCAGTTGGAGCTTTAAAAAGTAGAATGTTGTATGTCTTTGTTTACCTTTTACTGTTCATGTGTTGAACTATAGAACTTAATACTATACTATTTCGAAGTATGCATTATTTCAATAAATAATAAAACATATTAATAAAATGTCAGATAGGTATATCATATTAAATGATTCTCGAGGTGGATGTAGAGATCCCGCCATATAAATTGGCAGTTGGGGGCGTCGCCACAGTCGCGTAATTCAGTGTTACCAGTAAACAAGCCAAAACTAGCACTTACTGTGCCATACGGCTCGATACATTATAGGTTTCATTTGTAACGGTCTTTGGTTGCAGAGCTATAAACTCAAATAAAACAAATTAATATATCAAAGTCAAAATATGTTTATTTAAAATAGGCCCTATCACAAGCTCTCTTTGAATGTTATCTTATGATCTAAGTATAACAACAATAAAGATTATTATTGTTAATTATAAAAATAATAATCTTTATTGTTGTTATCCTTAGATCATAAGATAACTTTCAATAAGAGCTTGTGATAGGGCCTATTTTGAATAAAAATATTTTGACTTTTGACTTTGATATATTAATTTGTTTTATTTGAGTTTATAGCTCTGCAACCAAAGACCGTTACAAATGAAACCTATAATGTATCGAGCCGTATGGCACAGTGATTGCTAGTTTTGGCGTGTTTACTGGCAAAAGTGAATTATGCAACTGCGGCGACGCCTCCATCTGCTATAATATATTCAAAATTATAAATATCACAAGCTCTCTTTGTAAGTTATCTTATGATCTAAGTATAAATTAAAAAAACTATTTCAAACATGGCACTGAGCATTGTCTTTACATATTTTTTACCGAGGTTAGATCAGCGGAGACCCTAGCTTGGAGAAGAACTAACAAGAAACTCCGGAAATCAATTTATTATAATCACCCTTAACAAACATAAAAATTACAAAGAGTGGGCAAAAACACAACGCTGCTAATACTAAATTTACCTTTCATACAAAATAACACGCAATGGCGGAAACGTCAAATTTAGTTCCAAGTTTGGCTACTGCCAATTTATGTGGCGGGATCTCTACGTGAAGAACAGAAAAGAGATTTCACAGGATCGTTCTAAGTGGTGATCGATAGTCTCTGCCTATCTCCTTAGGGATGTAGAGGCGTGAATATATATCAATAATATCCGTCTTAGCTTTAAGTTATGTACAATAGTTAGTTTTAAGATGTTTTCTGACTCATAAATATGTTTTTAGCATCGTTTTATAAAATCATGGATTAACTTTTTGAAACTATTGAGATTTGATAGATATCTATTAGGCCTAAAAATCATGTAATCGAAAGTTGTAATAACCAATAACATTTTATATGTTACTCAAGGTAGGTATATACCATTTATATGCCAAATTCAACTGATAACATGTACAGTCAACGCTAAAAGTGCAGTTCCAGCAACATTTTATAAGGTTTAAGTTTATAAGAACAAAAGACAATATTTTTCATTTCAAAGCATGCGAACGAATAGTGGTCTTGACAATGCATAGTGGCGTCAGTTTTTCAAATGTAAAATATTGTCTTTTGTACTTATAAACGTAAACCTTATAAAAAGTTACTGGGACTGCACTTTTAGCGCTGACTGTAGTTTAGTCCCATACAACCACGGGATATATAACTACAGTATTACATATTCTGCATTTACTATCATGTATTAAAGGACCAAATCTTAGATTAAGTGTTACCATAAAATACTCGTAAGGTTGCTAGCTTTTAATATAGTTTAAGACTTGAATAAAACCATACTTAAACTTCATACCCATGATCTTTGAAGGGGCATTCAGAAACTTTGATAACACCAATCCTATTGAATTAACGAACTTCTATATATCTGATATAGAAAGCTATCTTCGATATGAATTGTCCTGTGACCTCCATTTAAAGGTATTGGTCGTGAAGTATATATGTATCCAAGTTATATGGACTTGTATCTTTCAAAAGACCAAGTTAGTTAAGTACAGTTGTAGATAATAAAATCGTAGTGTTAAGTTAAAATGATGAAGTTATTGTTGTTGTATAATTAGTTAGGTTGATCACATTAAGACTTCGAATTGTATATATTTATTCAACGAACTTCGCACAAATAAACTTTCTTACTTACTTGAACTTGTGTTTCATTACAATTAATGGCTCTCCTCAAGGTAGGTGTATGTAGCGTGAAGATCAGAACTACATGTATGAGACGGTAAATGGATGTGAGTGTAGCAAGAGAGATTTGTCGGGATCGTTTCAGGTGGCGATCAATAATTGCTGCCTATCCTGTTAGGGAATTAAAGGCGTGAATATGAGTATAATAATCATAATCCCAAAATGACTTATCTTAACCTCTTTCAAGTCCCGTTCGATCACCAAAGTTAAGAAGGTCTTGCAAATATTGGTAAGACAAAAAGATCCTTGGAAAACGATCGTATTCCACGGGATAGATTAGATTAAGTATGTTTCTGTAATTTACACATTTATATACATCACGCCTATGCATAAGCGTAGAACTACGGATGAAGGACCTTAGATGTAACAGTGGTAACATAAACTATGAGGTAATAAGTAGGTGTTAGGGCGTAATAAAAGTCGATATAGCGGCAATACATAATTTATTTTCTTAAAAAAGCACAGATGCGATTCGATTCTAACATTCTCTGGGGCCTACGCCACAATTGTTGATCAAAAAGTTCACTAACGCCCTCTCGGTTGTAACTTCTTAAACTAAATTCTTTCGCCAATAGCAATATATCGAACCACAAAATTACTGCCTGGTATAACCAAACTCTATTTTAATGGTTTTAGCCGTTCGCAGTTATATTTACTGCAAATAAAACCATAAAAATGACCGTGATTAAGTTGTAACTTTGATAAGCCTATGAATTAATCAACTGTGACAGTAGATACAATACAATAGTTATATAATACAATAGTCTATCGAATGAAAAATGGGCTATATGATTGAATAAAGACGCAACTGCAATCCAAATAGTACTCTAATGTACTATTTGGATTGCAGTTGCGTCTTAATTCTCTTGTCTTAATTCAAAAAGGCGTTAGTAAACCTGTTTTCAGAGTCTCTATGTCTTGTAAAATTGTAGCAAAATGTCGCGTGCATCTAAATACACGGGTCAAAAAGTGAGCGTCGAAATTCCGTTACTTAAACCGTTAAATTCTACATAACAAGCAATATTTGTCACTGGAGATAATTACTGATTTGAGAATATCATTGGCAGTGTAAATGGATTGGTTGAATTACTTTTGCTTAGTGACAATAAGTTCAATTAAGCTAACTTGTATCATTATTTCAAATCAATATCTTAAGAGAAGTAGACAATGCTCCAAATAGACAAATGCTCGAAACGCTTCGTTATGCAGTTGTTGTGAATAACAATAACATGTGCAATAACATATCTAACAAGGTATGTTCTTGAAGCCTCCTTTCACCAAATAATCTGACCGATCAAGGGAGATATTAATGAATACGGATGTTAAGTTGACTAAAATTTCCCAGTTGTTAGTTAACTTTTATGTGGAAATTTTTGAGTACAAAATACAAAAAGTGTTCACTTAGATATCCATTAACAAATATTGCCTGTTCTTTCGATCTATTTAGTCTTCATCTTATCTTAAGTATGTTTTAAGTTACATTGAGGTAAACCTGTTTACAATTCAGAAACATCTTAACCATGCATGCATTAAACACTATCTAAATAATATGAAATTATTATTTCACTAAGAGATATCGTTTACAATTATAATAAATTACAAAAGTAACTTAGCAAGATTTTGAGATATATGTAAATTCAAGTCCCTTTTCAAGAATTTAATTAGGTAAACATCTCTATGTCAGCAGCCTGTCTGTGAAGACGATGTCAAGGGTAATGTGATTTACCAAAATCGCATTTGAATCGTACTTCAATAGCGGTGTGAAGTAGCAAGTGTCATGACTCTAGAGTATTCCAAGCCAAGCTAGATTCGTTCATTTTGTTATTGAATCGTTTCACGAATTTAATTTAATTTTCACTCTAAAAAGAACAGGATAGAATTATGAGAGGTGGTAGGAGCAAAATATGTCAGTACATAAGAAAATGTTAAACTATTTCAATCAATACCTTTATAATTGTTAAGTAACTTTTGTAATATTTATATCTTGTATGTTTCACATGCAATCTTGAATCCTACAATAAATTATTCTCTCGAAACGAAAATTATCGCAAGTATATGTGCGTAAATTCCTTTTAAAATACACCAGTCAGTAATCCTAATAAATATCGAAATAGTTACTATTATAATAATAATAAATTAGTACTAGAGCTATTATAATTAGAGTTCTGAAATATCAGTCATAAAATTAGAGAAATAAATAATACAATTTGTTGCTTACAGCGCGAAAAAATCAATATGCATTTAGAATATTTATACACAACTTTTTATACGAATAAATTAATAAACAGCCTTTAATATTAAGCAATTTCTAGTTTTAATGTAATCAAGTAAGAAAATCTACATTGAAGACATTCATTTTCAGCTCAAATTGGTATTCACTCAAGTGGTAAATATAATCCATTCATAATTGTTATGTAATTTCATAATTTGCTTAATTCCCTATTAAATAAAAACCTGTCTTAGCACAATTGTTAAACCCGTCAAAAATAAACGTCGATCAGAAAGAAGTAGGAGCGTAAAAAGAATACGTCGCGCGGGTAGTTGCAAAACGCAATACGCCATCTAGCGTTTCGAAATAGTACTAGAAATACACAGAACTACAAGACATTCGTTTTTGTGTTATTCCTTCAGCAGACACAACTGCTCTCGTTTCCTTCCTGATCACCCATCGGTGATTGGGTTTGGAGATCCACAGCTGAGTAATGTAATGTAAGGAAATTATGTTCAATTTTTTGGCACCAACTTATATGTATAACATACAATCTATCTATCAACCTATGTCAGTCCACTGCTGGACGTAGGCCTCCCCAAGGTTACGCCACAAAACACGATCACTCGTGGCCAGCCCACCACTACCAGCGACCTTTTTCAGGTCATGGGTTCACCTAATTGGGGAGCGTACTACACTACGTTTACCGAGACATACATACAAAGCATGCCCTTTCATTATAGATTTGTCGTGTGCTCACATTTTCGATGTCAAGATCTTTAGCCACTACAAGATAGTTGTTACTCTATTTATGGTGGTGACGATATGGACTGTAACAGTACCTATTTGAAAGAGCTACGTTTCTTCAACATATCTGTGGTCGGTCCCTCGTGTCTAGAGGATCATAATTAGTATAAGGGTTACTTCTGGAACTTTTGTTCTTTAACACAAGTAAGTCATATTTTAGTCTTTCAGAAATTAATACCTGGCCATACGACTATCATGGCACTGATGTATGTATCGTGTGCAAAACTGTTAATCTGAAATTCTTAATATGAATAATAACGCATCACCAACCCTTTACAAATCCCTGAAAGTGAGCACTCTCAATGAAAAACAAAATCGAAATTCAGTTATTTAATCCAATATTAAAATCTGTATAACTAGCGTGAGATACAAATCATATTTACACGGATCAACATTTGCAGAGCTTGGGTTTGAGAAAACATTAGTTTGAATACATTGATAAACTACTGAGCAGTTAATAGAGATAGCTCTCCATGAGTATTAAAATTCGAATTTTATTTCTTGACTGGAAGAGTAATGAATCAAATGCCATATAAAAGCTGACAAGAAAGGTAGGTAGTTAATATTATATTCAAATGTCATCGCCTTTAATCTCTTCCGGGGTAAATTAAACCTTTTGAGCGATGGGTTAGAAATCTGTCCATAATATTCCATACGATACCAAAACCCCATTATTCATGCTAAAAGGTGACTTAGGGTTATTTCTATGAACAAAGTATATATTCAAACAAATGTTCAATCAAGTATATTGTAGCTTGAATGCAGATTTCGACTACAGCGTGCATTTTGCACAATTCATCTCTCATTTATTGCATTACATACGTGTTAAAATTACTTAATCGTGTTAAAATGTCTTTATCAATCAAGTATCGCCGTTGAGTTAAGGTGATTAAAATTTGAAGAGACATTGTATCAAATACTCTGTTTATCTACTATTCTTATTTTGAGTAAGGTTACATTTTAAGTTTCTTCAAGAACGTAGTATTTTAATATATAATTATTGTAAAGATATGAAGAATAATAACTGAGGATTCAGTTTTTTTCTTGATGCACTTAATTTTTAATAATATGATTTTAATGTGTGCTTATGATCTTTAAGATCATAAAAGATATTTCAAAGAATATTTAATAGAATTCCCAAAACAGATAATGTTAATTATATATTTTTAGAAACGCAAATTACTTATCAAACACAATTCAATTTTGCCCGAAAAATATATGAATGTTTAATAAAATAAAAATAATTCATTACAATTAAAGGTTCAAAATCTTACGATTTTTTTGATTACTTAATATCTAAATAAATAAATAATACTTACAATGTACAAAAACTTCGAGACCTCAAACGATTAATAGTTTCATGTTGGAAATAGTCAAGTTTATTTGACCGGTAATAGAATCAACACATTGGGTACTGACTCTTTGGCTAAAAACTTTAACTTCCTTTTGAAGAGCATTCAATAGTTTTATTACATAGAAAAGTTTGTTTACTATCTCTTATGAAATTAACTTGATATTCGCTTCAAAATAATAGATGAAACTAAATAAATAGTTCAATACCAAAGAGATCGTTTGAGATCACGAAATCGATAACTATGTACAAAAATATTCTAAAGTATAATAAAATAGCGATACATTTTATATTAAAAACTCATTTTATAATACGTTTACTATTGCCACCGTTCTCACTAGGGAATGATTAAGTTCTTTCTTTAAATTCATTATTTATAACCCTAATAAACATTCAACCTTTGACTACCCTGAAAGGGTTGTACTGTCGTGAATGCTTGTATGTATTATTATAAATATAGGACCGGGTAGCATCAGAATCTCATATATTGAAGTTATACTGCATATCAGGCATAATATTATCACTGGGCTGTATAGTCACCAAAATCAGAATAAATCTAATTTTTTTCGAAAATAATTAATGCAGATATTGTTGTGATGATAATATATGTTATCATGTGAGCGAATTATACCTGTCTAGGTTATGTATAAAATTTTGTTCTTTTTTATCTTTCAAAATGTAAGGAACATTCCATTTCGTAGTAATAAGTTGAATTCAAATTCTGTAGTACGTGAATACATAAGTGTTTAAAGTATCAATTCTATACAGTATTAGAATGTTTTTAGAAAAGAATACATTCTCAGTTCCGTGCTATGTGAAATGGGTATAGAAAACGTTTACAAACATACGAAAATATATTTAAAACTCAGCACCTACCAGCTTTAAGCCAAAGGTGAACTAAAGTCTGATTTATAGCAAACCTTAACATACTAACATCCTTAAAAAGTCCTTTATACACTATCATTATAAAAAGCAACACGAGGCAGCAACTCATTCATTTCATAGGGGCGCCATCTATCAAAAGTACAGGGAACTTTTTAGGTAAATTGACTGACAGAGATCTCAAACCGTAAATTCGCAACTACCTTACAATTAATAGCGTTTTCCGTACAAAAGCATTGAGTGTATCGTCCTTTAATGTTGCTAGGTGCTCGTTGTTGCTGTGTGCAATGCCTGTAAACGAGAAATATATAACTATAACACTGATAAAAAGTTTAACTAGCTACAGTATATACATGCAACAATATTTGTTTCTAGATATATGCAGCGGAACGACTATATAAAACAAGATCTATTAATCTACTACAGTTATATTTTATTAATCTAAAAAGACAATTAAAAATTAAGACTATTGAATCAAGATAAAGCAAATGGCGATGATAACTATAATAACTATATTTTGTATTGAAGTTTGTACTATACTTTCATGTCAAGCACACTCAGGAGTAAGACTTTTTACATCCCGCTCTTTTGGCATACCTGAATGTGCCATAATGTACATTCACTCAAAACTTGTGAAATCTTTGATTATATATCTAAATATTTATTTAATCCATAATAGGTAAAATTTCCATAACACTTGACAAAAACACCCTAGTAAAACTTCGTGTTACTGTTCAAAAGATAAGCTAAAATATCCTACTATAACTGCGTCCAGAAGTGTGCAAATGTCAGTTAAAACCACATGTTCCTTACAATTACCTCTAAATCTTAGCATGGTGTTCTAGCAGGCACAACTGCTGTCCTGTTCTTTGCTGTCACCGGGCGCTTGGCGCAGAATCACCTCTTGCACTGTGCAATAGATTCATTAAGGAAAGTAGAAGCGACAGTCGTGAAAGTTTTAACACCTACCCGCAATTTTAAAGTTTTTTTAGGTTATAGTGGGGTGACGATGTGCGTTTTTGTGCCGGATTTATTTGTTAAATAGACATAGTGCTTATAGAAGTATAATTTTAGTGAAATATGTGAAAAAGAATGCCTTTGTATCTTATTTACTTGTCCTACGTAATAAAGATGTATTCGTGCCATATTTACTTTTTAAATAGGTCGGCATAGTTGTGAGAATTTATGTGTAGTGATTAGTAGACATGCTTTATGGTGAATTAGGAACATTGGTGCGTGCAGTGCCAAGACAGGATGATGAAATGAGGACATATTCTGACAATGGAGTGATTAGATTATGATTTTTTGTTTCAATAAGATTATGTGTTATAGTAGTGTAATAAAGCAGAAAGTATGTATAAGTTTAGCAACATTATGTGTTGTTTTCTTTACGTATTTAGATAACCAAGCCTTTGATTCATTGAAAGCCAATATACAATCGTTTATAAAGTCAGGTTCAGTGAGTTATTGAAATTTTATTTACTATACCGGCTTAAAGGACCACATTCTCGATCGAACGCACCAGACTCAAATAGCTCATGTCATGCAAGATACAATAAGATTTATCATTCCCAAGAAATATAAATACTGTTAGTAAAATATGACTAACGTGCAACCTATATGTAGCAAAGTTAAATAAATACATTCCTATTTTCTATTCCAAACAAAACAATTATTATTATATTATACATTAAAGATACGTATATTAATGAATGACGAATATTAACATATCTTTTTACTATATATAAGCGTACACAATCACTTAAGCAAACACTATGATAAATATGAAGCCAAACAACACAAGCTGTACCATGAAATATATATTGGATGTTACTTACATTTAAACACACTCGATAGCATATCCAACCTCCACCTTACACAAACAACGCGATTTTTGACGTTACGAAACGTCACCCAGGTTAGTAAAAAACTAGCTTAAAACCAAGTGACATGTGTCACTTTTGACATTCACAACGAGCTGTTAAATACAAACGTCAGTCAGTAAGGTCCACTTACATTAGCAAACATGGTTAAGCTAATACAATATTTTAGACGAATAAATTACGAATATATTTGTAATGCTTTCAGGAAATATTAATAAGTGAGGGTAACTTTGTTCTTCATCTATAAAAATGTATGTATAATCAATATGAATTTGTTTTAAATAATAATAAAAAATCGTTCTTAATCTATCCATAAATATGTAAAATAAGGTTAATTTTACTTGTGTATAAAAAATGTGGTATACAAATAATGTAAGTATGATTTAGTTGCATGTAATGTGAAAAACGTGCTACTACCAGAAAACTTTTTGCTTAGCTTGGTGCTATGTTCAACCCATGTAACAAACAATTAATATCTAAAGAGAACATTTTCTTTTAGAAGCACCTAAAACCGCCAAGTGACTATGGATTATGAGTGTCAATGAAGCAAAAATGGTCTGTCAGGATCGTGACAAATGGGGTTCCGTGATCTCTGCCTACTCCTTTACAGGGAATCAGGCGTGATGTATGTTTGTAGAACATTTTGTTTCTCTTATTTCTCAACCAAGCTTTGTTGTGATTATATTTTACCTATTTTTTGTACTGATCTGAATATATCTATATATGTTAGTGTGATTGTGTATGTGAGTATACCATAGCTCTAAACATATATTGTAAACTGTAAAGGATACTGTCTTCAGGAGGTTTGTTCTCGGCGGAGTCCATGCCTGGCAGTGCAGCCGCTACCCTTCGGAATAACTGGAATAAGAAAAAAGTATATTTAACGTGGAATAAAGTAGGGTTTGGTTTGCAAAAGATTGCGGATTAATTCTCTGTCTAGTAATACACAAAAGATATTGTTCTATCTGCATTATATGATCAAAAAATTAATTAGGAAATGTATTGGGTCTAGTGTGAGGAAATAAACGTAAAAATCTAAGTAACGTAAAAGCGCCGTATACCGACCGACCTCCTGTATCCGACCATTTTGGTTTTTTCCCTCCTAAACTTATAAATTTCACGTTAAAGTTATGAATTTGCGCTCAATTAGTTCATAAATTTATATTACATTATAAGACAAAATTTGGTTTAGATACGTTAACAGCAAATATCTCATTTGACCGAAATCGTCGCAAGGGAACTTTTTTTGACAAATCGGATCCGAAAAAAACATAAATCGGCGTAAACGAAGATCTGGATTATTTTGAAGAAAACTTGGCTTAATTCGTGGTATTATTGCATCATATCATTTATTGGTTTGTTGAGCACCGTCGATATCAATCAGCAAGTAATATTTGCGTATTTTATTCAAAATATCAAGCAAATAATAATGGTCGGAATCTGGTCCTCTATAAAATGAGTACGTTCCGAATACCGACCACTCTGGTCGGATACAGGATTTTCGTACTTTGGGAATAAAGCTATTTTTCATTTGTTTGATGAGCTTTGAGATTATTTCATGTTAACTTTCTTACTCTTAAGACTATTCTTATTTTAAAGACCTGTATCCGACCAATACTAACTATTATAGTTTTTTTGTAAAAAGTGTCTAAACTTTGACTTTTAATTCTCAAAACGTATCATTACGTCTAACATTGAATGTTTTGAATGCTTACTATTTAGTCATTTTAAACAGATATAATTACTTTTTTGCTATATTGTTATATTAGTCAAGTGTCAATAATGTAAAAAAGTACTAAAAATATGTAGATATGTTAAAATTTAAAATTTTATTACGAAATAATATGATTGGTCGGAATCTGGACACGATTTAATCACCATGTACCGGTATCCGTCCAACTCAAGAACCTTTGGTTTCTTAGTACATGGATCAGTCTGCATGTGTTAGTTTCAGGTATTCAGTGCATACATCTATTATATATATACATATATTAACCCCTGTACTTCCCTAACGGTATAGGGATATGCTATTGTTCGCCACCTTGAACGATCCTCATAAAGATCTCGTGTGTCTTCTGTTCCTTTCCCTATGTAAACCCACTTTGAGAAGATCATATTTAGATCAGCATAACTTCTACGTGGCCTGCCTCATCCAGCGCTACCAATCTAGGTTTTGTAAATATTTTCGTAGCCTAGCTTTCATGCATCCTCTCCATTTGCCCAAACAACCTTAACATTCTTTTTGATATTTTCACCATCTTCTTTAATACGGCATCATTCACGCCTTCATTTATTGCCTTACCCTATCACATAATCTTCTATTATGTACATATTTTGTTAGGAACCTGATCTGTATTGCATTATGCTACCGTGATACTTTTTCCAAACCCAACAATCAGTACCATATATAAAAGTAGGAACCAGAACGGCGTTTTTGAATCCACTCTCAACCAGCGACCAGTCATCAAACTATCTTTACCCCGTTTGTCATATTTCCCTATTTCAGTCTCTTCCCCGCTATATATGATCTTCACCATATCATACTTGCCAAATATACCAGATTCTCACTTTTTTACTTGTTCCACTTCCTGATCGTTCACTTCTTATAGAGATTCTGACATACTATCCTGTCTTTCTAAAGCATTCATGATAATCAACATACGCTTTGCTAATGGGATGAGCAGAGACTATCGATCGTCACCTTAAACGATCCTGACAATCTCTCTGGCTTCGTTTACGCCCATTCACCGTCTCATACCAGCTCTTTTGTTGCCTTGAAAGCGAACAAGGGCAATACAGTATAAGTTTAGGTATGGAGTGACTGTTCGGTTTGGCAGAAGAGAAGGTGACAAAGATGAGGCCCTTCAGCTCTCACAAGAGTGTTATTTGTCAGCCACCTGGATGTTTCAAAAAGAGTTCCACAATTGCTTACGCCATGCAACGCTCTAGTTTCAATTCCACTCCATGACCATCATAAAAAGCTGGTTTTTAGGTGAACGGCAGTGAATGTTCTTCTCGACCCCACATATCAAGTCAATTCATAATGAGAGAGGGACTACGCCACTTTGGTACTGACGCTGGTCTATGTGTTAAGGCCGCGACAAATAAATTTTACCTACGAAATATTCGCAGCATGATTTGCTTTGTCAACAACCATAAAATATCGAAATTTTTTAAGAAATTTACAAGCAGGTAGCATACTTATTACGGGGTTATATTAAAGGCTTGATTTCTTTCGTTTTGTGAGCATAGAAGGTATTTTAGCAGGCGAGATACGGCTGGTCGGAATCAGGCACCTCAGTGGTCGGAATCAGGAACGTCAGGCGCCAGCCGGTCTGTAAACGGTGCTTTCGGTATAAATCAAGTTTTTTGAGTTTGATACCAGATTTAGGTATGAAAAAGGCAAATTAGATATTTTTCTTTGTGATTTTATGAAAGTAAATATCGTAATCTTTTTAAAGAACGTTTTATATTATTATACTTTAAACATTTTCTGTATCTTTTTTGTGATTTACGTAGTCAAGTCTATCAGTGGTCGGTATACGGCGCTTTTGCGTTACTCCTCGGAATAGAATCTGTGAACGGAGCTAATGGCTATTAAATATTTCATTCATTCATTTTCATTCATTTCTTTTACGTATAACCTCTTAAAACATCTGACGTTAAACTTAAAAAAAAGATTATTGCGTCCTTTAGTAACCTCCTACTAAATACCGGAAAAGATACATGCAGCCACATTCTAACCTTACTTACAGAGTAAGTTACACAGTGTGGTACAGTTTGGCGACTTCCGTGGCGCGATGGATTAGCCGCCTGAATGCTAATCGTGAGGTCCCGGGTTCGATTCCCGCTTTTCTTCTGCTTTCCAGTCTGATCGTTGATTATATATGCTATATACGTATTTATCTATATATAATAAGTATATATTTCTTAAATAAACGTTGACTAGTACCCTTAACACAAGTCTTAAATGTACTTACTTACCAAGGGGTTAGTTCAATTGGTGTAATAATGTCCAAATATTATTACTATTATAATGTAGAGGCCATTGCCTTAACCTTTGACAATCCTACTGCAGTACGAACTTATCACCGACGAGGACATTGCCTTAACCTTTCCACCAACCAACCCTAACTAAGACCTGATCACCCACCTGTTTAACATTATAACCCGCTTTAGCGCTGGTCTCGATGAACATGACGTTGAGCTCCTTGGCCTTGCGGTCCCCCTCCTCAGTGGACACCTGCCTCTTGTCCGACAGGTCGGTCTTGTTGCCCACCAGCATGATGATGACGTCAGAGCCGCGCTCCGTGCGCACGTCGTCTATCCACTTCGACGTTTGGTGGAACGAGTTTGCGTCTGGGTGAGTAAGGAGGTTTTTTTATGAAGTCTTCATTATAATAATAATAATATAATATTGTAGGACGTTATTACACCAATGGAACTAGCCCCTTGGTAAGTACATTTAAGACTTGTGTTAAGGGTACTAGTCAACGTATATTTAAAAAATATATACTTATTATAAATAGATAAATACATATATAGTATATATAATCAAAGACCAGACTGGAAAGCAGAAGAAAACCGTACTTCTTAACTCTGCCTCCACCGTGAATCGAACCCGGGACCCCACGATTAGCGTTCAGACGTCTAACCGATCGCGCCACGGAGGTCGTCAAAATTTTAAGGTATACATACATACATAATATTATAAGGTAAGTATACATCTTGACTTTAACAGCTATACCTGGAACGATAACTTTGTAAGGAATTTATCTCGTCCCCTAATGCCTGAGGGAATAGAAACATCAAGTCATAAAATATCTCCTCGGTCACTCCTAGCCTTCATCCTATTGATGTGTAACATTGGTCACAGATTGCTAGCCCATCTGCCACTAGATCCCATAGAGCTCCTGTCCCTTAGTCGTCGCTTACGACATGCTGGGGTTAAAGACAGAATTAGCATTTCATTTACGTCCCCGCTAGCAGGGGGTAACGGAACAATTTATAAAACGATAATAACTCAGATACTAATAGAAAACGTTTAAGATAGCAAAACCGATCTAATTTTACCCATATGCCTTCCAAATTACTTTGTTACTATAGAACATTATGTTTTGATAGAATGAATAATTACATTAAATCTTAATAACCTACAGTCAATTCGAGATAGTTGGGTCCTTAGTAGTCGCCTAACTTGAGCGTATTACTACTTGCTAGCATCTACCTATTAACATCATTCCAAAATGATATCAGAACCCAGAAAGTAATGTTAAAGTTCACCGAGAAAATATTGTCTAAATATATGTTTTTGTATGTATACATATAGCGTATACACATAACTCTAGTTTCTCTATAGAGGGGTAGGCAGAGTATCATAGATCCAATTTATCTCTAACTAGCCAACCACTCTTGCTTCATTGAAATCCATACACCTTTACATTCACACATATGTACCTATATAGGTATATTCACGTTTTTGGTTAAGGGTCGTGAACAGAACACTTTCGATCGACCTTCAATACCTAACCCATCCCATTTGATCAACGCCTCAGACACAAACATAAACATGTTACGAAACGGTCTCCGTGTAAACAGGGCTTTAGAAATCTTCACTCTTTTTGTAATCCCATTCGGTGTAGATAGAACCTCGAATAGAATTTCAGTCACTCGTATCAGTGCTAATATATGCTAAAAAGTTTTTCATTTTATTGTAAAGGGATAATGAAAATAGGTTGTTGTTTTGTATCACTGACTGACACTCATACACACTCAGTGGTATAGCTACTTTTAACGTCACCCTTTTCAAAATGTCTTTATTTATCACTACATAGTATAAAACAAAGTCACTTTCTCTGTCCCTATGTCCCTTTGTATGCTTCAATCTTTGAAACTACGCAACGGATTTTGATGCGGTTTTTTTTAATAGATAGTGATTCAAGAGGAAGGTTTATATGTATAATAAAATCCATAAAATAGCTAGAAGTGCGAAGCCGGGGCGGGTCGCTAGTTTATCAATATTATGGACGTCATTACAGTAACATTCATACACCTATTACAAAAGCAAGAACTAGTATCGACTATTAACGTAACGATACTCACAATTCGATGCATCGAAGGCCGCTGCATTAATTAAATGGACACGCTCATTGCCTTTCTGAATTAAAGGAAACTTTAAGCGTGCACTACACGCACCAATGACTCGAGTCCCTGGTTCTATTCCCGGTTGAACTCAACTTATATAACACACAGCACTTCTATACGAGTAAACTTTTTGATACTTTTTTGATACTATACTTGTTACAAAATAAGTTCTATTTTAGTTATAGCCTACGTTCGAACATAAGTTTTATTTTAGTCAGGAATAAAGGAGATTAATTTCATTTATTCCTGACTTGTAATCGTCACTAGATGTAAATGGATCTATTAGATGATGGGCTAGCCACATGTCAGAAATATTCCAAATTAATGCTATAAAATCAACATAAGTAGTGAACGCGTTTATCTTTTGTAATGCCATCAAAACTTCGTTAATTATGGTAAAGGTGACAAAGATATAATCCGAAAGGGATTGATGGACGGTAGTATATGTATGGTACCTTATTGTGACTAAGTTAGCTAAGTTTTGAGATAAATTTGCAATTATTTGGCCTATCGATACCATATATTATTCAATGGTTTAATTCTTAAGAAGGTTAGATTCCCTAATAGAGATACCTATCCATTCGCTTCTATTTCACTTTATACACCTATATTTCCTGTTCGATACCTATGTTAATATTAACACAAACAGTAGGAACAGGCACGTAACCTATTTAGAACAAAAAGGCATAACATTTTAATATGGGGCGCATAAAAGTGGAGGCACTAGTGCAGAGGCGGCATCTTTACGAGGTACATTGCCATAAAGGTGCAACGTGGTACTGCCGACTAAAGCGCCTGTTGTACGAGCTTGAATTATACGGAGCTTAAGTCTGTATACGACAAAATAATACATTATTGAAAAGAATAAAGTTATTCTTTTTGGTATAGTTGGTTTGATGTTTATATGCTAAAGAAACGTTTTCAGAGTTGTCGGGAAGACCATCCTAACGTCCGACGTCTCCTCACTCGACGAAAAAAGATTAATATGAAATAGGTCATGATGACCATTGTTCCTCTAATAATCAAAAATTGAATTGCAATGCATTCTTGTACCGTTAAATAATTTAGTTAAATGTTAACTATGTACAACAACAATGAATAATAACTAACGGGACTAACGTAAACCTAACATAAACTTAATAACTAACGTCGGGTTAATAAAGTTACCTTTATTAACCCGACGTTTCGGCTACGTTGCAGCAGCTATGGTCACGGGCAGACTGTCTGGTAAGGTAACTTTATTATATAAAAACATACGCGATAAGTCCCGTTTAATCATGAATATAAATCGCGAATCTCTTAAAACTATAACAACAATGAAGCTACAATTACAACAATATGTGAAAAAACCAAAAGCCAAATATCACCCAAAAACAATCACACAAAATAGATAATAACTGTATTGATTCCGCTCGTACAACCGTCCCTTAAACATTCGTTTGGCCATATTTGCCACAAAGAGGCCTTTTAAATTCGTCCACTCAAAGCCACGGCCAACAACTACCTACGCTACGTCCATTTCTTTCTCATATCTAAAACTGATCAGTTACTCATTTCGTGTAAAAGAGAATGACTAAGAACAAATATTTATTTACATCTATATCCCTTGCTAGCTGGGACGAAAAAGAATGCTAAATAACTGCCGTTCTTCCTAGCATATCGTATGAGGTGACTAACGGTTTATGGGTTAATGGGATCTATTGGGAATTTATCCGATATTTATGTTTATATCTTCAAGGGATTAAAGGACATGAATAATTATAATGTCAGGAGATTATGTCAAACACACTGATTTGTCTGATCTGTAACGAGTTGCCTTATACCACACAGAACTACTAGTATGACCCTAAACCCATATGAAAACATTCTACATAATATATAAAATTAAACGTATAGATACAAGTACGTAAATAGCCGACTTAGTCCTAAGGTGTATGGCATATAAAGAAATAAATAAAAATAAGTACGTAAATAATAATACAATAATACATGAATGTTCAATTGTGCAAATAAAGAAGCCAAGGCGAGATTTGTTTTGCGGTTTTCAAACAACCCACATCGTATTGAGTAACAAGATTACTTTATAAATACAAATATCTACTAGTAACACTAGAAATATTTATAACCACCGAATGTGTATGCGTGTTGTTATGAGAAGTATAAGTCCCTGTAAATGGTAGATTGAACCCCGTGGTTGAAAACCCTTAACGATTTTTAGCATTTATTCTTAATCGTCACGCGTTATGAGTGCATATTTTAATGTATCTGCAGACAATCTAAGTGCATTGATATATATTATAAATTATTTAAAATTTAAGTTTGTAGGAAGGAGAAATATTATAATATCCATTTATTCCTGATTCACTAAATATTGATTTATTTTAAAATATATATACGTCTTTTTAACCTCAGCTGAACGAAAATATAAAATCTCATTTCATACAAAACTGACTTATGCCCTTCCACAACCAAAGCATCACTATTAATTAATTAAAGCAATGTAGCCCATTATTTATGATGAGCTTAACAGTGACTCAGTCGTTATAAATTGGACTCGCCCCTCCTTCAAAGGATAGCTATAAATGTCATGCCTGTAACTACATACATTAAAATAATGTGTCAAAAATGAGGTCGGTATACTGTAACAACCTTTAAGGGTGAATCAGAGGTGGGATACATACCGACATATCATATACATAAATACTTATACCTTCACGTCCCTTATTCCCATTTGGGATCGACAGAACCTTTGAGGTACGAGTATATCTCCTCAGTTACTTTTAGCAAAACTATTGGGGTTGTGATTGATTGATGTACTCATAGATTATGTGTAATAAATATAACTATGCAATGATTGTTGCTATATGGTATGGGTTTTAGAATGTCAAGTAGCTGCCTTTCCTTCTGTCATAGAAGACAGCTAAGAGATAGTAGGCAGAAAGTAAAGCTAGCAAACTGTTGCCCATTTTCCATATTACACTAAAAGGCATAAATGCGTTAGTTATATTGGCCCTTAGATGTGCAAAGTCAGCATTTCTTACTTCCATTTCAATTCAATATCTTTAACTCATTAGTAGATTATCTCAGTTGATAAGATTAGATTAGCTTCTTCTACTAAAAACCTACATTTCTTAATGAGGAACCATTTTAATGTGTACACAGCTCTCTAAAAACTCATCTTTCACTTCCTTCTGATAGTATTGTTATCATGAATTTAAAGATATACCAATGGTAAAAATGTAGGTATGAATCTCTGAGCATAATATACAGATAATGACAATTTCCATAGAGTTAACGATTAACCAACTGAACTTAAATGATGAAGTGTTTGATTCCCAATCGAAGCAAAACTATGTATTTCTTCTGATTTACAGTCCTGTCCAGTATTTATCAATATTTAGTAACTTTATAAATCATAGAATGAAATAATACAAAAAAAACTTGTTATTGTGTTAGTACAATTGGAGTAATAAATATCCTAAAATGTTATATAAGATTCAAACAATATTATAACATATTTTATATACTCACTAGTAATATCATAGACCACAACCGCCACAGTTGAATCCCGGATGTAAGAGGGAATGAGGGAGCGGAACCTCTCCTGTCCTGCCGTGTCCCAGAGCTGCAGCCGCACCGTCCGGTCCTCCAGGTACATTGTCTTTGAGAGGAAATCTATACCAATGGTCGCCTGCGAAGGATTTAAAAATAGATTATACTGTAACTTCGTAATTAATCAGGGAATAAATAATACAGTAAGTTCCGCTATTACTTAGGGAAGTATATAAATGTTAACAATGTAATAGGGAATAAGCATTCAAAACTGAAATGTACAGAAAAGCTATTTGTTTACAGAAAAGTTTGGATTTCAGTAAAAACTTATATTTATGATGTTTTCTAGTTTGTTTTGTTTATTGTTGCAGAGCCAAGAAAATAAGTTTAATCAAAGGAGCGGAAATATAATATATAATATTTACATGAAATGGCATTAATGACTAATTTTTTACCAACATAGCTTAATCTATATTACTTTTTAACTGTTAATATACAATGTTATATAGATGTACAGCCAGTCCTATGCTTGCCTGAGACATGTGCATATAGAAGACTAGAAACTTATCTAGCCGCCTTTCCTCTCAACAGAATGGGAAATGACTAATGGAGGTCATGTAATTGCTTTCTTGTAAACTGAGGGGACATTGTGTCTTCATGACCTTGTCTACCCCAAAGAGGAATGAAGGGGACCATAGAGTTGTTTGTTAGATTATGATAGTCAAATACACATAATCTCTCAGTTGCCTCACCAAGGACATGTTTTCATGACTTCAAAGTTCTGTCCACCCCAAAAGGTATTAAAGGATGTGAATATATGTATAAGGTATCACAGTTACCTCTTACAATGTGCTGAGAGGGCACCTAATAATGTTCAATTCAAATTCCATATTTTAAAACTATTAAGTGAAGTAAACTATTTGTAAGACTTGAGTTTAATATTATGTATCAGTTATGTAAATAAACAAGATAAACATAAAACATGTTTCATAATAAACTGTATTACTATTAAGACTAAAAAACAAATACAACTTGTGTAAAGTAAAGTAACTGAAATGAAACAGTATAATGAACTGTAAGCCACAATGAACTTTGAAGATAAAGATCTATGAGAGCAACTGGATTAGATGTGTAAGGTTTATTCATAATCAAATGCTAATGACCATTGCTGTGACCTAATCTGTGATGAGTCATCTTACAACCAGTTTTGATGAATAATCATTCAACAGAAAATATTCAGCTTTGTATGTATTAGCTGTGTATAAACATTGTTTACAATTATTATTGATAAAACATGTTTATTTGCGATAGGATAAGTATCATAATTTACAATGTTTAAGCCTTGTCAAGAGAAAAGTTGAAAAATTTAATGTTATTTGTTATTGAAGTTTGTTAGTATTTTTATGATGTGTAATACATTAATCATGATTAAAATTTCATTGCAAAGGTAATAAAACAGTAATACAACATACCTGGTAAGTGTTATCAAAGCTATCATACATAAATCTAGTGATGAGCGACGTTTTCCCAACTGAAAGACAAAAGGTATTCCATCAATGACCTGCAGACTTATTAGCGGTATAAAACTTTAAAAAGTAGCGATTAATCTAACGGGAATATGTAATACATGCGTCGCGTGGGATCAATCACACAATAACACCGTATCAAAGACATTTTACCGTAACCTACATACGATGATAACATCAAATAAATTACTCGGATGTAAACACTAAAACGAACCCCGATGCACCCCTAGATGTAATGTAGGTCAGTAATTCGATAAAAGTCTGAGCTAGTATGTACCTACGTGTCGGAAAATCGAAAAGTATAGATTAAAAATGTAAGGTGCGAGAGGTGAGACAAATATTGATAACATACCGCTTTGTTCGCCTAAGAATACGAGCTTAAATTTGCGTAAAGGGTTTCCGAACTCCCCCGAAGCCGACATCGTGAGTTGTAATATTAATTATTTAATTTAAAACTATAATTTCACAGTACTTTTATCACAGAAAGCAACATGAACGAAATACGACTGACTGACAGCTCAATCATTCGCCAGCCAGTCGCCACTTCAACAAACGAACGATTGAAACGCTGCCACATACAACAACAGAGACTAGAAGCCAACTCAGCAATTTCTTCCCTACGATATTCGAAAAAACCTTAATTTCATTAAAATAAGATTGCCAATACTACTTAAAAATACAATAATTTAAAAGAATCATCATGATGAGCATCAAATAACTGAGTATTTCTTAAAGAATCCATAATTTACGAACACCTAGTGTTGTTTAGTCTGTGTACTGTCAAAATGTGATAACGGTAGAGATCGCGCCACATACGGTGGCAGTTGGAGGCGTCGCCACAGTCGCGTAATTCAGTGTTACCAGTAAACACGCCAAAACTAGCACTCACTGTGCCATACGGCTCGAAACATTATAGGTTTCATTTGTAACGATCTTTGGTTGCAGAGCTATAAACTCAAATAAAACAAATTAATATATCAAAGTCAAAATATGTTTATTATACTATTTCAAACATGATTAATAATTAACGGGACTTATCCTTCTTATTATATATTACATATATTATGTGTTCCTTCACTCTGTCCGCAATAGACCGTTTAGTCTGTTCGACATAGGATTTCCCACAGCTGCAATCAATCTTATACACACCCTTATATCTTATATCATGAGTATAAATCGCGAATCTCTTAAAACTATTATTTCAAACATGGCACTGAGCATTGTCTTTACATATTTTTTACCGAGGTTAGATCAGCGGAGACCCTAGCTTGGAGAAGAACTAACAAGAAACTCCGGAAATCAATTTATTATAATCACCCTTAACAAACATAAAAATTACAAAGAGTGGGCAAAAAACACAACGCTGGTAATACTAAATTTACTTTTCATACAAAATAACACGCAATGGCGGAAACGTCAAATTTAGTTCCAAGTTTGGCTACTGCCACCGTATGTGGCGGGTACTCTATGTTGTAATGACGGGTATGACAAGTTCATTGACTTGCTAATGTCAACATCCATTAATAATTACGACATGATTCATTAGCGAGATAGACAGTGAACGAAACGAAATAGGGGCGAAACAAAATGTTTAGAGACTATGACTTAGAGGCGAGGCAATATATTGTAATAAACCTACACATCCTTAAAATAATGCAGACTGTAAAATGGCTAAACAGGGTCTTCAAGAGCTCAAATGCTACAGTTTTAACAGTCAGTCAGGCATTCAAGTGTAAAGATATTTGTGATGTTCTGACCATCTCATGAATATTGTGAATTTATTTATTAAATTCTACACAATAATTTCACTAAAACACTTGAAATAAAAATATATAGAAAATTCAATTAGTATTGCATTCTTAATTTGTTGACAGATAATATTTTCACATAAGTACTTTATATCTTGTTTACGTCCAATAATGTTGCGTATACCTGTTTTAAGATTTGATCTCTTTCAAGACAACATAATAAAACGCAATATATTACCATATACACAGAAGGGTAGGCAGATATCACAGATCCCCATTTGCCTCGACCTATATTCTGCATAGCACAGATAATATAATACAATATTGTGTTGATAGGTGTAGTAGATAACAAAGAATAAGACTAACAGTGCTTAGTATAGAGATTTTATTAACACATTTTATTTACATAATATATTACACCAGTGCCTGTTCAAATGAATTCATGAGAACATAAATTTTGTACCATATATTTTAATAACAAAATACTCTAAAGGCAGCGCTACACTTGTAGCATAGCATCTGTATAAATACAAATACATATGTATAAGGAACATAAGTGAAGTAGTTATTTTTAAACACTCGCGATTTATACTCATTTTAATAACTATGTGAGACTGGGTCATACCACGATAAATTTATAATGATATCTGATTACCTTTATGAAGACTTCCCGCGACCACGGCCTATGTAACTGGGTCGAAACGTCAGGCAAAATAAAGGTAGTCAGATATCTTTATAAATTTATCGTGATATGACCCAGTCTCACATAGTTAATAAGTGAAGTAGTCAGAAATTCATGTGTTCCAATCCAATTTCCACCAGTATATCAGACCCCAACAAAACTGTTAGTATTAAATGTCCCTATACTAGAGTTAATGACATTTCAATCAATAGACAAGTTACAACAACAGTGATACTTCAAAAAAAAAAAAAAAAAAGTCGACGTAGCTCAGTTGTTTGGGGCTTGGCTCTGTATCAGTGGGTACAGGGTTCAAATCCCGCTTGAGCATGTACCAATGGAAATGAATTTTAATGAATTTCTATGTACATTTTCGTAATAAAAACACATTTACGAAATACATCGAATTATACGGTGAGGGAAAACATCGTGAGGAAACCTATCTGTTCGTCGAACAGATAATAGTTAGCGCTTGTAAATGGCGACATGGCTGACCACCTGTCACATTGAGTACTGACTATCTGGTTAACACGCGGGTTCGAGGTGTCCATAGAATTACTACCTTCGCAATTGCGGAGATGGACACCTGAACCTCTGACTACCCCGCAAGGGTTAATGGTCATGAATGCGTTTGTTTTTTTTTTTTTTTTGATACTTCAGTACATCAATGATGGAATTTGCTAGTGAAGTTTGACCAAGTGAGTGGATTAATGAGGTTGAGCACACTATGATTATAACATTTTCAACTTTAATTTGTATCCCAAGAAACCCTAATTATCTTTTCATACCGTTCACTATTATACTGTAACTATATTTTAGTACATAAGGTTCAAACATACAATCAGGTAGTAAATCACATTGACAGGTATTTGACAGCACTTGACATATGAACTATAAATGTCATCCGCCATTAACGACTTATGCTGAACTGTTTCAGCCAGCAAAACTTAACTCAATATTAACAAAATATAAAAACTAATAAATTTTGGTAACAATCTTCAAGGAGCATTCCGTCTGGGCGGATACATGTTTTCTTCCACCACTACCACACCGCACAACAAATCGTACCCTGTTCTATTAAACCTGAACACGAAAAGAATAAAAAATAAAGGAAACAGAAGGGATATTAGGAAGTTCTTCATTAAGGACCTGGCTAGCGCTACAAAGAATGTTGGTGGTTTTCCCGGGTATAAGAGAACCGTTTCCTTGGGGCGTCCTTCAACTGGTAGGATGGCTGTAGCTGTTACCACTGATAGGCCTAGGATGGCTTTTCCTGGAGTAGCACCGCCTGGTCGTCCTTCGCATTGGGATAAGCAGACTGCCTGGAATGAGAAACATGTTTTTATCAAGGCTGTTTCTTATAATAAATATATACTTATATATATATATTTACTCAAACAGATACTATCACTCCAAGATACAGTTTAACCCAACAGAGATAGAAAGTTGTGACTATAGATACTTAAATTAGGTTAGTTTATAAAATAATCAAAGTCATAAGCTGTGAAGTACACACATACATATGTTATAGGCACACTCACATCAAGTTCATGTCACATGAGAGTGATGACTTTTTAATGTAATGAAAATGCAGTAATATTTGTTTGACGACATCCGTGGTGCGATTGGTTGCTTTTGTTCTGCTTGTAGATTATATATGCTATATACATATAATTATAGTATTTATCTACATATTATATGTATATATTTCTTAAATTTACCTCTTAAATGAACTTACCAAGGGGCTAGTTCAATTGGTGTAATAGTGGCCTAAATATTATATTATTATTGGTACCATAGTTATTCTACTAGTTTGATGGAAACTCTGGCTGATGACAAAGGTATTTAGATATTATGTTTGTCTTTACAGTTTCGCAATCAGTAAATAATAAAGAAGGGATAGTGCGATGTCAGTATCAGTTGATAATAAGTACATTCATACCTCAAAGACACAGACAAGTCCTCTGTACATAATCTCCAGGAACAGTATCTCTGAAGTTATCTCCATGGCGAGGTTGAAGTCATCCAAATTCTCACCCAGCTTGTAAATGTCAAACTTTTCAAGATCTCTGCAATTATATTAATACATGTAAAAGGATTAACACTAACTAGTTCAAAAATTTTTATGTAAATAATCACATATATGGTGAGCAAAAATATGTTCAGACACTTATCTATAATTTTGAATTGTAATTTTATAAAACAAATAGTTAAAGCTCTTTTCTTCTTCTTAATTGACTATCTGGTGCACTCACTCACTAATCAATGAAGTTCCCTGCAATTGTGAATAAAGACATGAACCATTGGATAATAGTTGTTAAGAAAATGTCTCTGAATCTCGTGGTAAAAGTATGGTAATCTATAAAAGTGAGGAAATGAAATACTTACAATATTTGAAACATATCCACAGCCACAAAAGTGACAACCAGTTTCATTACAAACAGTAGTATGAAGTCAATGAATTCTGCCAGGAGCCGCTTATAAATTGGAGGGATCACATATTCTAAGCCTCCATTGCGTGCTATGACTGTAAAAGAGAAAAACGGTTTCTTGTAACACTGCACAATACTAATGATGTAGTAAGGAAGTGAGAATTTCACATTACATGCAAACTTTACTTTGTGAATAGAAATATTTTCAAGTAAAAACCAGAATTTGCATTTAATGGGAAATACTCAAATGTTTGTCTTATCAGCATTACACTAAAGGCGATTAAGGTCTGTATAGTTAGTTATTGTAATACTTGCATATTAGCTCTACACTTATCAATGTTTTTCAAGTTAGCTCATAGGAAATAACAAACAGAAGCAACACTTATTTTCCTTAACTAAAGAACTGTAACTGTAATTAGGAATCAAACACCATATATTACATAAGTTTACATATTTTAATACACTTTCTAAGAAGTAACAACATACCTTCTACCGGCGTAAGAACAGCATCATTCGCAGGTCTCGCGTTGATATTATTCTGAACATTTCTTGGCAAATTATTCGGCAACGTAAAGGGCCAAGGTTGCCCCTGAAACTGGTAGTTGTTATTCAATAATGGCACATTGGAAGGGTTGTTCTGCATCCCTTGAAACGACATCACGTAGTAGGGGAGGCAGTTGGTGATGCTCTGGTGGAGTTGGGCTTGCTGAATCCATAGTCGTAAGGCTTGGAAGTAAGCTTCTCGTTCACTTGGTGGTAGTCCAGTATCGCCTTCACCACCCTCCCGGCTCGTTTCCCCACCGTTTGAGGCACTAGCAACTCTTTCAGGCATTGTTGTAAGTTTAAGAATCACAGGCCAAACATTTCACAGAAAATATATCACGAAATTGTGTAATACCAACACAGTATTGGTTTGTTTGTAAACTTCGGAACGAATCAGTCAGAGAACACGTCAGGGCGAATTTGCTGGGGTGGCTATGTGCAAAAATATTTTGTGCTGTGTTTTATTAACTTTGATAATAAAAATGGTTTAATCATTTAACCTAATCTTAAGAATGAAATAGAAATGCGTTCGTAATAAATTTAATATTATATGTTTTTTTTCTAAAACAAGGCACGCGTTATCTTAAAAATATCGAAATATTTTTTTTACATTATTTATAAAATTGATTTAATGGTAATCTATAGCTAATCGTGCATTTTATAAATTTATGTAGTAAGAATCTGATCATAATGACCTACTCCGCAATTGGGCGATACTTATATATGAAAATCTTGACTACCCCGACGTACGGATTCCCGTGAAGTGTATGTAACGTTGTTACTAATTTACCATATGCAAGCTCGGCCGAAAATAGAATGTTTGAGCTTTCTATCTATCCGACATGTCAATGCTGTCGACTATTTATATCCTTTAATGATTTAAATATATACAACTAGTGACCCGCTCCGGCTTTGCACGGGTATAAATTATATAGCCTACTCCACTATATAATGGATGTTATATATATAAACCTTCCTCTTGAATCACTCTATCTATTAAAAAAAACGCATCAAAATCCGTTGCGTAGTTTCAAAGATTTACGCATACAAAGGGACATAGGGACAGAGAAAGCGACTTTGTTTTATACTATGTAGTGATAGTGACAAGTATGGATGAAAACAAAAACACAGCTTTAGTATTTGCAATATTTATTTACCGAAAAAAGTATACATCAAAAAGTATTCGATGTTAAATAAAAGAATACGAAATACAGAACCATAGAGGACAATATTCCAACCATTCTCACTGGCAAAGCTCTAAAGAATTCGCAGTAAAACAACTATAACGTTACATCAAAATTCATAAGTCAAAAAAATGTAAGACCCTCCGCAGTATTTTCGAATATGGTAACATTGATGTGCGCTACTACGTCATAACGGTAATAAACGTATCTACTGTAAATACATGCTAAATTGTACTTATTTATTTGCGCCGAGTAGGCCTTCTTAGTACACTTCTACTATACAATAAAATCCTAGTCCCGTAAACAATTCAATACTTTACATTGACTTTTAAACATAAAATAGGGGAGTAAACACTTACGACATTATGTTATCGATTGATTTGTTCTAGATAGAGATCGCGCCACATACGGTGGCAGTTGGAGGCGTCGCCACAGTCGCGTAATTCAGTGTTACCAGTAAACACGCCAAAACTAGCACTCACTGTGCCATACGGCTCGAAACATTATAGGTTTCATTTGTAACGATCTTTGGTTGCAGAGCTATAAACTCAAATAAAACAAATTAATATATCAAAGTCAAAATATGTTTATTAAACTATTTCAAACATGATTAATAATTAACGGGACTTATCCTTCTTATTATATATTACATATATTATGTGTTCCTTCACTCTGTCCGCAATAGACCGTTTAGTCTGTTCGACGTAGGATTTCCCACAGCTGCAATCAATCTTATACACACCCTTATATCTTATATCATGAGTATAAATCGCGAATCTCTTAAAACTATTATTTCAAACATGGCACTGAGCATTGTCTTTACATATTTTTTACCGAGGTTAGATCAGCGGAGACCCTAGCTTGGAGAAGAACTAACAAGAAACTCCGGAAATCAATTTATTATAATCACCCTTAACAAAAATAAAAATTACAAAGAGTGGGCAAAAAACACAACGCTGGTAATACTAAATTTACCTTTCATACAAAATAACACGCAATGGCGGAAACGTCAAATTTAGTTCCAAGTTTGGCTACTGCCACCGTATGTGGCGGGTACTCTATATCGATTTGACGGATCGCACATAGTAAATAAAGGAAAACAACAATATTTGTTCATCATTCTAACCTCTAAGAAATTTAATTCACATTTCAAATACATTTATTACTTACAACAATTAGAACATACAAAATTTAAATAGATTATAGCAAAATAGAAAACATTGAAATTATGCCACTTTTTATTATAAAATATCTTTGAAATTCATTTCAGTTATCCATATTTACATACAATTTTAATATAACACAAATCAAACTGTTTCATAAGTAATATTCATTGCTGCGTTAGGAATTCACTTTAATACATAAAATTGGCTTGCTTTAAATATTTTTTATGTATAAAATAGAACCAAGATTAATGCCCAAAACTTCATATTGTGGTAATTTTAACGCCTTTTAATGTATCATGGCATCGCAACACCCTATAACACGACTATAGTCCAACCTAGGATGAGTAAATAAATAAATAAAACATGATTAACTAAATCAAATCCATTGATATGAGTATTTAATTTTCACTAACATGCATTGATCGCGAGATATAATATAGTATAGTACATTAGAATATAACAAGTATAAAATTAACATAAAATAGAATAGAAAAATGACGTGTTTTTGAAATTGGTAGCCATTTTCACACATTTTCTTTTGACGTTTAGTGTACGTCATTCAGCTACTAATAGAATTTCTATTACTTTGTGAGAAATTATAGTTTATATTTTTAGTGAAAGAAATACATTAAATGAAGCAAGGAAAATGAAAGCAATGTCTGTATATAGATATTACATAAGAATATTTTAATGAAAAACGAATAATATTCTAAATATCTGACCATGGATGAGGGCACTTGCAGATGTAAACCTACCTAACTACGAAAAAAGATATGTATATATCAAAAGCACTTACTTCAGTTAAAGGAGTGTTATAACACATTGAGTTGAACAAAATTGTACACATCACTTTGAACTTAAACAAACTACTAAATGCACACCCTATTCCTCAATTTTAGGGCAATTTGCGAGTAAATTGCAAATAAAACATGGCAACACTAGAATGAAAATAGGATACGCGTGGTACAAACTCATTATGTCAACATTCATGTAACTCTAACATTACTTGCCTCTAGTACTTGTACAATTAAAATAATACCTATATTATTGAATATTATATCCTGATTCATTAGATCTCTAATTATTTGAATGACACATAATTACTACTGACTGACATTTACTGACATTAGTAACAGCCGTTGATATGGCAACCGAGCTGTCAGTTCTTCAATGACCTATTCGAAATGTCAACAATTATAAAACAAGACACAAGTAACTTTTATTTAAATCTGACCACCGATAACAATAGCCTAAATAGTTTTATTTATTTTAAAGAATACATCATATAAACGACGAAGGCATAACAATATTCTTCAACAGTGCTGGTAAATCTGTCCTGCCAAAACAAACATACATAATGTAAGGTTTATTCCAGCCGATCTTTCAAAGGGCGTATTAGACATACATCCGATAATCACTTTACAAAAGTTTAAAATTAAAATTTACACTGTACACAAGAACGCTGTGTGCGATTAGTCTTTGTTTTTTTATTTATTACATTGATGATATTTAGGCTTCTGCGTCAGCTCCTTTGAGCCGAAGACGGGCGAAATCTTCGAATATTATGTCATCGTCTTGATCTTGGCCATTTTGGTCACTGTTAAAAAAGAAAAATTAGTTTTAAATTAAAACTGAATAAAGTAGCAACATTGTAGGTGGCTTTAAAAACAAAGGTGCTTATTTAGATACTACGTCAGTAACTCGAGCCTGCCTTTTAAGAAAGGATTTACGAGAATTTAGATAACTACAAACGTACGCATGTAGAATGTACATAGACAACTTTAGTGTCATTAGTAAAAGTTTAAGGTTGTTTGTGCAATTCAAAAACTGAATTACTACTATTTCAATCAAATTCATACACTGGTTCTTACTAAAGCTTGTATCACCTCTAGAGACCTGTTCATTATTATTATTAGGTTTATATGTATAATAACATCCATTAAATAGTGGAGTAGGCTATATATTTTATACCCGTGCAAAGCCGGAGCGGGTCACTAGTATTATTATAAGTGACCATTTTAAACCAATGTAAAGACAGATATTTGTTCAAAGCATACATACAAGAAAAGCAATATTATCACTACGACAAAATTTCAAGGCATTTTAGGCATGTGTATGTAGGATTTATTGATTATAATAAATTAAAATTACGAACGAAAACGAAAATTCTTCATTACAGACGCAAACTGTCGACGCAGACTCTCGAAGTAGATGGCTATATGTGTATATTTATACATGTATTCGTATAAATATACACTTATCATTATTATTATGTATTTGTCAGATACACGCTATATTGAAAAAAGGTGACGTTAGGTGTACCTATAACCGCCGAGAGTGTATGAGAGGATGTATGAATGTCAATGAAGCGAAAGTGGTCTGTCAGGATCGGGACAAATGGGGATCCGTGATATCTGCCTACCCCTCTACAGGGAATCAGGCGTGATGTGTATTTATGTATTCGCATGTACTCACGGCGGGTCCAGCTGGATGAGGTCCTGGTCCTCGCTGGGCGGCGGCTGCGGGGCGGAGTCCTGCGCCCGCGGGGGCTCCTCCTCCGGCTTCGGGTGCATCAGGATGAACGGCAACTCGGCGCTCAGGTCACTATAATTTAAAAAAAAAATATAAAGACATACCGAGCTTCTATCGAACCCTAAAGTGATGCAACTGTGGCGACCTCTAGAGCGCCACAGACAGAGAGAAAGCTAAGTAAACCTAAGTTGCAATTAGTTAAAACATGATTACCACAGATGACGCCAGCAAGAAATAAAATAATAATTACAAAAAATCAATATCCTAGAACGCGCAATTGAAATATTTAACGGAAACAAGATAGTATATACAAATTTCCAAGTCAGGCCATTAGCCTGGACCAACACCAGCGCAGGTAGGAAGCTTCCTCTTTTTACACAAAACACAGTGGATCCTACACAAAGTTGCGATGAGGCAGGCAACCCACGTATGACAAAACGACAGTGGCCTACAGTTACATATACTTGTATGCCATTTCGTTCCTGCGTAACTTGGTTCTACCTTTAGTGCTCGCCATTGACACATACTTAATACGTGCTGTAACATACTTTCAGATACTCGTAAACATTGTATATTCTAAGTCACTTAAGCATGATTCACGTGACGATAGTTTCAATACAAAATTTTAATACCCGAATGCTAACGGATCTTTTACAATAATCTATTTACCTCTAGCCCTCTATTTCCTCCTAGGACATGGCGAGAAGACAGGCATCTAGTTATTATCTTAATTATTACTAAAGAGACTCACCCTCCGAGAGGTCCGAGGCACAGTTTCACCTTCACCTTGTACTGCACTATGATGCCCAGGTTCTCGCGCTGCGACGGATCTGGCACGCTGTAACGATATTATATGTTTCATCATCATCATCAGCCTGAAGTAATCCACTGTTGGACATAGGCCTCCCCCAAATGATGCCACTTCTCCCTGTCAGTGGCATGTTAAATGTTTAATTACTATCAATTATATTGATTAAAAACGGCCATAGATATGTCATAGGTTACGGACAACCAAGATACTAATGAACCTAATGAAGTTTAATGAATTTCTATGTACATTTTCGTAATAGAACTTTTACGAAATGTGTCGAATACTACGGTACTGTCACATTGGTATATGGTCAACACGTGTGTTCGAGGTGGCCATAAAATTACTGCCTTCGCAATTGTGGAAATGGATACCTGAACCTTTGACGTTGACGAATGGTCGTGAACGCGTTTGACTTTTTTATATGTCGTTTATCGTAACGAACTTTAATAATATAAGAATTTCGTTTCGTTTACATTGTTAAATGTTATTATTTACGGTTGTTAACAAGCAAGTAGTCTAACACAATACGTCACGTTAATTTGAAAAATTGCTAATCATCTGATTGTTAAAATGTTATGCATCTCAAAAAATGTTATACATGAATAAGTTATTATATTAAAATTAAATGTCAGTCAATTAGTGTGTACCGTGGAGATCCCAAATGGCGTCCAGCTCGGCTTTAATACTTAGGACATTTACTCACAGGGTACTAGACGCCAGATTCGTGTCCTCGTGCTTGAGTTGGCCATCCAAGGCCAGCCCCCACTTATCCTTGTTGTTCGCCAGTAGAGGGGTCAACGTAAACACTTTGCTCAGGGTGAACCCGGGTCCTACAGGACAGCCTTCCCTGCAAGAAGGGGGTAAGTTAAAAAAAATGTTTTTTAGGTTGATAAAATGGAAGGGGTAAGTTGAAAAACTTTTTTATTAGATTTGGAGGCGGATGGATGAAAGATGAATTATACTATGAATAAAATTACAAATAAACTGTGACGAGATATTCCTTATTTTTGCCATCTCAGTCCCAATAGTAATTATCGAATAGATCACGGTGTTTTTATAACTCCCTGGATTTGTTCACACATAAAATATACAATAAAAATAGACAGAAGAGATATTGACTTTCCAAGGGACAGATTTATACGAGGCACATGTTTGAATATGTCTAGGTAAACTATATATTATAATTTCGGGAACAGATGGGGTGAGCATCCATCTTATTAAGACCACAAATTCACACTTAAGCTCAATGAATATTGAGCTAATGGGAAAAAAAATGGTTGTACAAGTTAATCACAGAAAAATAAAACTATTCTAAAACAGGATTAATAAAAACGTATCACACACAGCCTTTGTAACCAACCTTTTGTTCAATAAAGCAAGTATATTTAAGTATGTAGCATTATAGCGTAAGTCCTTCACCCGAGATAAAATATTAAGAATGTATCATTGTGGAATGTTAGATTCAATATAATCTTTGTATGGGTCAACTGCAGTTTATTTTTTTATCTTAGACGTGAAATGGCTGACAGCTTCGCATTTTGCTATAAATAGGTATTTCAAGTATACATGTTCCAATAAGGCGTGTCAAAAGAGATATTTCTGTTTGGGAGTGTGTGTGTGTATACATGCACATGTTGGTACACGCACACACATGTACTTACTTACACCATCTGTCTGTCTACGTTTTTCATACCGAATATCCTTTTAAACGGCGCATTCAGATTTTGTCGCCACCCCAATCGCTCATTACTGAATGGAGTAAGGCATCAATTAATAATTTTTCCTTCGTTGCATAGTAAAATAATAAAAAAAAAACAAAAAAACGTATATATAAAACTCTATCTCATTATACTTAATAATATGTATTTAATTAATAAATATTGACAATACTAAATAGCATGATAATAAATAGTTCTATATTATTATAATAAATATTTTAAATAAACAGCGTATCATAATTTACTCCCAAAATTTAAAATTTCCAACTTACTCGCTTTCTGCTTCAGCGACAGTACACTTGTATTGTGCTGTAGAAAAGAGGCATATGTCAGCAAACTGTCTGACTGACACTTTGATCCTCTTGACGGATCGATTCGAGTTATTCGCTATATGGACATTGACAGCAATGCTTTCCCCATGGTGGTATAATTCCTGTAAATAAATAAATAATACTATGATTATTTTTTATTATTTAGCTAGCGACTAAAAAAGATTACTTTAGACAACATTGTTAGTCATTGGTAACTTATAGCAATCATATTAAGGTTGACGTTAGAAGTACCTATAACCGCCGTTTGTGTATGAGGAGTTGTATGAGTGTCAATGAAGCGAAAGTGTTTGTCAGAATCGAGACCTATGGGGATTAATGATCTTTGCCTACCCCTCTACAGTGTATCAGGCTTCAGGTATGCTGTGTATGTATTAAGGTTCTGATGTCATTTAAATACAACAAAATAAAAAAACCAATGGTAACAAATTTGTATCCCATCGCCTACTAGATTCATTAAAGCATAACTAGTATCTTTGTCTCCTCCTACAACATCTCAAAAAGATTCGCAGCTAGAGAACATACTTTATACGACTCAGACTAACACGAGGTTTCAAATTTTATACCAATAATAAAAATAATACTAACCTTGTCCAAAGACGCTTCTAGAAACAGTTTGTTGGGACTCATCATGAACTCTTTGTAGACCTCAACTGACGGCTGTTCCCCTTGCTTGCTCGGCGCGTACATTATCTTTCTTATGGCCAGACGCACCGAGTTTCTGAAATGGTAACAGCAGAATCAGTATATACAAACAAAGAGCGTATTACCATACAGACGAACTATTATAGAGTGATCAAAATTGACATTACTGTTCGTAGGTTAAAGGGTGTTGAGAGGTAAAAATACCTCTTTAACCATTCCTGAATGAGTACAGATGTAGTGTACATTGATTGAGCTCATGTTGTTCATATAACGACACTGAATGAGGTAGTTATTATCTGATACAAACTGTGTTCCATATAGTTTTGCATTTTTTTATGATACTTTATATTACGCCAATTTTGACTTAAATGATAAATATTTTCGTGTCTGTAGGGTTCTGTTCACCCCTAAAAGGGATTGAAGGACGTGAACGTATATATGACAAGCCCAAATACATACAAAAAGCCTCATTCTTAAGTCGACGTACACTGAAAAACCTCATCCTTAAGCCACTATTACAACATACCGCGAAAACCGTACCCAGTTCCATTCTATCCAAGTAACTGTCACATAACGCTGTATGCAAGTTCCCAGTTAAACAGAGGAGCGCTAGATAGAGTCAAACTTCCCCATAATCAGTTTGTATGCATCAGAACTTGATAAGTTCGTTACTCACACTACGGGTAGCCGTTTGCAACTCGCAATCAACATTGTTTTGCAGTCGAATCAAGTTGGATCTCTCTACTCTAGTTATGTAGTCTAGTGTTCATTGTCACGACTTTGCATTCCTATTAGTTTTGAAAACTCTATATAGAAATAGAATACACCATTTTCTTTTTATCGTCTTCAGTCTCAGGTTTTTAAAATAGTGTAACCGTAGGAACAGTATTAAAAGTACTCTTTAAAATCGAAATACCCAATCAAGAATACAGACGAAGTGTACTAACGATATGGCTTTTGTATTTTAAGTTTCGGTGAAGGAAAACCTAAAAGTTTACTTATTCTTCAGTTAACGTATGTATTTACCAATCAAATACCAATCTCTAGGAACAACTTGTCACACCGTTCAACTGTACACGTTAATAATAACTCAAACGATTTCATTCACTCATTCATCCTTCATTAATTCACTCATCCTTCATTCACTCACCGTTTATGCGGCTTATCATCCTGGGTATCCGCCACAAATGCTTTGAGCTCATAGTCCACACCACATGGTTTCCCGGTGTCTCCTGGCGCTGGTTGCAGGGTGACAGACGCTGGGCAGTGAGGGGGTACTTCGAAGTAGAAGGGGAATGCTGAGGACCCCAGTTTTCGGACCAAACGTTCTTGGAGCCTTGTTAAAGGGCGCTTCGGCGGGTTCGTGTTGGTTGCTGGGTAGATCTGGGTGAGGGAATGGTTAAATGTGATATTAGAACATGGTACATATGATTAAGACGTATTGAATCCCTTTTAGGAAATATTTTCTTACTTTTAGCATTACTAACGAGGTTTTTAAAACTCGCTAGAAAGTAAATATTATCTTTAATAAGTATTATAATAATTTTAATACAGTTTCGTAGGTTGAATACAAATAACACACAGGGTTGTTCAAAAAGCGTATTATGAGTTTTCTATGAAACCCTAATCCTAATACCAATTTAAAATGACTGTACTAGTAACATTTATTACCTGTGAATAATAACTAACGGGACTTATCGTATAAGTTTTTATATATTAAGGTTACCTTTATTAACCCGACGTTTCGGCTACGTTGCAGCAGCCATGGTCACGGGCAGACTGATAAGTCCCATTAGTTAATAATCATGAGTATAAATCACAAATCTCTTAAAACTATTATTTGTTACCTGTTCAGTAGAGAGGAACAGATCCTTCCTAAAGGTGAGACCTAGGACATCTAGATCTTCCCGGCCGTACCTAAACGCTGACAGGACTTGGCAGAACACCCGCCTGTCCTTGACATACTCAGGGTCGATTAAAACTACGCCATCTGTGAAAGAATAGTGGTATTAATATACATTCCGTTTTGTAACAAAGTTAACACATAGTATATAAGTAGTAGTATAGTTAAGGAGTTTAAATTCAAAATAAAAATCACAATTACACTCAATTCTTGTTTCATTTCTATCCATTTTAGAAGCCATCAGTGAAAAGTAATTATAAAATAAAAGTTACTAAATCATTAGTTTTGTTATATTTATTTAAGAACTAACATTTTATTGATATCTAATAAATGTGTTATTATAATATAATTAATCAACGAATATTTTTTGCCACACGATTAGCTTTAAATTTATTAATCATACACATCAAAGAAACCGTCCAGCTCACATAAGAAATTACAGTACACATACAAACCCGTCGACATTGCAGAAGAAATAAATACACATAATTAGTATTAACAAGACTTAGTACTTACCAATAGGGTCTACATGGGTGATATGGTCCACAAAATCCCTTTTCCCTAGGTACACTGTGATCTGAAAACAACAAGAGCAAAATGTAAATAAAAATGTCAAGTAAAATGTTACCGTAATCTAATATGCACCGAGTTGAGTGCAGCGGAACGATTTTTACGATACTGTCGGAGTTTTTATAATGACATTTTATAGGAGGATAGACCTAACCTAACCTGTCACCTAATACTAAAGTACATATGTATAAGTACTATTCATTAATAACGGTTAATATTAACTATGTTATAGGTGATTAATTTATGCTAGATTTAAGTGATGTAAAAAGTGTATTTCTTATAGTTTATTCGTAGCATTTTATGTAGGGAAAGAAATACATATATGTAGTATACAAGTGTTTATTCTGTTGCATTAGGGTAAAAAATATCATCATGGAGGTAATGTCACAAGTGTCAAACCGAGTGGTCGAGTTTTTACTTACGTACGCAAATTAAATTACTAAAAAGTGTATAAATATCCAGTTTCCGTTACAAACACCTGAGTTAAATACCTAGATATAGTGAATTATCATTGTTATAAATCAGTGCTTGTGTTTCTTAAAGTATTTTAGTGCATAAACAGTAATTATAGATATCGTGCCCACGCATTTATGAAATTGCGGGTGGTAACAAAAAACATAATTTGGATATCACATACTGTTACGATATTTTGCGTTTTAAACTATATCAAGCGGTGGCTCAGTTGGGAACAGTGAGGACTAACAGTGCAATTTAAGGTGGTTCAAGACTCACAGTGACCTAAGAAACTCATATAGTATTATTCAATAATTCAATTACTTTTTATTTTAATTATTCTTATATTATAGTTTTTTTTTGTTTTTATTATTATTTTGTGTTTTTTTTTTACTTTATAAAATGAACTGCCTGGCGTGCAGTAAATCTGTGTCTTCGACAGAGGCCATGGAGTGCGGTACCTGTAGTGGTATTTACCACTACAAGTGCTTGGGCATGTCTTTGACGGTCTACAAAAGACAATCAAAGGCAGCCCGCAGCCGATGGACATGCCCAGAGTGTGCCCGAACACGGCCTCGGGTGGACAACCAGAACAATCCCGTGCGAGAGGTGCAGCACGTCCAGGAGTCCGATAGCGACAAGAGCCGACCACCATCCCCGCTGGTCCGGGAGGCTGGGGACATGGTGTCCCAAATGCAGCTGCTTCGGAAGGAGATGGTTGCGGCCATTACGGATCTGCGAGTGGGACTCCGGGACGAGCTGCAGGAGTTCCGCCGAGAGATGAGGCGAGAGGTCGCGCTTGTCAACAATAAGGTAAGCGACCTTGAACGCCGCCTCGTAGCCCTGGAGGAGAGGATGACTGAGGGTGCTGCGCTGGGCGACGCCGTCGTGGTGGCTGCCACAAAGCCACTGGAGCGGGCCATTCAAGAGCTGAAGCATCAGCTGGCGGAGAGGGACCAGGACCTGCTGGCAAATGATGTCCAGGTCAGCTGCGTGCCGGAGGTGCCGGGAGAGAACCCCTCGCACTTGGCGGCGCTGGTGGCCGTGAAGTTGGGCGTCACGCTGGACGAGCGGGACGTGGTCAGCGCCGTGCGGATGGGGCCGCTGCGCGATGCCGCTGGGGCCACTAGTGGGCCGGATCGTCGACCAAGGCCCATTGTGGTTCGGCTTGCGCGGCGGTCGACTCGTGACGAGCTGATCCGCGCGGCCCGCGTGCGCCGTGGAGCGACCACCGCGGACATGGGTCTGCCGGGTGAGCCTCGCAGGTTCTACCTGAACGAGCGCCTCACCCGCCTCAACGGGCAGCTGTTCGGGCAGGCGCGCGAGCGGGCCAAGGCGTGCGGCTGGCGCTTCGTCTGGACCCGTGACGGACGAGTGTTGGCGCGCAAGGCGGACGGAGCTCCAGTTCACCGTATCCGGGAAGAGGAGGACGTGGAGAGGGTTTTTGGCCCTCTTCCCGTTTGATTTATATTTTTGTATATATGTTTGTGAAGTCCTTTGTAATTATTGTTTTATATGTAAATTGTATCGTAATGGATGCTTTTGATTCGGTGCGGTTTGGTCTCTGTGTCGCTGCTTATCTCTTTAGTATATTTATTGTCATATATATCAATTATTATATTCATATGTACATGTATGAAATATGTTTTCCACGTTTATATTTTTGTACTATAAGTAGTGATATTATGTTTAAGTATCTTTATAAATCGTTGGTATATGCAGACATCTCCTTCAACGGTTTCCATGACTCGTATTAAGCGTTTCAAGATTGGGTTGTTTAATGCGGGCTCGCTGGGGACCGGCCATGACGAGCTGGAGGCGGTGGTTCTTCGTGCAGACTGCGAGTTGGTGGCCATCAACGAGACGTGGCTACGGGGGGGCGAGGAGGGGCGCGCGCCCTCCATTCCCGGGTACCGCCTGCGCCATGTGCCGCGGCCGCGCTCCGTGCGTGCTCGCGGAGGTGGCGTTGGGTTCTACCTGCGGCGTGGCTTGCGTGCGTGCCTGGTTTCCCACCCTATGTCACCCACGGTGGAACAAATGTGGTTCCGCGTCGTAATTGGTGGCACCCGGCTCGTGGTTGGGACGGCTTACCGGCCGCCTTGGCATGACGTTGACGATTTTTTTGACGCATTGACTAACTCCGTAACATCTTTTAATAATTATGACAAACTTGTTTTAGTAGGTGACATGAATATTAATTTTGATAACATACATGACAGAAACCACAAATCATTGACTGACTTTATGACAATTCTAAAACTAACACAGCATGTTAATAAACCGACTCACTTTACTAACCATTCACAAAGTACAATTGACTTGATAATGACTGACGCGCTGGTTCGGTCTGTGGACGTTCAGCACATCCCTGACTTAGGCAGGCATGCTTTTGTTTTGGTTGAGCTTGACCTGAAGCGGAAGAAACCGGCACCAAGGCACATTATGTACCGGCCGCTGAAGAACATTGATTTGGACAAACTTAACAATGACTTGACTGAAATAGACTGGGCTAGTATGACAACACATGACAACATTGATGACTTAGTAGCTCTTTTGACTGACAACATAACACAACTTTTTGACAAACATGCCCCAGTCAGGAGTATTTTGGTGAAGGATGCTCCAAAGCCTTGGTTGACGAGCACTGTGCTGCTTATGATGCGGCTACGCGACAACGCCTACAGGCGTTTCAAGCGTACTGGAATCGAGGCACATAAGCAGTACTATAAGGACCTGAAACGACTTGTCGTTCAGGCTCTGCGTTCTGAAAAACAGGCATATTTTGACAAGACAATTAATGACAGGACTAATCCAAAGACAATGTGGAAACACTTAAAAAAAATAATACTAACTGATAATAACCAGACTGACTTGACTGAACATTTTGACGACCCTGACGATATTAACAAGCATTTCCTGGACATACCAGGAAATGCAGAGGTGACTATTAGTGATTTGACGTATTACGAATTTCACCGATTTGGTTCTTCGTCATTCTCGCTGAAGCCGGTTTCGGCTGAGGCGGTGACAAAGATTGTCTCGGCGATCAAGACGAAGGCCAAGGGTGTTGACGACATTGACATTGACATGCTATTATTGACATTACCAGAGACTATTGACGTATTGACAGCAATTGTGAACAGGAGCCTCAGCACTGGTATCTTTCCGACCAGTTGGAAAGCTGCCAGGGTCCTGCCGTTGCCGAAAATACCTAACCCGACTGATATATCCCACCTTCGTCCTATAAGTATCCTTCCATGTTTGTCAAAGATAGTGGAGAGGGTTGTGAGTGATCAGCTTACGAAATATCTAGAAGAAAACGGTATTTTGCCCGAATATCAATCGGGCTTCCGGAAGGGCCGCTCTACTGCGACCGTCTTGGCGAATGTCGTCGACGACGTTCTCCAGGCCCAGGGCGATGGCATGAGCACCCTAATGGTATTACTCGATTTTTCTAAAGCTTTCGATAGTCTGAGCATACCCTTGCTATTATCCAAGATGACGTATTATGGATTTTCTACCGGTGCTGTGAAGTGGTTTGATAGTTATCTATCTCATCGAACACAAGTCGTTGGGCTGCGGGGGATGGACGGTGGAACTCGGTGGTCTTCCCCTCGTGTGTTGACGAGGGGAGTTCCACAGGGTTCTATCTTAGGTCCTCTGCTTTTTATAATGTATAGCGCCGATGTCGTTAGCAGTATCGAAAACAGTCGATATCATCTCTACGCTGATGATTTGCAGCTTTATGCGTCTGCCAAACCTTCGGGGATGTCGGAATGCATACGCAGCATTAATTCTGAGCTCGAACGAATTGCGTGTTGGTCTGATAGAAATTGTCTTACGCTGAACCCCTCCAAGTCTAAGCTTTTAGTTCTTGGAAGTCGGTCGCAAATTCGGAGTACGATGGATGTCCTTTCCGCCAATGATATAGTTATCAGGGGGAACGTCATAGGGGCGGTGGAAGAGGTTAGGAACCTGGGCTTGCTGATGGACGGTAGGCTTAATTTCGAGAAGCACGTCCTCAGTGTAGTCGGGAACTGCTTCTACCGTTTAAAGGTTCTTTACAATATCCGCGAATATCTCAGCGTAGACTTGCGTGTCAACCTGAGTGAAGCGTTGATATTGTCAAGGCTGAACTACTGTGACGTTGTTTATGGTAGCTGTATACTTGGGCGAACTAGGAAACTGATACAACGGGTTCAAAACGCATGCACCCGTTTTTGCTTCCATATACCTTACCGATCCCGCATCACTCCGTATTTGAACGACGCGAACTTGCTGAACATGCAGTCACGTAGGCGACTACACTTCGCGGCGTTGTTGTTTGGTGTCATTCGGTCGGAGAGCCCTTCTTACTTGTACCGAAAACTCAAGTGGTCTACAAACCCCCGTCACTTTAAGGTTAGGGCTGCTTTGCCAGTGCACCATTCAGCAGCGTTTCGGGGATGTTTCAAGTTCGCGGCGTCTAAATGCTGGAATGATGTACCGCCACCTATCCGTGACGTTGCTTCTAGGGGCGCCTTCTGTCGTAGGTATAAGGCTTGTCTTCTCGAACAACAGAAATCCTTACCCTAACTCCTATCAATACCTCACCTTGTCAGTGCAAATACCATATATATATAAATATTTTCTTTCTATAAATTGTTTGAATTAATGTGTATGTCTCTGAAATATATTAATGTATGTTTATATGATGTTTATGATGTTACTACAGTCTAAAGTGTATATATATATATGTATTTGTGTGTATATATATAATGTGTATGTACGTATAACGCAAAAGCGCCGTATACCGACCACTGATAGAGTTGACTACGTAAATCACAAAAAAGATACAGAAAATGTTTAAAGTATAATAATATAAAACGTTCTTTAAAAAGATTACGATATTTACTTTCATAAAATCACAAAGAAAAATATCTAATTTGCCTTTTTCATACCTAAATCTGGTATCAAACTCAAAAAACTTGATTTTTACCGAAAGCACCGTTTACAGACCGGCTGACGCCTGACGTTCCTGATTCCGACCACTTAGGTGCCTGATTCCGACCAGCCGTATCTCGCCTGCTAAAATACCTTCTATGCTCACAAAACGAAAGAAATCAAGCCTTTAATATAACCCCGTAATAAGTATGCTACCTGCTTGTAAATTTCTTAAAAAATTTCGATATTTTATGGTTGTTGACAAAGCAAATCATGCTGCGAATATTTCGTAGGTAAAATTTATTTGTCGCGGCCTTAACACATAGACCAGCGTCAGTACCAAAGTGGCGTAGTCCCTCTCTCATTATGAATTGACTTGATATGTAGGGTCGAGAAGAACATTCACTGCCGTTCACCTAAAAACCAGCTTTTTATGATGGTCATGGAGTGGAATTGAAACTAGAGCGTTGCATGGCGTAAGCAATTGTGGAACTCTTTTTGAAACATCCAGGTGGCTGACAAATAACACTCTTGTGAGAGCTGAAGGGCCTCATCTTTGTCACCTTCTCTTCTGCCAAACCGAACAGTCACTCCATACCTAAACTTATACTGTATTGCCCTTGTTCGCTTTCAAGGCAACAAAAGAGCTGGTATGAGACGGTGAATAGGCGTAAACGAAGCCAGAGAGATTGTCAGGATCGTTCAAGGTGACGATCGATAGTCTCTGCTCATCCCATTAGCAAAGCGTATGTTGATTATCATGAATGCTTTAGAATGACAGGATAGTATGTCAGAATCTCTATAAGAAGTGAACGATCAGGAAGTGGAACAAGTAAAAAAGTGAGAATCTGGTATATTTGGCAAGTATGTTGACTAGATATGGTGAAGGTCATATATAGCGGGGAAGAGACTGAAATAGGGAAATATGACAAACGGGGTTAAGATAGTTTGATGACTGGTCGCTGGTTGAGAGTGGATTCAAAAACGCCGTTCTGGTTCCTACTTTTATACATGGTACTGAATGTTGGGTTTGGAAAAAGTATCACGGTAGCATAATGCAATACAGATCAGGTTAGGTTAGACCTAACAGTCCTAATAAAATATGTACATAATAGAAGATTATGTGATAGGGTAAGGCAATAAATGAAAGCGTGAATGATGCCGTATTAAAGAAGATGGTGAAAATATCAAAAAGAATGTTAAGGTTGTTTGGGCAAATGGAGAGGATGCATGAAAGCTAGGCTACGAAAATATTTACAAAACCTAGATTGGTAGCGCTGGATGAGGCAGGCCACGTAGAAGTTATGCTGATCTAAATATGATCTTCTGAAAGGAACAGAAGACACACGAGATCTTTATGAGGATCGTTCAAGGTGGCGAACAATAGCTTATCCCTATACCGTTAGGGAAGTACAGGGGTTAATATATGTATATATAATAGATGTATGCACTGAACACCTGAAACTAACACATGCAGACTGATCCATGTACTAAGAAACCAAAGGTTCTTGAGTTGGACGGATACCGGTACATGGTGATTAAATCGTGTCCCGATTCCGACCAATCATATTATTTCGTAATAAAATTTAAAATTTTAACATCTCTACATAATTTTAGTACTTTTTTACATTATTGACACTTGACTAATATAACAATATAGCAAAAAAGTAATTATATCTGTTTAAAATGACTAAATAGTAAGCATTCAAAACATTCAATGTTAGACGTAATGATACGTTTTGAGAATTAAAAGTCAAAGTTTAGACACTTTTTACAAAAAAACTATAATAGTTAGTATTGGTCGGATACAGGTCTTTAAAATAAGAATAGTCTTAAGAGTAAGAAAGTTAACATGAAATAATCTCAAAGCTCATCAAACAAATGAAAAATAGCTTTATTCCCAAAGTACGAAAATCCTGTATCCGACCAGAGTGGTCGGTATTCGGAACGTACTCATTTTATAGAGGACCAGATTCCGACCATTATTATTTGCTTGATATTTTGAATAAAATACGCAAATATTACTTGCTGATTGATATCGACGGTGCTCAACAAACCAATAAATGATATGATGCAAAAATACTACGAATTAAGCAAAGTTTTCTTCAAAATAATCCAGATCTTCGTTTACGCCGATTTATGTTTTTTTCGGATCCGATTTGTCAAAAAAAATGCCCTTGCGACGATTTCGGTCAAATGAGATATTTGCTGTTAACGTATCTAAACCAAATTTTGTCTTATAATGTAATATAAATTTATGAACTAATTGAGCGCAAATTCATAACTTTAACGTGAAATTTATAAGTTTAGGAGGGAAAAAACCAAAATGGTCGGAAACAGGAGGTCGGTCGGTATACGGCGCTTTTACGTTATGTATGAGTGTGTATTTATGTATATGACTATATCTATTTACATGCCTTTAACTAATGTTCTTGTTTATGTTCCCCAAAGTATGATTATGAATTATAGTGTATCAATTTTATGTATGAGTATTATATCTGTATTTGTCACGATGGATATTATAAATGAATTATTTTGTGTATGTTCGTTATTTATTATATGTAGCTTGTGACAGTTTCCGAATCGGGTGCTGCCGGAGGACCAGTGATGTAGCCTAGCTACATCGTATACTGAGGCAGCACCTTTTCACTGCATCAACGGTGTTCTTTACATTTATTTATTCCATGTTTGTGTTTTTGTATGTTTTGTAGTGAATAAAGTTTCTTTCTTTCTTTCTTTCATGAATACTAGTTCCGAATATACATACATGTTACATATTAATTAATTAGGGTATTAATCTCATAATAGTGGTAACAGGTTACTAATCCTTCATCGAATAAATTCGATTGTCTGCCTACTTACCATTGATAACAATATTAATTCAATTAGAAGTCCAATAACCCGTCTAAAAGTGAGTAGAAGATATGTTTACTTTGATATCCATCCCTAATGCGATGTAATTATGTACTATAGCGAAATACAAATGACCAATGGAATCCCTCTTGGGGTGGACAGAACCTTGGAGACAAAAACACTTCTAGATCACTTACTAGCATAATATTGGGGTTGTGATGTCGTAGGGAAAATTGATAACTGATTGCTAGCTCATCGCCCAATACATTTCACATACTCTTACGACATGCTAGGAAGAACGAAGAACATATTTTTGTGTCCTCGATGTTCTGCCGGAAGGCTATAATGGCGTATTTTATTTTTGAGAAATTCGCGTATCAGTAAATATCAGTTGACCTGTGAACATGGCCATTGCAACATGGCCGAATCTTCGGGTAACTAAGGTAACACTTTGTTTATAAAATAAACGCGATATGTCCCATTTTCTTGTAAAATATTGGTGTATATATGTATTTTTAATTTAATTTTACAGACCTTAACGGCAAGGGAAAAGGTTGTCAGGAAACCTGCCTAACCATCCGGATGGATAATAGCCAGTGTCTATATAGGGCGATAGGATTCACTACCATTACTTTGGGTGCTGCTAGTGAAATGCGGGCTTCTGGTGCCCATACCTAACATGCCTTAGAAATTTCGGAGACGGACACTCAAGCCTTTGACTACCCCGCCATTATAAAAACATTGTGTGTTATACAAAAGTCGTGAAGCTTATGTTTATATTTATGTATGTTACAGTAATCCAATATAGAACGCGTTGAGTGCATGAAAAGCTTTTATCGTCAGTACCCGACGTATATAAAGATGTATGAGTATTGCAGAGTGCATATTAAGTTCCGTGCTAGTCTGGGACGTAAACAGGACTATAAGTAGCTGATTTACTCCTCGCTACGTCTTAAGAGGTGATTAAGTTTGTAGTTTATAGTAGTGACTAAGTTTGAAAAGGGTATGTTTCAATGGTTTGGATATTTTATGCGGATGAATGATAGTAGATTGACAAAAGGAATATATGGGGGTGAACTAGAAGATACGATATATGAAAGTCAGACAGTGAGATAGACACCATATTGTAAAAGAGTAACGTTAGAAGTACCTATAATCGCCGAGTGTGTATGAGTGTCAATGCACCGAAAGTAATTTGTCAGGATCGGGACAGTTGGGATCCGTGATCTTTGCCTACCCCTATACAGGGGGTTTCCTGTACACGGTTGTGCGTGATGTGTATATATGTATTTATTAAATCGTGGTCTAGTAATCAGTCTCTAATATTCCATATAGATGTAAGCATAACTACTGATACTTATTAAGTTAGCAATAGGCATGTTGACAAATTTTGAGAAACTGTTCTATAATATTTGGAAATATATATGGATTATAATAAACATAATATTTCTGCGGAAAATTAAGGTTTAGTACTTAAAAAAATATTTTTGGTTCATAAATTTAAAATTTGCACCAAAACGCGTCAAAATGTCATGGCGTCGCTTGCATACGTCACTTTACAGTACAAGGAACATTCGGTGTATGTAAACATTATCTAATTCATATTTAATTTGGACGTTTTACTAGTTTTTACATTAAAACATGACTTCGAAAGAATAAAGGTGGTGTTCCGTCCCTCCGTGTACTAATACGTCCATAAAAACTTCTGAGAAGTTATTTATTTTCGTTCCTTTCGATAAGAAATTAAGAAAAAAGTGGCTTAAACTTGCAAGACGTGATTTGGAAGGAATATTACCCACTACATATATATTTTATTTTTGTGAAGATCACTTTGACGTAAGTATTTCCTATTTTATTTAGTTAAATATTAAATTGCAAAAAGAAATATTTAACATAAACATAACCTCAAATTGTAATATTGAATGTTATACTGAAATAGGTACAATAGCTATGCTTTCAACGAATTATTTTTATGGTTTAAATAGTTAATTAACTGGTTAATACACAATACTTACATGGGAGTTTTAACATTTCTAAATTCTGCTGAACAGAAGTCTTTGTTTGATGCTAGAAGCGTTCCTAGCATTATCAAGTCGATTCTTGGTAAATTTGCGTTTGAAGCTTTTGTAAATCCTTGTTCGATGACTCAATTTAACGTTATCAGTTTACACAAAAGAAATTGAAGTTAATAAAACATTAGCGGCGTAATTAATTAAAAAAGCGAGCGAGCGTGTAGTAATACAAATGTAAACAAAGAGAAAGAACTCTAACGTGACGTCATGCGCTCTGATTGGCGTTCAACATGTCATGGCGGATTGCCGTATTTAGCGATTTTATTTTATCGATTATTATATTAATCTTGGTTTTAATTATGAAAAGAATCAGAGTTTTAGAATTAGCAATTTTGTAATAATATACACACAAAATATTTCAATGAAATTCACTTGTTGTCAACATGCCTATTTAACAAGTGACCAATGTAATAACAACTGCCTTTGATATACAGGAGGTTTATATAATAAATATAACGTTACTAGTATGAAAACCTGGCTTCGCATATCCAGTGTGCGATTTTGGCAGAATTGTCTCTATCCACCTAAGCCACAGACAGACGCATAAACACAAAAAGCCATTAGTAATATAGAAATGCCAAAGCCATTCGAATTTAACGAAATGCTATATAAAAAGGAACTTGCCAATATACGTTTTCGAATCTAAATAAAATGTTTATTTCTTTCTGTTATTCTGATATTATGAATATAGATAATTTAATAGTACTGACAGTACCTACTGTGTACTTACTAATGTAAAGAGTCATCGAAATTTAGCAACACTAGGAATAATTGGTATAACTATATTTTATGAACGAGAAAACATCGTGAAGACATCTAGTCCATCTATCATATGATCATATCTATCATCTATCACGTAGACCCCTATATTGTAAATAAACAAGAACCTTAGTAACCATAGCAACAGAGACAACAGCACCTAATCCTATCCACTCCGTAAGGTTAAACAGTCGTGAGGCGCGCGTTAACGAGTTCGTATCGTCAAACATTCACGTGATACTTAATTGGTACGCTTAGCTAAGTGGAAACATATTCAGGGGCTAATTAGCTGCAGAACAGTCCTGTTTGTATGCGACGCCATTGTACTTTTATCTTTACAGTGGCATGTTAAGCTGGGACTTTATGAATTGTGATTAGCTGCCTTATTTTGGTATATATGTAGTACAGGGCTAGGGGTACATGGAGACTATTGAGGGATAGACGCATTTTTTCATTAATATTTATTCTTTTATTATACATAAAAGTCGATAGATTGGTTTCTTTTATTAATAATACAAATGAATAGGATAACTCGAATAGCCCGTCAAACTTCGACTATGAAATAAAATGTTCAAGATGTTCAGTCCATCACAAATTCGATGTGATTAATAAATATAATAATATAGAGAAATGTATTTATGGTAATGACCAATGGAAAGAACTGATATGTAATTGTCTAATGATGGAGTGCCTATACTCGTAATGTCATAAGTGATAGAGGTTAATAGATGTCAATGAGGCGAAAGTAGTTCACACGCATCGATAAAAAACAGAATCTCTTAAATACATATATACCCATTTCTTACTTCCGTAACGGGATAGGTAGAGACTACTGGTCATCACCTTTAACGATCCTGACATATCGATATCGCTGCACTCATACCCATTAACGTTCTCATACATGTCACATGTCTCTGCACCCAATTTGAGAAGAATGTCTACAATTTGAACTGTTAATTATGTTCTACGTGGCGTTCCCCATACAACCCTACCTTCTACTATATCTTAGCAGGATCCTTTATCTCTGCCCACTCCTCTTTCGTTCTATATACTCCTCTAAAACCTGACGCATACAAATATGTACATACACACACATCACATTCTTCCTTCTTGCAACATCGATCCTAAAAAACCACTTACGCTTTATTTACACACATTCGTCGGTTGTAGTACTTAGTATCTGACGCGTATAATAATAATAATTGAGATTCTATTACTCCAATTGAACTAGCTCCTTGGTAAGTTCCTTTAAGACTTGTGTTAAGGGTACTAGTCAACGTATATTTAAGAAATATAAACTTATTATATATACATAAATAAAACATATATAGCATTTATAATCAACGACCAGACTGAAAAGCAGAAGAAAAGCGTAGTCCCTAATTGTCTTCACCAGCAATCGAACCCTCACGAGTAGCGTTCAAGTGGTTAACTAATCGCGCCACGGAGGTCGTTCAAGAGATGAATGTATGCAGTAATACAATAAAGTAGCAACCCACCTTGCCGTTGGGCGAGCTCTTCTTGAAGACGCGCGTGGCTTGCCGCTGCTTGTTGCTGGCATCGTCCATTATGACTCCGACCTCAGATCACCACCACTGCAACGAGAAAGGAAAATTTATTAAACATACATACACTTATATAAAACGCATTTACAAAAAACCCTTTCGGGGTGGTCAGATAATGAGTGTCCCCTCATTTGGGAATATTTGCCATTTTTAAGTATCGTGACTGATCGTGAAACATGGCAGCGTATACGGATAGTGTCTTTTTACCTATTTCAGTATTTCTTTCACTAACCGAAATCAACAGGACATGGTAATTCATTCACGATTAAGCTATTTTCGTTAGATTAGTATATCTGACTACCCTGCGGAAGATACTATTTATAAGTTATGTATATGTCGTTGTGTATCAAAATCCCGTAAACCACGCCGTAAACATATCACCGGTAAATGAATCAGGGCGCGACGCATGAGGTTCCGGTACCCATTACGCCGCATCCGCTCAATAACCGAAGCCTCCGCGACAGCCTTTGTAGGCTTGTCTCCTGGCAAATAGGGGCACTCCCGTTTAATTAAGAAGCCCTCCGCTCAAGCGGAAGGCTTTGTTGCCAATTTCACAACGTTAAACGAATCTAACCCTTTCCGCGAGGGAAAACATTGAAAACAACTTAGCTTTCAACCTATCGCTGCTTTAAAACTAAACTGAAGAAACTCAAAAAACACTACTTTGCAAAAAACATTGTTTTATAATATAGTTGATATATTTTTGACATTAAATTGCATATAATTTAAAAAAATGATTAAATATAAATACATTTTTTATCTTTTTATTAACTTAATATGTTTTATGTACTTATTATTTAATCTTTTTGAGATAAAATGTTTTTCGAGTTTCTTCAGTTTAGTTTTAAAGCAGCGCTATGCTAAAGGTAGATCATACTGATATTTCGCTGCTTTAAAACTAAACTGAAGAAACTCGAAAAACATTTTATCTCAAAAACATTAAATAATAAGTACATAAAACATATTAAGTTAATAAAAAGATAAAAAATGTATTTATATTTAATCATTTTTTTAAATTATATGCAATTAAATGTCAAAAATATATCAACTATATTATAAAACAACGTTTTTTTGCCAAATAGTGTTTTTTGAGTTTCTTCAGTTTAGTTTTAAATCAGCGATTTGATATTTTAAAGAGATTTGCGATTATTAATCATTAGCATAGCATCACAATTCCAATATTCATGCCATAAGCTGGCCCAAGAGAAACGTTCGTGTCATAGGGGAATCGTCTACCCCGAAAGGGAGTAAAGGTAGTGTATGGCTTTTGAATGAAGTGTAATATTCTGTTTTTTTATGATTATGTGCATTTATAGGTGTATGTTCTTATAATTAGTATTTACCTAGTACCCTACAGAGGGCTTTCAGCTAGTTCAATAGTAATAGAGCCTTATTTATTATAACATTTTAGTTTCTACCAAACAATACTTTGACTATAACGTCGTGTCTATCCCCGTGGAATAACTACTTAAGTATACAGACCAGTCATCGTGTAATTTTCATCTTTCCTACCCGGGCAAATTGATTCTGATAGTAATAGATTCTTAGAATGCCTATCTCACTGAAATTGATGAAAGAAATTCAATTTCCTCTTCTTAGAAATCTCTAATATCGCCATTCCTAGATTCTAGATATACGCTTCACGACCTTCTACCCTTTCGGGAAAGTCAGAGGCTTCAGCGAATAACTTGTGATGGTTTATGGCCATACAAAACTCATGTTTCTTGGCATTTCTTCTCTGCAGCATTTTCCTTTATGAATTGCCAATAGTTTAATTAAATTTATTTTAATTTTTTATGATTAACTAATTTTAATGACAATTTTTCATGTGAAAATGTATTTTTTTTAAGTGATTGTATGATCCTTATGTTGAATAAAAAGCATTTCATTTCATCAAATAGCCTATACGATTGATCGTTCAAAACTGTCTCAAACTTCTTTAATATGTCTGAGATAAGACGTAGTGACGAAAGTAGAAAAAGGTATTGATTGTGCACATGGAGTGGATGGATGAAAGGAAGGTTGCGAAAGGAATTTATAGATAGATATAATTGAATACATAGATCAAATTGAAAAAAATATTTCAAGGCGGGTGTGTAAAGAACAAAAGAGCATGAATGAAAATTTTGTCATGGTCGTTCCAGGTGGCGAGCGATAGTCTCTGGCTTACCCCTTAGGGACATAGAGGCGTGAATATATGTATGTCTTTAATCTCTTAGTCACCTCCAAGTCAGTTTCATTCCTATCGGGATGGACAATACCTTGTAGACGATAATATCACTAAGTCACTTTTAGCAATGAAATGATGAATGAATTGGAGTTGTGATGTCTTATGGATCATTTTGGCAGGTTGCTAGCCCATTGCCCAATGGATTTCATTTCACCCAAGTCTCTTAATCGAATACTCCGACATATCGAGAAGAATGGCAGCTTGTTAGCATACATACATACACATTACGCCTGATTCCCTGTAGAGGGGTAGGCAGATATCACGGAACCCCATTTGTCCCGATCCTGACAGACCACTATCGCTTCATTGACACTCAAACATCTTCTCATACACACTCGGCGGTTATAAGTACTTCTAACGTCACCCTTTTTCAATATAGCTTGTTAGCATTCTATTAATGTCCTAGACTACTACGGGCTTTAGTCTATTTTTTAATGTTTGCATAATCGAGACACAAAAGATTATTCTCTAATATTCTCCTAATGAATTTTAACAAGATTTCTCTACTCATATTTATTCTGTAGATCAAAGAGAGAAGAATCCTATTTCAACATTTTAATTACGAAGAAAAAAGAGATTCAATTACGTTTGTATTTACTTTTTGTTACGGTGTTAGTCTGGGACGGGAATAAGACGATATTTTGTAACATTATAATTTCATACACTTTCACAACCTTTTAATCCTAGCGGGGTAGTCAGAGTTTTGCGGCACCATCTCCGGTTGGTATTTTGGAGTTAATCAATTTCAGAAATATTATGTACATATATAAAATCAGTTACTTTTTATAAGAACAGTTTGAGTAATATGAAGTGAAATGATTTTCTTTTCATTCAATTTCAGTATCATAAAAATCACTAATTAATAGTTAAAACAACTTTGATTTTTTTCCAAAACATGTCATTAAGATTACAATTAAACATTGTTATTAATTAAAAATAAATCTAATTACCGTAATAATTTGACATTTTGTTACAAAAAATCTACATAGAAGAAATACCAAGAAAACATATAGAAAAAACAGTATATCTACTAGATCGAGTACAGAAGCTATTATCCTCTTAACTGATATCTCATATCTCTTAATCACTGCCCAATTTTTCTCCTACCACCGCCCACGTGTAAAGGGGTCACATCAATCCGAAAGTCAACAAAATACTCAAGTTCATCTGGGAAATTTTCCACTCGAGTTCGGAAATACCGATCCAAATACCTCTTGTTGGAAGTTGCTAATACTTTTTGGAGTTTATCGGCCGCGAGTTATTCTCGTTTATCATAAACAGGGTAGGGGTTTACGGAGGTGTTCAGGTGGTTTATGATAGTTAGGGACGCGGATAGAATGTATAGGTATCTATAGTTTAAAGAGATTCGCCATTTATACTCATGAATAATAACTAACGGGACTTATCGCGTATGCAGCAGCCATGATCACGGACAGACTGACGATGACCACGGCTGCTGCAACGTAGCTGAAACGTCGGGTTAATAAAGGTAACTTTATTATATAAAAACATACGCGATAAGTCCCGTTAGTTATTAATCATGTGTATATGTATCTACTTAAAACAACGGTGGTATATACCTATTTAGCTGTTACTAATGGGATATTTTGATAAGTAACTACTTTATTGGCAATTTATGAATGAATTGATTATCAATGTGTTCAAACAATCAAAATGATTGAAAAAAAAAGAGATTAAAAAATAAGCTTATGAAGATAAGATAAGATACGTACATTCACTCCAATTCCGGAAGAATTGGACAGAAATTTTAATATACTACTATCATATCAATAAATTATTTAAATACATTAAATCATATTAATCTATACTATCATAAGTCCCTGATACAATTACGAAATGCACTGAATTCTACGTTGAGGGATAACATCGTGAAGAAATCTACTTTAACACAGGTAAAAGTCAATTCTTGTAAATGGTGGCACGTCTTACTGTCACTTTGGGTATTGATGACTTGGTCAACACGTGGGTTCGAGACGACCGTGGAATCACTACCTCCGTGATTGCGGAGATAGATGTCTGAACTTTCGACTACCCAGCAAGGGTTTAATGAACGTGAATGCGTTTGTCTAAAGTGTTGTCGCCTGTGACTGTTGTGCTATTCATATGGTCATCTAGCCTCTAGTCTCTTAACCGTAATTTACTAAGAGGAATAAAGATATTCGTAGTATAGACTACGTACTAAATTTTCCCTTTACAATTCATACTCACGCTTTATGTATGGCTCCAGATTGTGTGTCGATGCAACAGCAGACACTGCCACCCTGCAACAAAGAAAGGGCACTATTTTATTTTTGAGCTTTATATATATATACGTTTCAAAGTAAGCCGAGGCTTAAGTGCCTAATGTTAATACTACCTCTAATAATATACAAAGTATGTGTTTCTACAGGTAACCAGTACCTAATGAGACAAGTCAAAAGTGTATACCGTTCAAGGATGCTTACTATTACTTCCCTAAGTATAGCACTTAGGAATAGAAACCTATCTTGTTTTATTTACTAATGTGAGACCGGGTCATATCACGACAAGTTAATAAAGATATCTGATTACCTTTATTTTGCCCGACGTGATATAACCCGGTCTCACATAGTAAATAAAATGTATAAATCGCGTGTGTTTAAAAATAACTAGAAACCTATCTGTTCTCTCATGATCTTTTTCCTCAAGGTATCCACTAATTTGATCACTTAGGGTAAGTTCACATCTTACGAAGGTTCCGTCGGGTAGTCTGTCGCGATACCCAAGAACAGACATATGTAAAGAATGATACGTTAGTGCGTCTATAGTAAATTCAACGCATTCTCCGTTAGATTCAAACTGGTCTTTAATCCTACACGGTCACTCATCAGACAAGATTCACAACATTACTTTCATCATTAAAAGGGAACCATTGTTTGCCTTTTTGTTGTGACGACTGTGGTCATAGAGATATATCGAGAATCCGACTATCCCGACAGGATAATCGTGGTACAATAAGCATATCACTACATAGTATAAAACAAAGTCGCTTTCTATGTCCCTTTGTATGCTTAAATCTTTGAAACTACGCAACGGATATTGATGCGGTTTTTTTAATAGATAGAGTGATTCAAGAGGAAGGTTTATATGTATAATAACATCCGTTAAATAGTGGAGTAGGCTATATATTTTATACCCGTGCGAAGCCGGAGCAGGTCGCTAGAATGTATATAAAACAAGTGTTAACATCAATTAAGGACAACAACATTTTATTAAGAGATCGCAATCGGTCGTCGCCATGTTTGTTTTGTCGCAAATGTCAACAGCTGTCAAACTAAATGTCTCCGTGGGGCAAGGATAATCCACTTGTCAGCCGGTTGCCGGCATTTGCATGGGTATTAATGAAAGGGACGGATCATTCAATTTAAATTGGAATAACTTTACTTATAAGTCAATAAGACTAGTCTGAGACGTAGATAGATTGCTAACCAGCTGCCTTTCTTTACAAATGTAGTTTAAAACAAGTATAAATTACTTAAATTAAATGTTTTTTTAACATTTGGGTACTTGAAGTTACAATATTATTAGTCGTGAGTTATTGTGAGTCTAACTCTATCATAAACAAAACAGAAACCATGAAAATCACCTGAATGGTTACCCATCCATTTACAAACCACGTCCAGCATAGCTTAACACTGAAGATCGGATGAGAAACAGTATATAAAAGCGGCTATAGCCATTATTATCTTTTATCTTTAATATACATAAAACACCTCATAAAACCAACAACAATAAAACCTCACCCGTTATACAACCTTTAACGTTTCCCAACCTCTTTATAGCGAGTGACCTATTTCTAAACTTGATTTTAGGTCTCGTACATTTATCGTTTTAATCCTTTCAGGGTGGAACATTGTTGACGTGGCTCGGTCAGCTTTAGGTATGAGTAGTGAAGTCGTTAATATGGTTATTGGGTGACAGGTTGCTAGTTTATCGCCAGATAGATTCCATATACCTTTTCTACTTGTTTATAGCAAAGTTGTTGTATGAAAGACGTAACTACAGACATACAAACAGAGAAAAGATAGCTTATTAGTATTATATTTTTATCATAGCTAACAAGGTTCTAATTACGTAGTAAATTTAACCCATTACAAATTATTTCCTTCTCAATTCCATTTACTAATCCCTTTAAGTCCCCTATCTTCTATATACCCTATTAAGAATAATAATCTTGAAGCCTACATCTAATATCAATACCATCTGACGTCTAGACAGTCTGAAGAGATCCGATTTTCCTCCAAAACAGAATCAAATTAGATAACTCTCGACTTGAAAGCACTTCGTTCGAGTACTTGGTTATAACATACATATATTCGCGCCTTTACGTCCCTAACGGATAGGCAGACTATAGATCGCCACTTGGAAAGATTCTGACTAATCTCTCTTGCTATTAACACCAATGAACCTTCTCATACATGGTATCCATACACGAGCTTTACGACTTAACTATTACGGGGTAGTTAGAGGCTTGAGTAAACATTGTCGTAGGTTGTAAAATATAGTTAATTTGGCATAACAAGAACGACAAGCAAAATAATATTGAATAAATTACTAAATAGGTGGATGGCAACTAAGGGACTGGGAATAAAACATGTTATCAAACCAATATCGACTGCAATGCTGTTCATGACAATATCGTGTCTCATAGGTTCTGTCCATTCCAAAAGCTTTCCAGAATAAACGCCATATTGAAAAAGGGTGACGTTAGAAGTAGCTATAACCGCCGATTGTGTATGAGGAAGTGTATGAGTGTCAATGGAGCGAAAGTGGTTTGCCAGGATCGACTCAAATGGGGATGCGTGATCTCTGCCTACAGGGAATCGGGCGTGATGTGTAGATATGTCCCTCCCAAAAGGGATAGACAGTATCATGACAGCTCTCCTTTCGTTGTGAGCTAAAAATTATCGCCTTTCACGTAAAAAAGCAATCACAGCGCGACCCTCTCAGTTTATGAGTCATAATGCCTCTATGATTGAAGGGGGGTAACAGAAGGGTGGTGTCAATATTGGGAAAGGTCCATAAAGACCTTCGCGAAAGGAACTTTCCACCAGTTTTCCTTATAACTTGGCTACATTAACATGTGGGTGCGAGGTGGCCATAGATTCATTAGCTACGCTTGAATCTCTGACTACTCCGCAAGGGTTTATAGTTTTGTTTATATTATGTACTTATATACATTTATATAGGTACTTCTGCTATCACTTTCCTTGGTCACGTTTAGTATTACTATGAAGTGTATATTGACATATATTTTGTGACAAGTTGGTAGCACCTTGCCTAATGGAATGTATTTAGTGCTTCATTCCAACACTACTGATATAAAAATATGAACTAATTTATTATCCAGTTCTTCTTTTTACTATATTAGACCGGGTCGTATCGTAATAAAATTGATTAAAGATACCTTAAATTATTTATCTCAAAAATATCTAGTTACAGTTTTTTAATCAAATTCTACAAGTCAGCCCTCAAGACATGCTGAGAAGAAAGGCAGCTAGCTATCAACCTATTTACGTCCCAAATTAGCACGGCAGTGGGTTTAGAAGGTTATAAACAGTCATTATATTCCACTGCATAATTCATAAGGCATCGACGAGATGACTTCTGACGTTTAATGTTAATCGAAATCAGAACGAATTTCAGATTCTAATAGCAGCCGACGTCAAGGGCAAGATATGACACTATAATTATCATACAAACAACAACTAGGTAGTTTATTTAACAAACAAACAGTTTAGGACTATGAACCCTTGCGGGGTAGTCAGGGGTACACGTGTCTATTGAAACTATGGCGCTATTCTATGCCCACCTCGATCTACCAACTCCACTATCACCAATCTACTACCTACTCACACTATTACTGAAGTGAAATTGAACTGCAATTGTGCTAAAACGCATAAGTAGACTTGGGTTTTCAGGTCGTCGTGTCGCCATTTGCAAGCACTTACTATTAAAATAATACAGCACACTAGCTAGTGCATTTCGCAAATGTATATTTTATTATAAATATAAATGTTTCATTAGAAAAAATACGATAGCAGGTCCATTATCTTAAAGGACAGAACTAAAATCCTTTTAATTGTTAATAACGACATACGCTTCAATGTTGCTCTTTTATTGTGCCGGGGTAATCCGAGGCTTGCCTATATACGGCGAAATGGTTCACTACCTATCACGTTGGGTGCTGTCTATCTAGTACAACGCAGGCTTTAAGTGGCCCCATCTAACAGACCTTCGAATTTTGAAGATGGCAACTCAAGTGTCTGACTATCCCACCACTATAAATCAAGAGAATGTGCAAATACAAGTCATGAAGCGTATGCCGTAACAATCTCAATGTTAGACTATCGAAAATACTCGATAATTAACATATCACACTAGTGACCGTGGAATAGTTATGTCGACCTTTAAAGGAACCTTAGTACACTAATATATAAATACATATGACTGTACTAATGTATGTATTCTAAAGATTCACGCAGGATTACTATACATTCGCTCATACATGGCTAAACAAACTTATTTCACACCCGTATAATAATTTTCCACTTGGCGTGACGGCTTAATAATGAATTAAATGTAATTAAGGTAGCTATCTCATTAATTGACTTCGTAAGAATCATAACGCCTGTACCTACGTTAGTACACCGGTAAACGATAGATCATTAAGCAACGCTGGCCGTAATCAGAGGTTAGATGGGTAACCACTTGATGTCGGTTTCCTAGTTATCGTAGGTAACTACTATGGTTAGTAAATTTGAACAATGATGGAGTGACCACCTCTCTCGTGGTATACTTGCTATTGCGTTTGCTTGCTCTTTGAAGACATAGTTCGAATAAACCCTCAATATGGTTAAAGGGTGTATTAAGAAACAGAAAATACCAACACACAGCGAAGTTTAACTAGGTATGTAATTTAGTGTTTTTATAAATATATCCGTATTCTTTTAAATACTACCCTTAAGAAACAAGCTACACATCAACCTATATCTCTTTAATCTATCATAAAGCGAAAAGAAACGCATCTAGTAAGTTACTACAGCTCATAATTTTCATTTCCACGCAGACATTCGTTAGCATGTACCAGGCTCACATAATTGGGAAGGAGTCAGTCCAAATTACGCCTCACGTAATGGCATCCCTAATAAGATTAGGAGGCTCACTTCGAGTATACCCTTTATTTCCCCGGCACCTCTGAGATACGTTTCCTTATTTTATATGTAACGTTACATATCTTGTACACACACACACATATATATTCACGCCTCTACAACCCCAACGCCACCTGGAACGATCCTGACAATCTCTTGCTTTACTCGCACCCATTAACCTTCTCAAACATGCTCTTCTATTCTTTAGACTATGTAGACCTTGAAAAGAATGTCTCCAATTTGATCTGTATAAGTTCTACGCGGCTTAACACGTTCAACTCTACCTTCCACTTTATAGATTCCTTTTGTAACCCTTGTATATGTTACCGGCCAAGCCCGATTTCAGCACAAACTAGTTTGGCCTGGGCTAAACTAGTTTTTCCTACTAACCTAAGATAACCTTAACTTACTAACTAGTTAATCCTAGCGCGTGTATCCATACATATTCAACGTAAATCCCATAAGGAAAGGTATCTTCCATACTCATACATTTAACATTATCCTTAATGAGAGAGCGTAGTATAAAGAAATGGCTACGTATTTATCTTGATGGTTTCGTAGCTAACGCGTTACGGTTTCCTCAAGGTGTTTCCTATAACGGGCGTAGCATGGGGTTCCGTGCTGATCTGGGATTTAAACAGATATCTCTTAGGATACTTATTCATTACTGGGTTGTAATGGCACTGATATGGTTAATTAGTTTTAACAGATTTCTACCTACTTAACTATGTTCGATAAGGTGTATGGATATCAATAAAGGAATGTGGTTGATCAAGATCGGGAATAAGATAATCTGTTTACCCCGGTATGAAGAAAGGAAACATCGCAATAATCACCAAGTAACGTAAAAGCGCCGTATACCGACCGAACCTCCTGTATCCGACCATTTTGGTTTTTTTCCCTCCTAAACTTATAAATTTCACGTTAAAGTTATGAATTTGCGCTCAATTAGTCATAAATTTATATTACATTATAAGACAAAATTTGGTTTAGATACGTTAACAGCAAATATCTCATTTGACCGAAATCGTCGCAAGGGCATTTTTTTTGACAAATTGGATCCGAAAAAAACATAAATCGGCGTAAACGAAGATCTGGATTATTTGAAGAAAACTTTGCTTAATTCGTAGTATTTTTGCATCATATCATTTATTGGTTTGTTGAGCACCGTCGATATCAATCAGCAAGTAATATTTGCGTATTTTATTCAAAATATCAAGCAAATAATAATGGTCGGAATCTGGTCCTCTATAAATGAGTACGTTCCGAATACCGACCACTCTGGTCGGATACAGGATTTTCGTACTTTGGGAATAAAGCTATTTTTCATTTGTTTGATGAGCTTTGAGATTATTTCATGTTAACTTTCTTACTCTTAAGACTATTCTTATTTTAAAGACCTGTATCCGACCAATACTAACTATTATAGTTTTTTTGTAAAAAGTGTCTAAACTTTGACTTTTAATTCTCAAAACGTATCATTACGTCTAACATTGAATGTTTTGAATGCTTACTATTTAGTCATTTTAAACAGATATAATTACTTTTTTGCTATATTGTTATATTAGTCAAGTGTCAATAATGTAAAAAAGTACTAAAAATATGTAGATATGTTAAAATTTAAAATTTTATTACGAAATAATATGATTGGTCGGAATCTGGACACGATTTAATCACCATGTACCGGTATCCGTCCAACTCAAGAACCTTTGGTTTCTTAGTACATGGATCAGTCTGCATGTGTTAGTTTCAGGTATTCAGTGCATACATCTATTATATATATACATATATTAACCCCTGTACTTCCCTAACGGTATAGGGATATGCTATTGTTCGCCACCTTGAACGATCCTCATAAAGATCTCGTGTGTCTTCTGTTCCTTACCCTATGTAAACCCACTTTGAGAAGATCATATTTAGATCAGCATAACTTCTACGTGGCCTGCCTCATCCAGCGCTACCAATCTAGGTTTTGTAAATATTTTCGTAGCCTAGCTTTCATGCATCCTCTCCATTTGCCCAAACAACCTTAACATTCTTTTTGATATTTTCACCATCTTCTTTAATACGGCATCATTCACGCCTTCATTTATTGCCTTACCCTATCACATAATCTTCTATTATGTACATATTTTGTTAGGAACCTGATCTGTATTGCATTATGCTACCGTGATACTTTTTCCAAACCCAACATTCAGTACCATATATAAAAGTAGGAACCAGAACGGCGTTTTTGAATCCACTCTCAACCAGCGACCAGTCATCAAACTATCTTAACCCCGTTTGTCATATTTCCCTATTTCAGTCTCTTCCCCGCTATATATGACCTTCACCATATCTAGTCATCATACTTGCCAAATATACCAGATTCTCACTTTTTTGCTTGTTCCACTTCCTGATCGTTCACTTCTTATAGAGATTCTGACATACTATCCTGTCTTTCTAAAGCATTCATGATAATCAACATACGCTTTGCTAATGGGATGAGCAGAGACTATCGATCGTCACCTTGAACGATCCTGACAATCTCTCTGGCTTCGTTTACGCCTATTCACCGTCTCATACCAGCTCTTTTGTTGCCTTGAAAGCGAACAAGGGCAATACGGTATAAATTTAGGTATGAAGTGACTGTTCGGTTTGGCAGAAGAGAAGTCGACAAAGATGAGACCCTTCAGCTCTCACAAGAGTGTTATTTGTCAGCCACCTGGATGTTTCAAAAAGAGTTCCACAATTGCTTACGCCATGCAACGCTCTAGTTTCAATTCCACTCCATGACCATCATAAAAAGCTGGTTTTTAGGTGAACGGCAGTGAATGTTCTTCTCGACCCTACATATCAAGTCAATTCATAATGAGAGAGGGACTACGCCACTTTGGTACTGACGCTGGTCTATGTGTTATGGCCGCGACAAATAAATTTTACCTACGAAATATTCGCAGCATGATTTGCTTTGTCAACAACCATAAAACATCGAATTTTTTTAAGAAATTTACAAGCAGGTAGCATACTTATTACGGGGTTATATTAAAGGCTTGATTTCTTTCGTTTTGTGAGCATAGAAGGTATTTTAGCAGGCGAGATACGGCTGGTCGGAATCAGGCACCTCAGTGGTCGGAATCAGGAACGTCAGGCGTCAGCCGGTCTGTAAACGGTGCTTTCGGTATAAATCAAGTTTTTTGAGTTTGATACCAGATTTAGGTATGAAAAAGGCAAATTAGATATTTTTCTTTGTGATTTTATGAAAGTAAATATCGTAATCTTTTTAAAGAACGTTTTATATTATTATACTTTAAACATTTTCTGTATCTTTTTTGTGATTTACGTAGTCAACTCTATCAGTGGTCGGTATACGGCGCCTTTGCGTTATGTCATTTCTACAAGTTTATAAATATGAATGAAGGTAATGAGACTTGGCAGGATCGAGAGAGATGCAAGTATCATATCTGCCTAACTCTCAGTGAAGAAAGGAAACTCACAGATAAATATGTACCTATCATACCTTTTTTATGAAGAAATTAAAGGAAATATATATGAGGTTTATACATACATATGCATTCGACCATTAACTAAGTGACGTGACGTCTATGTATGTATTTTTATATCTAATTCATCACTCAATACATTCCACTGACCTGTTAAGATGTCGAAAAGAAACACAGTAACAACCCTGCTAATCAGGAACCCAAATAGCTTAATACTCGAAACTAGAACAAGCAAGTAGGACAAATCCATATGTGGAGCAAACAGTTTTGAGTTTAAGCAAATAAAAGGGACTTAGACACAACGGGGACAAGCGATACGGGAAGAGACATTAACCCAATTCTGCTGTGCAGACGCTTGCTATTTCCAAGCCCTGCAGTGGAGGGAAATGTAAAATACACATAAGAGCATATAACTTACTTGTATAAGGATTGATTAAGTTATATCTAATGTAAAGTTAACAATTAAAGTATGGCATTTGTAACTTACTAACATAATATGAGATATAATATATTAAGTACGCGGCATTTTTTTCTAGTAACTAGCTACTGTAGTATTATATTATCTGTGTAACTAGTATAAAAATGCGTATAAAAAAATTATGTTTCTTTCTGACCTAAGTATCACCTATTATGGTAAGTACTGCCTGAGGTAAAATATGGTTTTTATTGGGGAAAAACCTTCAGACCATAAATGGTATCAAGTGGTTACTCAAGCCTCTCACTACACCTAGAAGATTCAGTCCTGATACGTTGCAAATATAAACAATATCATCGTTGGAAGTAGACCTCAGCGATACAATATCCCTTTTACATTAAGCTAGTATTTAAACGAACATCAAATAATATTAAAATGCACACCAAAAATACTGAATTGTATACCAAAATAAAACAGTCCCAACCCAAACCTAACCTTTGGTGTGCGTTTAGCTATATTTTGGTGTACATTTCAGTATTTTTTATGTTCCTTTAAATTATAACCAATCGTACCTTATTACAACTACAAAGGACCTGAACTTAACTCAACTCCGAATGGCTTTCTCAGAAGCTTACTATAAAGAAAATGTATTTCCACCAGTTATTGGTTTCTTGAAGGTTTTATTCCCTCCTTTGTATGCCTTTCGCTAGATTAGACCCAATCTTAGAACCCAATTGGGTTGAGTTGAGTACAATGGTACCTGAGATGTAAAAGGGACGAGAGTTACCCTTGTGACCAGGAGTCAACATGGTTTGGGTAAACCTTTTGGTTTTCGGATGGATGAGTATGTATGGAAATGTTTTGGGGAGGTTTTTAGAAAAAAAGCGTTTATTTACAGCCAAAAAAACGTATACTATACAAAAAGGTTAACAATTAAAGCTTACAAACTAGGCGATATAACTTGTGCATGTTATTGTCGCAGTAAAAGCGTTGGAAGCGTTTGGTAAACGCAACGCTGGTCTTATGTCAGAACCACTACAGAGCAACGTTTATATTTTGAAGAAAATAGTAAAAGTGAGTATTATTATTTATTGTAAGGAAAATATATGACTCTATTCTTATATAAATGCTGTTTGGTTCGATGATCACTTTAAGTAAGAATTGGTAAGTTTTTAAACGTGGTTAAAGTAAATCATTCCGTCCATTTTTTCACACAAGTTAACATGGTTTATCCTGTAGCCTAGGATGCAAAGCCTTTTCAACGAAGTACATAATTGTGATGGCTTCACAGAAAATAGTAATCCTCATTCATATTTGCCATAAATGTATTTCGAGTAATTGGAAAGGTCTGTATGTATGATGAAAAAACATTTCCGAGTAAAACACTACAATAATACAACCCACACACATTATCAGGTTTCACAAAAGTGAACCTTTATTCACGAATTTCATTAAACTTTTAAACGAGTAGGAGCCGTTTTTGAAACATTTACGTACTTCATTTGACCTTATAAAATATTTTTTATCTTTTCTAAATAAAGATGCATAATGATGACCAGCCCAATAAAACATATGACAGTCAGATATACCGTATATTGAAAAAGGGTGACGTTAGAAGTAGCTATAACCGCCGAGTGTGTATGAGTATCATTGAAGTGAAAGTGGTCCGTCAAGACCAGAACAAATGGAGATCCGTGATCTCTGCCCACCACGTTACAGGAAATCAGGCGTGATGTGTATGTATGTATGTTTTTTGTCATAAATTTTAACAAGATATTAAATAAATAAACGTTAAAACGGTCCGTCAGGATCGGGATAAATGGAGATCCGTGATCTCTGTCTATCCCTCTACAGGGATAAGTCTAACAAATATAGAATGTTACCCAAGCGCCCTCTAGCCGTTTCCCGTGACAGCTGTTTGACAGTTGTGAAGTGGAGCGTACGTTCTGGATATTTTTGTTGGCCCACTTTGAAACTTCAATCTATATACGACTTCTATTCAAGGGATAAGCCGGTTTAGGGTGACGGTTATAGGGACTTTGTGGTTTAATACAAGTACATACATATATAGATTTACTTCCTAAGATAGCAGAAGTATCGATTGCTACTAAATACAATGCCGATTAACTATTTCCCTTCCATTAACCATCTCCTTCACGTTTTTACATTTTAAATAACATATCCGCTTTAAGAAAACTTAAATATTAATTTATTATCAAGCTACAACTAAAAAACTATAATTACAGAATCCTTCTAATACGATAGCTAAGTAAATTATCTGGATGGTGGAGTTGGACGGGGTAGGCCGCGTAGAACTTATACAGGATAAATTAAGGACATTCTTCTCAAGTCAGGTGTACTTATTGTGAAGAACAGAAGAACATGTATGAGAAGGTTACGTGGTGTGCAATAAAGATTCGTCAGGATCGTATAACTATTATCATTTTATAACATACTAGCGACCCGCTCCGGCTTCGCACAGGTATAAAATATATAGCCTACTCTACTATTTAATGGATGTTATTATACATATAAACCTTTCTCTTGAATCACTCTATCTATTAAAAAAAACCGCATCAAAATCCATTGCGTAGTTTCAAAGATTTAAGCATACAAAGGGACGTAAGACAGAGAAAGCGACTTTATTTTATACTATGTAGTGATTAATACTTAATCAACGTAAAATATGTATTTGTTCTACATGACCTTCCACTTTCTACTCTTTCATTGACCTTGTCTTTATAATATCTATTATAACCATTCTTGAGGCGTGTATACGTATCATTTATTATGAACAAGAAAATCGAAAACCAACTTCTAAATAAATATTCAACGATCAAAGTTTTCCAATCAAAGTACTCGTAGAATATTACGCCACAATCAAACACAAGAAATGTAATAACCAATTTATTACTTTGTATAAAACAATCTTTTGTTTCGTTCAAAGAAAATTCGTTGCCTATAATACTATTGGCATCATGGCAGGACCGCTAACTTTTTTGGGGTAGTCAGATGCTTGAGTGTTTACCTTTGAAACTACGGAAGCATTTTGGCACTCAAATCCTATCTTTTACCTTATAGATAGCTCTAAAGACAAACGTGTTCATGACCCTCGCGAGGTAGTCAGAGGTTCAGGTGACCATTACCGCAATAGCGAAGGTAGTAATTACAAACATGTGTACATACATAAGGTATTATTGCATTCTAGGAATCGGTTGAGTTAACTTGTACATACATACACATAACGCCTGATTCCCTGTAGAGGGGTAGGCAGAGATCACGAATCCTCATTTGTCCCGATCCTGACAGACCACTTTCACTTCATTGTCACTCATACATATTCTCATACACACTCGGCGTAATTATATGTCCAATTCGAACACACACATGATACATAGCTCTAAATGTGATTTATACAGAAAAAAACATATTGTATATATTGTTACAATATACAAAGATAAAGTTATTCATTCAAAAGAATAAGCATGTTCCCATCACGTCGTTTTCTCTCCCCCTAATAACATCACAACACTCATCTAATCCATACCACGAGGATATTAAGGGAAAAACCCGAGATGAACTTTTCATCTCGTTTAGTACTTGTTGCGAATAAACTATTTCGCCGAAAAGGGACCGCGATAAAATTCGTAGTCGCATTTTTGCTACGGCATTTAACACGGGATTAAGTTGTGCTACGGACGGTTAAGGTTCTTTTTAATAGAGCTGTTGAGTTTCTCTTTTTTGCGTTCTGAATTCTAAAAATACGTACTAATGGATTTAACATGTTTTTCTTATTAAAACGGATAGCCTGAATCTCGGAAACATTCTTATCGATCGTAATTAACATAACATCGATTCAGGCGGAGAATTGGTGTTGTGGGCTTTGGCCTGCAACATATGATGAGCCTGGACCCTTTGACAGTGACAGTACAGTATCTTGTCTTGTCAATTGTAATAAATGGAATTGTAAATGTTTGTGTTCTTGTGAATTTTTTTTTCTATTATATTCTAACAATTAAGGTTCCGATGCCATCAATATGGAATATCGGTGACAGGTTGCTAGCCCATTGTTCTTAGCCCCTGAATACTCTGGTCAGCTAAAAGGTCGTTACATGTAGCGTGTGTAACCCAATTATAACCTTTGCGGTGCGAAGGAACAACGACATTAATCCTTCAGGGATTAAGTTTCATAGACGTATTGTTATTTCATACGTTTCGCTAATTGATATCCATCGTACACGGGAATATTAATAAATATATACTTTAATGTGATAACTGGACCTAAAAATACTGCTAACTAGCTGTCATAAGTGGCGATTAAGGAACTAGGCTTTTTTAGGTACCTTTTAGAATCTGAATGAGCATAATGTATCTTTAACTTTTAATAGTACCAATGAATGAAAATTCTCATTTACGTACATAATCTTCAGTCGCTAACGGTGAGGGACAACATCGGGAGGAAACCGGCCTATCCTTCGTTAGCTAATGTTTAAATATTTTACTTTTACTATTATTACTCTACAACAGTTAAAGTCTCTCAACCGTCAAGTATAACTACTACCTACTTAATACTACAATTAATAATACATACGTTTGAAAGATGACAAAATATAGAACTTTTTAGTGGTCACAGTACACTCTGCAAAGAGTAAGCAGTCGTGAAGAGTATTTGTATGCATTATACTTTAATAATTATACTGCGGTCGCGAATTCTTATGCAAGACATTATCCAGACGCCATGTAGATATTTCAACCGCCTTTGTTTATTTTAAACGACCTGAATACATACATTGTTAATTATCATCATACATCCCTCTAACCATTTCGAGGTTAACAGAACTTTGTTGACAAAATAGTCTCTTTTTGTAAGTCATATCATATTATTAGGATAGAAATTACTTTATTGTGTTGTATTGGTTACTAGCTAATAGCCCAATAGAATCCATTGACCTCTAGTCCCTTAGTATCCTCGTACAAGATTCATATACGAGACAATATCTAGGCGCCGCGCCGCCGGGTAGATATGTATTCCGAAAAACATTGTTTATTTTACTGAATACATACATATACGAAAGAACTTCATCTTCTCAATCAGCGTAGCACAAAAATTGGGCTTTTAGAAAATTTAATACCAATACTACGAGTCCGTGTCCCGTACTAGTCCGGGACGAAAAACAATGCTAACTAGCTACCGTTTTTCCGGGCATTCCGTAAAAGGCTACTAAGGGACTGGACTATTTAAAGTTTACTAGGTGATGTGCTAGAAACCAGTCACTTATTTTACATACGACATCACAACCCCAATATTATGCTAAAAGTGGCCTAGGAGATATTCTGTCCACCCTGAAAAGGATTAGCGGACGTGAACTTATATAATAATAATATCATTATTGAGACATCCATATTAACAACACACAATATAATTCATAAACAATAATTGGATTAAATAATACATAGGTAACACATAAAAATTCGATTTAATTCAATTAACTAAATTACATTTAAATATGACATCACACAGCTAGTTGTGGTAATCTCAAAAGGCGTCCAGCTCGGCGGTTGTCTGTAGAACCCTTAAGGCTATATGTATGTATTACGGTCACTAGCCCATGCCCTTGTAAATACCATTGACCCCTAGTCCCTTAATCGCCTCTGACGTACGAGATCTATACGAGACACAATGCAGGCGCCGCACGGCTATTCCGAACAGCATTGTTTACTTTAGCCGACCTGGTTTCGCGGTTCAAGTACCCCTTTCGCGTCATCGCGGACTGAATGGTCGCGTTTGTGCGTGCTCACGCTCGCATTGCCCTGGGGAGTCGACAGTGAGACGCGGCACGAAAGGCCAGTCACGATTGTGGGGGTACGTACATACACTAACGTACTAATACTCGTGGAGACAAAAGATATGCTATCCTCTGTATGTAAAATGTAATGAGATTCATATGGAATATTTGTAACTCGTTGCTAGCCTATCGAACTCCGATTTGCGATCGGTAAGCCGAACGATAATCGTCAGGTTCCATGTTCGATTCCCGGTGGAGGCAGAGTTAAGAACTACGCTTTTCCTCTGCTTTTCTGTCTGGTCGTTGATTATATAATGTCCAATTATATTATTTTCTTTGTCTTACTAGTCTTATTGGCATTACTTTTGCTGGTGTGATAACATTTAGATGAAATATTGGTAACATACACAGATCATATTGGGTATATTTTTTAGATTCATTCATTCTTAAGATGACTGATTGACTTTATATAGTATAAAGAACATGTATTCGAATATCAGTGGGTGTGAGTGAAGCATGAGAGATTAGTCAGTATCATTGAAGGTGGCCATTGATACTCTCTTCCTATCCCGTTGGGGAAGTATAGGCGTCTATATAATAATATGTATGTATATTAGTAACAGATAGCTAACACATCGACATATATATTCCACTTTCCATCTATCGCGAGATAAAATAACCGAAAAATCATTTCATCTAAACCATCACAGCCCACTTGTTGAGACTAACGCCTGCCAAAACAGCCTCGCGCGATTTACGAGTGCAGACTCTCTTTACGTCAATGGGTGTTCATAGCAACTATCTTTTGGTAGCTTATAATACACATCAATCACTGCTGTTTGTTTATAGAAGAGCACAATGGCGCTCTGTGAACAGACGAGGCGGCGAAGTAACCTTCGTTTCGATGTAACTATACGAAATTGAATATATTGATGGATATGTTAGAGATGATTAGGGGACTATTAGTCTGTTAATGCTCCAAAAACCCTTGATTTAGTAGAATTGGGTAGTCTTAAATGAAAAGCGATATCACAAATATTTTTATCAAAATAAATTATTATATTTCATTAAGACGAGTCTAAATTTTATATTTTTGCTCCTAACCATCGTCGAAATCTTATTCAGTTAGTTACTGGGCACTTTTTAGATGCGAGCGATAAAGAAATTGAGGTTTTGGTGTGCAATGGGAAAATATTATGCGCTTTTATAAACTTCATCTAGAAATTTTCGACTTCCTCAAAACTCCAGAAGTTCGCTATTATAGAAAGGATTATCTGTGATATGATCTTCACCTCTAGATACAATGTAAATTAACTGGTGATAAGTAGGTTCGATCTAGTCCAAAAGTAACTAGTTATTACTTACGTGATAATCAGTGGCCTCGGCGATTGGATACAACTGAATGCCTCATCTAGAGATCGCGCCACATACGGTGGCAGTTGGAGGCGTCGCCACAGTCGCGTAATTCAGTGTTACCAGTAAACACGCCAAAACTAGCACTCACTGTGCCATACGGCTCGAAACATTATAGGTTTCATTTGTAACGATCTTTGGTTGCAGAGCTATAAACTCAAATAAAACAAATTAATATATCAAAGTCAAAATATGTTTATTATACTATTTCAAACATGATTAATAATTAACGGGACTTATCCTTCTTATTATATATTACATATATTATGTGTTCCTTCACTCTGTCCGCAATAGACCGTTTAGTCTGTTCGACATAGGATTTCCCACAGCTGCAATCAATCTTATACACACCCTTATATCTTATATCATGAGTATAAATCGCGAATCTCTTAAAACTATTATTTCAAACATGGCACTGAGCATTGTCTTTACATATTTTTTACCGAGGTTAGATCAGCGGAGACCCTAGCTTGGAGAAGAACTAACAAGAAACTCCGGAAATCAATTTATTATAATCACCCTTAACAAACATAAAAATTACAAAGAGTGGGCAAAAAACACAACGCTGGTAATACTAAATTTACTTTTCATACAAAATAACACGCAATGGCGGAAACGTCAAATTTAGTTCCAAGTTTGGCTACTGCCACCGTATGTGGCGGGTACTCTACGAATATTCAGTCTCCTGTGGACAACAAAACAGGTAATTTAAAGATAGACGTATTATTTACAAAATAACTTTTGCTCTAGTATGATATTGGGATTTATTGTAAGAAGACAGTTCTTTGTATACATAAGCGACTGAGCTAAGGGTTTTCGGATCTTAATATTCATAGAATTTCCTCAACTAACTACAGAAGAAAAACATATATTCACGCCTCTACGTCCCTAAGGGGATAGACAAAACTATCGAGCACCAACTGGAACGATCCTGACAAATCTCCCTTGCTTCACTCACACTCAATTAACCTCCTCATACATGCTCTTCTGTTCTTCACACTACGTACAACCGCCTTGGGAACAACGCTTATAACTAATTTGATCTGTATATGTTCTATGCGATCTACCCAGCCAACTTGATCTCCTCTTTTGGCTTTATAAATTAATTTTATAATCCTCCTTTCATTCGTCTGTTTTATGGGCCCTAACCACTTCAACAAAGCTTTAATAAGGCAGCTAATTAGCTCTATACATATCCTAGATTAGCACTAAATCCATCTAACCTATTAGGTACACTCGCTGAAACAACACACGTTACTTTGTACGAAGCTGTCCGTACATTTGCATGGAATTATGAATTGCATGAATTATTTATCAGACACGACCAAGCGCCATCGCATTATCTTTGGAATGGGGTGACGTACTGGCAACCATGTATGTTATATTCTACATATCGTATTGTCTGATAGCCATGAAGGTGACCTGGGACATATTGTGTCCGAGGTTCTGTTACTCCTTAATTGAATGGGGATTCAGTTGTACGTAAATTCATATCATGTCATGTTGTGGGAGAAGTGGAAGGCTATTTACGTAGGGGACGGCACAGTAAGATATAACAGTCATATAGACGCCATTTTGAAAAGGGTGACGTTAGAAGTACCTATAACCGCCGAGTGTATATGAGGAGGTGTATGAGTGTCAATGGAGGGAAAGTGTAGTAGTGTAGTGTAAGTCAGATAAGAATTCATGATCTCCGCCTGCTTCTCTACAGGGAATCGGGCGTGATATGTATGTATGTATTAGATATCAAAATATACGAAATTCAGTCAAAGAATCACGTGACTTATCGATTATTTAAATCAATAATACAAACTGTCATAAGATATCTGTAATTACTAGTCTCGGTCTCTCTTGTGATTTGTGGAACAGAAAGACCGCTAGTTAGTCCATTTACGTACCACACTAACACTGGCTTATGACTGGGCCGCTCAGCATATTATTCTATTAAAAGATACCATCGTGTATAACGCAGGACGACACACGAGCAGATTGGAATAATTTTGCATTCACAACGAGACACTGCTTAGCATCTAGATGTTATAGTATCTAATGTAGCTCCGGTATTTATGCTAAAAGTGACCGTGGAGATGTCGAGGTTCTGTTTACCCCGAATGGCTTATGACAACAATCATATATTACGTACACTTTTAAGATGTAATTACATACATACTAGCGCATACTAGTTACTACTCTGATTGTGGTACCATATTACATTATTACTAGTTATGCTATTCTGGGACATAAGTAGAATGTAAAGTAGCTGCCTTTCTACCCGGATAGGCGAATGCGCTGACTAGGTTGATCTAACAACTATATTTATCGGGTGATGGGCTGGTATTCTAGCACCATATCGGCATTATTTCACATTAATATCATAATTCTCATGCTAGTCTGGAATGTACAAACCATGCTAACTAGCTGCCGTTCTTCACGGCATATCGTGGGAGATGATTCAGGCACTAGGGGTAAATCAATTGGGCGATGGGCTAGCAACATGTAACCAATAACATAGAAACCCCATCAAATGAATATTCATGCTAAGAAGCGAACTAGAAGATATTATCGTGTCTCCAAGGTCCTGTCCACCCCAAAAGGAATTAAAGGATGTGAATGTACATGTAATACCGTCATAACCATGATAGTTAAGTACACTAAAGTTCACTGGTGAGATACTATTTCCGTACGGTATGAAATGTATAAAAGGACGTGATTATATCGTATGAATATAACACAAATTACAATGACTATGCATTTTAGTATAGAGCGAGGAAAACAATCATACAGTGACATTTTTACAATTAGTTCACACATAAATATGGTTTGAACACACCGTGCACTAACTATTATTGTGCAGTTACTAGGAAACCTGCGTAGTTTAGTAACTTAACATGGTAGGTATAACGTAACATAGTTATGTTACGATTTATACGCATGTATGTGCTAGTTAAAATAGGTGTAAATATTAACTTAAGTTTAGACTTACATAAATTTAGTTTGACAGTTATATTTGTTAGTAACATACGAAACATCGTTATCCGCACCACTAGGTTATAAAGAACTAATTTTCTTAGATCCTAAGAGGGTTAAGGAAAAGTCTGTATGTAATGTATAGTATAACCCTTTTGGGGCAACCATAACCTTAAATGACAACCATTGCTTTGACGATTTAGGCACTCAAATGCTAGATTTGTACACAAAACCAGTAATGTTATAGGTTAGCAAAGCGATAGCATAATATGTGCATACAAATATCGAATAATTCCAACTCGATCTCCCAAAACCAACGCAACAGTCAGTAGTAAACTGACAAGTGAGTGATATTCAGATACAATGCACTATCGAGTATCGATTAATACCGACTCGATCCCTGGAGTCAATCCGAGTAATCCCCGTCGCCGGCTTAAATGCATCACAGAGGTCATTGCAGGCTTAGCAAACCTCCTTGGACCCCTCCCTGACACAGATTGCAACCTCCTTGATAACATTATCGAGGGAAATGGACAGTAATTTGCTGGAAGTAACTATTCTCTGATATTTTCTGCTGCAGTGTGGCGTTAGGAATTCAATTCGCTAGGTTTCTGGTATAATATTTAATGGAGTAACATTGAATGATAGAATTAAAAATAGTGTGATAAGGGAAGGTTGCGGTTTGAAAGAAGATGTAGTGACTAAGATTGAAAAGAGCATGCTTCGATGGTTTGGACATGTTATGCGGATGAATGATAGCAGATTGACAAAAGGAATATATATGAGTGAAGTGGAAGGGCGGTTACGTAGGGGCCGGCCTAATAAGACATATAACAGTCAGATAGACGCTATATTGAAAAAAGGTGACGTCAGGAGTACCTATAACCGCCGAGAGTGTATGAGAGGATGTATGAATGTCAATGAAGCGAAAGTGGTCTGTCAGGATCGAGACAAATGGGGATCCGTGATTTCTGCCTACCCCTCTACAGGGAATCAGGCGTGATGTGTATGTATGTATGTATGTATTTAATGGAGTTGAACTGTAAGTTTTCTACTGAAAATGTACGTCTTCTTACTCGTATATTCACCACATTTTTTTGAGTCGGCCTCAAACGTAATAATTAAAGCTAATAGTTAATTATGAATTAAACTAATATAAAGACGCAAATTTATATATCTCTCCAGTTGGATAGAACCTTTAAGACGCATCGCATCTCGGTCCCATTGACACACGAATATCAGCGTTATAATGGCAATAATAATTATTGAATAATTCCTAATAGCAAGGTCTAATAATGCGTTTAGCACAATCGTAATAAAATATCATGTCAGTAATGGTGTGCAGTTGATGGTGGATTAGCAAGTGTCAAATTTCACCGTTCATGACACCAAAAATGACAAATATTGACTTAAAAATGGCGAAATTAGTTACTTGTTATTCTTCTTATAACAAGTGATATTAATCTTCGATTTTCCATAAAAAGCTTTAGTGAACTTGGGCCCCAGGTAGCCAAAATACATACCGAAGTAAAGACATCTAGTTAGCATTCTACGTCACAGCCTAGCCCTATATATCTACGTTACAAATGACTTTAATATAAAATAACAAGGCCGCTGCGTAACCAGTCTCCTCACGTACTGGAAGCCTTAATAGAGCCTTAGACGAAACGCTATCATTAAAGGGTTCCTGAAAAGGCTTCGACGGAATAACTTTTTTAATAAACACCCCCTGTAGTTCACAGTAACAGGGTGTAATATTCATATCAATATAATTTGAGATAGTATGAGGTGTATGAGTCAATGAAGCGGAATTAGTTTGTCAGGATCGGTGAAGATTGGGAACCGTGATCTCTGCCTACCCCTCGACAGGGAATCAGGCGTGAGGTAGGTATACATATATGTTGACGGTAGATATATGACACATCGTATGTCATTTATGTCCTGGGTTAGCTTGGGACGTAAAAGAATGCACACTAGTTAGCTGCTGGCGTTCTTCCCGGCATGTCGTAGGAGGCGACTAAGGTACTAGGGGTCAATGAAATCTATTGGACGATGGGTTAGCAACCTATCACATAAGTTCCATATGACATAACAACTCCAATATTCACGCTAATGAGTTATCAAGGAGATATTTTCATGTCTCCAAGGTTCTGTCCACCCCGAAAGGGATTAAAGGACGTGAATATATATGTAGTATTAGTTATCATTAACGAAAGGGGGTCCCCCCACTCAACTCGTTATCAATGAGTCGTATCCGTTAACACGACAAACAAACGTCATAATGACGGCTAGACTATATCACACTCACGTCCTGTTTACGTTTCGGGGTGGACAGAAGGAGCTAGTAATGGTTTGGTGTTATTTAGAGTAAACATGGCATGGTGTTGATGGTATAAATATTGAATATTAGTCCATTTAGATCAAGTATTATAGTTCTTTACTGTAACATAATAAAATGGAACTTGTTAATACTCTGTAGCTATAAATGCAGATTATTAATATTTTATTAAGATTTCATATAAATAAGGTCATCTCACATGAAATGGGGTAGTCAGTATCGCCATGCAATTAAGATGACTTTTGCCCACTATTCTAATGACAAAAATACAACAGTTCAACATAACAACATACACATACAACATAAAATACACAGTTTCCCCATACGATGTAACGTTGTCTAAATATATGTATAATATGTAAGTAAAACTAGTGCACTACAAATAATCCAGTAATTAATAAAAAAACCGTCCATAATTCACATACATAGCTCAACAGACCGGCTGATTTCATCTTATCCAAATCCCGAGCAAAGGATCGATATCCAATAAGTCCAACAAATAAGTGGGCGACCTCATTTCCCCAACCTCCTTGGCGAGCATTCCTTGACGCGTAACAGGTGTTGCCAGCGATAAAATAAAACTTAAGGTCTTCATTTAACGAGCAAAGGTATTATTGCATTCTAGGAATTTGTTGAGTTTACTTGTACATACATACCTACACATCACGCCTGATTCCCTGTAGAGGGATAGGTAGAGATCACGGATCCCCATTTGTCCCGATCCTGACAGACCACTTTCGCTCATTGACACTCATATATCTATCAATCAATCAATTATTATTTTATTACTTTAGTTATTCATTTTTTTTATTATATTATTTTCATTTCTTATTTATTAATTAATTAATACGAATTACGTTTTTATTTTTATTATAATACTTTTATTGTTATGTTTTTATTATTTTAGATGATTGTTAGTCATTATTATAATTTTCGGCTTAAAACTAGTTGTAAATATTATATTATTTGATATTGTATTGGGGTAACCTGTTAGGATTTCAAATGCAATGTATGAAATAAATAAATAAATAATAAATAAATATCTTCTCAAATACTCTCGTCCTATAGTTAACTTGTCTAGGTTAAAATAGCTATTAAGGCATGTACCTATAAAGGTTAGAATATTTCCTTGTTCACCTTAAGCTGATATCGAGGTTGTGAAGTCATTAATGTAGAATATAGGTGGCTACTAGTCTATTACTCGATAGATTAAGTTAACGATGGGCTGGCAACCTGTAACCCATATTCCTTATTCAGGCTCTAACAATTCTCACAGATATTAAAGGACTTGATAGGCTGTGAGTCAGGACATTTAATAAATAAAGAGATGTCAGAATGATTTGAACACAATCTCAGTATGGTTTAAGTACAATCTTCTCACTATAAATCCTTCCAAAACTAGTTACATTATCTTTGCCGCAAAAAATAAATTAATGCAACCACATAAATCTTTAAAAGTTGATAATATTGACATACAACAAGTGAATTGTGAAAAATATCTTGGACTTATATTAGATAAAGACTTATCTTGGAAACAGCATATAGAATACATTCAAACCAAAATAAGTTGCCTCACTGGAGCTATTCGTAGGTTTGCACCGTTCATACCTAAAAGCACCAGATATATTATTTACAATTCCCTTGTTAAATCGCATTTCAATTATTTAATTCCAGTCTGGGGTTCAGCTCCTAAGACAACACTTCACGATCTACAAGTGACTCAAAATAAAATTATCAAAGTTCTTTTCAACTACGACTTTCTCACTTCCACCGATAAACTATACAGAGACACTAAAATAATGACACTTGCACAACTATATAAGTATAACACCTGCCTTCTAATTAAGAAAATACTCCAGAACGACATTCACACTAACATCAGATTTCCTAAAAACAACGAAGTACTCACATATACAATGAAAACAAGACAAGCTAATAACTTGAATTTACCCATATCACGCACGAACTATGGTAAAAAGACTATTACATTTGAAGGGGTACAACTTTACAATAGCTTACCTGTTGACATAAAGGAGTCATCGTATAATGCATTTAGAACATCTTTAAAAAAGTATATAATGTCGTCTAAATAAATAACTCCAAATAAATAAACAATTAAAATAGATAGGTAACAACTTTTGTAAGTAATTGTACTTTTGAAGTCAATATTTTTTAATGTTATCTCATGTAATTTTATGTTTCTGTTCACGCGCGATTACATATTTTTTGTATATGTACATGTGATATTCTCAAATGAAGTGAATGTAATGTTCTTTTTTGAGAAATAAAGTTCTTTAAACCTAAAAAGGGTTGAACAAAGTTTCTATACAAACACATTACGCTCGTTTACCAGTAGAGGGGTAGGCAGAAATTACGGATATCCATCTAATTCTGAGAAAGCTTCATTGGCACTCATACACCTCCTCACACACACTCGGCGGTTATACATACTTCTAACGCCACCCTTTTTCAATAATATGTTTTAACTATCCTTTACGACATACAAGCACCTGTCACGTTAGCTACTACTCATTTTTTGTCAAGCCTCAAGTGTCTGCTCACCCCGTCAGCGACAGAACACGAGTACAAGTACACGTACGTAAGGTTAATAATACAACCTTTACGGTACGCAAACAATGACGTCACGAACAACTTTTAAATTAAAATGGCAGAAAAACTCCGCGCGTCGACCACAAAGTTGTGTGAATGCAATTATTCTATTTTTAATTAAGTCCCTCTGGGTTGTGCGTACTTGAAGCCGCCTAGAAATACCGACGTGAGGAACGGGCTTTAGTGACGTCATACGGCTGTTCTTTTAATCTCTTGGGCTAGAGAACCTTAAGAAAAAACATTTCCTTGGTTCAGTTTAAACATAAATAACGGACATGAAATACTATTATAATTGATAGTGAAAGGCGGTTACGTAGAGGCTGGCCCAATAAGACATATGACACTCAGATAGACGCCATACTGAAAAGGGGTGACGTTAGAAGTACCTACAAACGCCGAATGTTTATGAGGTACAGTGTCATTGAAGAGAAAGTTGTTTGTCAGGATCTGTGTTTTCTGCCTACCCCTCTACAGTGAAACGGGCGTGATGGTACATTGCCTCATTTTTTTGTTCGACTTTTTGCTTTCTTAACATTTTCATCTCTGTGTTGCATGTCGCGAAACGATCGCGACGTCATATGTATAGTATAATAGTACCAATACTTCCTTTTGGTAGCACTGTCAGCATTACATACTTAACATATTCAATGGTACAGCATTAGTAATTAGAGTTAGCGTTAGTTTCAAAACACCACACATTTTTTTTCTTTTCTAGCTAACTTAACTGGTCCAAAGTTAGTTAAAGTGTACTTTAAATTCATTTAAAAATTCCAACGTGTAGAACGAGCTTTAGTGACGTCATAAGGCTTTAGTCTTTCTTCCTGACATTTAGCATTACGGTCGAAGTTAGCTAGTCTGTTTTTATTCACGTCCCAAACTCTAACACGGGATTGACAGTTATAGTATTTTTAATTAAGTCTTAACTGTCCGTGTAGTGGAAGTAATCAAGGAATTCCGACGTGAAGAACAGTCTTTAGTGACGTCATAAGGCTATTGGACCCATAACTACAGTCTAGGTACTTCATAAACTTGAAACGACGTAAAGAGGTTTTACTTACTTTTAAATTTGGCATAATTAGGGCCCGTTTATATTTATTATTTGTATAGTTACTTCAGTCAGGATTTCACATTGAACAGAAACTCTATTAATCCCTTGGTCACATTTAGCATTACTAAGGGATTGTAGAATCGTCTCCTAATCCTCGCTTCTTACAACACGCCGATATACAGCTAGTTTTCATTTATTTTAAGTCCCATACTACCACGCAAGCAGGCGTCACACCAAAAAGGTTACATACGGATATGTTAGAACAAAAATATAATACATAACTAGTTCCCATCTAGTTTTGAAAGTAAAAATGCTAACTAGCTGCCGTTCTTCCCGACATGTCGTAGGAGTAGTAGGTACTAGGGGTCAATGGAATCTATTGGGTGATGAGCTAGCAACTTCTCACCAATGTTCCATGTAATATCACAACCCATTCATACTAAACCTAGGAGATATTATCGTCTCTCCAAGGTTTTATTCACTCCAAAAGGGAAAAAAGACGTGAATGTATATGTATGTAGAATAATAACAGCTGATTTAAAGCACTCTCCTCATCGAAGTAGGTCAGACGAAAGAGTTAGGTTAACTGGTTACCGATATCAAAATGGCGATTGGACAGTAATCGAGGTATCTAAGATCATGAAAAAAACTAATTAAAAAAATATTACTTAGTTATTTGATTTTGACAGGTTTTGGATTTTATTATTATTATGAATAAGTACGCATCTTTAAATATTTATTTAGTGTTTAAGCATTAAGTAAACGTGACTAAAAATATAAGAAGTAAAAACATACATACACTTTACGACTTGTGTATACACACACTCACTCCCTTTTTTATTGTTGGGGGTAGTCAGAGGCTGGTGTCAATCTCCGAAATTTCGAAGGCATGTTAGGTTTGGGTCACTCAAAGCCCGTGTTTCACTAGAAAGACAGCACCCAACGTGATAGGTTGTGAACCATATCGCCGTGTATAGGCACTGGCTATTACCTATCCGTTTCCTCACGATGTTTTCCCTCACCGTTACGAATAAGATAAGAAGTACTTTGTCAGGAACGTCCCACGTGGTGATCGATAGTCTCTGCCTATGCCATTGGGGTCGTAGAGGCGCAATTATAACGTAATTCTATATCCTGCACTACCTAACCTACGGTACTAGGTACCTAACCTTGACTCGAACCAATAAACTTAACTTCCATTCAACTTAATGTCCCACGCGACTACACATTGTCTGTATGTAAACCTATCTAAACTTTTTCCATTTTCCATCTCGCTACGAAGATACGTAGCACAGGTCCATCTGAATATCGATCTCATACTACGGATATTTATTAGGCTGCTACGCGAATTGAATTTAGTTCAAAAGTGACGTAGTTATGAAGGACTGTTGCGTCAAAATTGGTGTCATTGGTGAATGAGGGTTTGTAATCTCTATCTACTCCATTAACTAGAAGAAGGATATAATAAAACATGATAGAATATATGAAAGAAGTTACTTATATGTGTTCGGAGTTATATGAATGTCGATAAACCACAAATAGTCAGTAAGCAATGTACAAGAAAAATGTGGATTCATGCTCTCCACCCAACCTTTTACAGAAATACTGACACCGTGTAAGTAAGTACAATATTTACTCGTTCTGTCATTGAGTAATTATGTCACAAGGCTAAGAGCCGAGTGATTTTAGTTGTTACAAGCGAAAGGCTAGCAATCCATCACCACTTCTTGACATATGCCATCCTAACTCTAGTGGTTTTTAGTGGAACGTATACTTTGGTATTTTGGTACCTATGGAGTGTTAGGTATCTGTCGGTACCTATGGAGTATTAGGTATTGTATCTGTCGTGGATGTGACGTGTATGTAGGCACATATAAAGCACATATCGAAGGTTAAAGAGATGAATTTGAATGTATTGATTGAAGTTTCTTTAATAGATAATACTTACATCGACAGTGGAAAGTCTATCTTGCTGATATTACGCAATTTCATAGGACAGCAATTCAAAGTTTTAAAAAGTCGAAAAAAGGGTTAAAAAACTTTTTTTTTATTTCATGAGTCACGAAATTAACGATAACGATAAAATTGGATTTCATACATTCGATTTCTTAAGACTTCATCGTTCTCTTGTGAAGTTAAGAAATGGCACATAAGCAAGAAACTTCTACCTATACATTCAAATTCGTCTCGTCCTTCAATCCCTTTTGGAACACACAGAAAGAAAAGATAGTTATATCTCCTGGCATTATACGGTAGTCCATCGCCAAAAAGATAACATATCTATTTGTCTCTATCTTAAATTTAAGAGAAGAAAGGGAGCTATAGCAAGTTATCATTCTATTTACTTTATATACCAGCAAGTAACTAATATAACTAGTCTGTTAAACAAAATTAAGTAAATAATGACCTTAACGTCCTTAAACAGTCTGGGGTCACATGTCGAAAGCAGTGGGACAATTCAATATCCCTTGTACAACCACGAAAAACGTTTGACATTCCTTAATAAAGTAGATAGTTAACTATAACTAGTTATATGTACATATCATGATGAACAGAAGAGCTTGCATGAAAAATGTAATGAAATTCATTTAGGCGAGATATTTCTTAGGATCGATCTCTTCGCGACTTGTGTATACACACTCCCTTTTTTATCGTGGCGCGGTAGTCAGAGAATTCAGTGTCCATCTCCGAGCATTTGCTTTTCCTGTTAGGGAAGTAAGTAGAGTCATGAATAAAAGTAAATATGTATAATTATCAGTTATACATAATTTACGTACTTATTTTTACGTGTCTAAATATTTTGAAATTGAATTTTTTTTAAATAACATATTCCACGAGACGACTAACGCTAATGTAATTAAGTATTGGGTGATGAGCTAGCAAATATTAACTTCTAAGAATCTCTTCACGCACAATTTACTAAAGTAAAAGTGTAAGACATATTGGTCAGTAAGAAAAGTTTTGAGACTTGACTGTTGAAAAGAATGTTAAGGGTGACATTGAAGGATAGAATAAAGAATAATGATTTGTAGCTGTTTTGGAACTCTAAATCAAGAATAATGTTCTAAAGTAGAACTTCTACGTCGACGAAGACGTAATGTGAAAGATTAAAATGAAAATACTTTGATGATATAAATTAACGGCAAATATATATTATTACGACAAGTACAGTCTCAGATAACTAGTTAATTTTTTTTTACTTTCTATGAATACACCAACTATTGTTAATATTACTGTTAATGTAAATATTACTGAATATCTCTGTATCTGCCTAATCCTTTACAGCCAAACGTGCGTAATTTGTATGTACGAGTTTGTTTGTTATTCTGAACAAAAAATTGACATTGACCTTTGAATACATAGTACATCCTTTAAATAGTTACATCTAACTAAGTATTTGTAATTATTCTCTTTCATTCACCAATCAATCTATTCCTTATTGTGTACCTGTTACTTACAAACTTATTTCGCCTGTATACAACCTTAGCCCTAAGTGTACCCACGAAACCGCCCCGGGCCTCTGGGATTATTTATTCAGCCAGTTTAGGGGCCAATCGATGACAACCGACTGACCTAAGCTAACAAGTACAGGGTAATTCGTGCGAATTCGTTTCTTCATATTGAAGTCTCAAAGGAGTAGGTAACTAGAGCCTCAGAGTAAAAGTTAGTATGAAATACTATGTATGTATTGAATCTAATCTCAATTGATATTTCTAAACCACATAAAAGTATACGTATGTGTATCACTCTGGTTACTTTGACAATTCTATTTACAATGTGTGCAGCAAAAAATGGGTCTTATATGGACTTCGTGCTGTCAAAGTGACTAAGTACACTACGTACACCTTAAGAAGACATACCTAAGGTAATGTAATGACACATGCACGTGTGAGATTAGAGAGCTATGTAAGGGTGATTCAAGGTGGCGATTGATAGTCTGCCTATTCCGTTAGGGTACTAGTTACTCCACTAAAGAAATAGTCAAGGGCTTGGACATAAGTTTGTATGTTGTTCATCCATCGCCCTTGGCAAGCACTGTACACTCGACGTTTCGCAATTTCACGGTGATTTTCACGTTGACAGCTAGTTACGGAACATTTAGCTACGGCTTCATTAAAATCGCCCTAAAACATGATCCTAAACTAAACGAGGCTGCACTTAATGACCAATTGAACTAGAGCAGTCAAATACACGTATGAAGCTCAGTCATTGGAGCTTTGACTCTGAATCATTGAATTTAGGTTCCAATCCCGCCTGAAAATGTAGTTAGTTATAGAAATGGAGTTTTTTGATTGTATATAGTTAAACCGATTCACTGAGTAGTTAGTTACATTTTAGGAATAATCGATTTTCGAAACATCGTAAAGAAGTATTATACGCGCGCGACGCCTATTTATTATGCAGAATATTTACTAGTTTAGTTAAAATATGCTTGCAAATGGTCTCACGGCCTACCACTAGTTAGTTGCATTAGATACTGGCTATCGGGTTAGTGGCTATTGAATTACGGCCTTCACAATAGCGGAAATGGACTATCAAACTTTCTACCGCGCAAGGGTTAAAAGGTCGTGTAAGGGTTTTTGTATAACTAATCCTCAACTGAACGAATGAGCACATGAGACTAATTGATTCCATGCTAGCTGGGATGTACATATAATTTTATTTAGTTACTATGTGAGACCGGGTCGTATCACGTTAAATTAATAAAGATATAAATAACAACCTTTATTTCACCCAACGTTTCGACCCAGTTGCATAGGCCATGGTCGCGGGAAGACTGGCGTTTCAGCTGTCTGTCTACCCTCACAAGTGGAATTTTTGTTAATTCTAAATATAACTAACTATATGTAAATAGAATTTAACAAGCTTCTCTCACCTAGTTATAAGACGTGCAACAGACTAAACGAGTTACTAAAAGGTAACGTTAGAAGTACTTATAACTGAGAATGTACGCGGACGTGTAAGGATAACCTTATCACCTAATAACGTTCAATGAAGTGTTCCTTACGCTCCATTGAACATTATTAAGCAAAAGTGTTCGGAATTTCGTGTTCAGGAACGCCTACGGAATTCCTTTGCAAATAGAAAGATGTTACATGTTGTTTTTAACCTTTTGTTATGTATGTGAGTGTAGTTAACATACGCATAATTTATATTTACATGCATACACACAAGCGAAGACGTGCATCAGTGACGACGCAAGGCGGCTGTAGCTCAGAGGGTAAGACCTCGGACTTCGTATGAGAAAGGTCCTAGGTTCGAATCCCGACTCTGGCATGTATCAATGAATGAAATTGAAATATGTGTTTTTCATTTAACTACGTAACTACATAATTTACAGTCGCTAACGGTGAGGGAAAACATCGTGAGGAAACATGCCTATCCCTCAGGATAGGTAATAGCCTATATACGGCGATACGGTGCACTACCTATCACGTTGGGTGCTGTCTATCTAGTGATACGCGGGCTTCGAATGACCCATACCTAACATGCCTTCGAAATTTCGGAGATGGGCATTCAAGCCATAATAAAAAAGGGAGTGTGTATAATACACAAGTCGTGAAGCGTATGTATTTATGTATGTACAAACACAAGCCTCCCTACAGAGAGGTGGCCATATATTCTAGATCTCCAACATTTCCGCTCCTTATAAAACCGCTTTCGCTTCATCCTCATTCAACGGTTCTAAGTCCATCTGACGTCACCCTTGTTCAATATGTAGTCAATCTGACCATCATGACTTATTGGGCCGACTCCTAAGTAACCGCCCATTCATCTCAACTACATACCCTTCGTCAATCAACTATAAATCATCCCCTTAACTTGTACAAACCATCAAAGCATGCGTTTTTATATAATATTCAGTAATGTGTCTGAGTTTCGCTTATCAGTATTGATGCGACGCAGTCTAGTATCTAGTATTATGTTTGGCTATTGAACCCACTTGTAGTTAACCAAATAATGAAATCAACTCACGTATGTGTTTTCCCATATAACATAGCCATGTACCTACAGACGCTGGCTATAATTACAATCTCATAGGTTTGTTTCGTTACGATATTATGCCTCGTGATACATTTGACGATCTAGTTTATCCCAATGATGTGCATATAATGAAATAATAAGGGATAAGGTAGATATGATTGACAATTAACGGGTCTTATTATTAATCATATCTATTGCAACGTAGCCGGTAATTTTATTATATAAAAACTTACGCGATTAGTCCCGTTAATTATTAATCATTAGTATAAATCGCGAATCTCTTAAAACTATAATAAGGTAGATAGTTATATGCAATATATAGAAGAGTATCCTATGTATATGCTCTACTGGGAACTAAATCGGAAACATTCAGCATACCTTCTTTATTCAACAAGAGCAGGGTTTATAGACAAGGACAATAAATACAACAATGTAGAGTCATGCCCAACCAGAGTTCTTCCCCAGTATGTCTTAAGTGATAGAGTTATGCTCGAACAGACCAAGGATTTTCGAGATTCTGTCTACGAAAGGGATAAAGACACGTGAACAGATAAACATATAGTATGTACACAGATAGACGTTACAAAATCTAATCACAGTATCGCTACATCCACTCTCATCAAATAAAGTGGAACACGTATTGTGTCCCATTTCAGATATACTAGTGCCAAAGCGAGCCTTATTCCCAGTACATAGAGTCTTAAATAGCACATCCTGCAATCCTATGACGTGATTTATCCACCTACACCCATAATAATGGGTTCCGATTGAAGCACCCGCGATTTATCTGTTTCATATATAAATAGTATACTTTTAATGGGCTTTTGAAGAGCACGGAACTATAGTTACTTAAATAGATAGTGCTCATAGGAACACACATTGAGAATCTCCACTTCAAATAACTAGTACATTCATGGGATAAAATTTAAAACTATAAGTTGTACGAATACCACAAAAATGCGAGGAACTTAAAAACAATAAGTAAGCAGTTAGTTGGTTGCGTAGAGAATATGTTCTCTTATTAGTTATGCTAATTCAGGACTAAATAAAATACCACCTAGTGAAATGTCATTCCTCCTGCCATATCGTTGGTGTTTTACTACGTGTTTAAGGGGAACTGGAAATCATTGAGCATTGGTTTAGCAACCAGTCAGCAATATTCCATATTATCGCCGATAGTAATGCCAAACAGGTTGATTATAGACCTTCCCTTAGTTATTGTGGGACTAGGTAATTATTATTTAACGTATCTATAGTAACCATTAAAATTACGGCCTTGTAATATCATTCATACTTAGCAGCCCCTAAAATAATGGGCCTAAACTACAGGTTGTGAATAATTATTGCCTCCCAAACATAGCATGACGAAAAGTGGGTTAAAATTTGCATTGATGACACGACATTTGCATAGCAAACGCAAGGGTTGATAGCGAAAATTATAAAAGAATTGAATCGACGACATACCTGCCTTGACACACAGGGTCACGTTCGATAACCTATATTAAACAATGTTAGATGTTCATACATACACATATAGTCACGCCTCTACGTCTCCAACAGGATAGGCAAAGACTATCGATCGCCACCTGAAAGGATCCTGACAAATCTCTCTTGTTATACTCTTTATCACACCTATTAACCTTCTTGTACATGCGCTTCTGTTCTTCACACTACGTACACACGCCTTGAGAAGAATGTCTCCAATTTGATCTGTATAAGCTCTACGCGGCCTACCCCGTCCATTTCTTTTCCTACAGAGAGCTAGATAAAACTAGGCGATCCCAATTTTACCTAGCTTTCACTATCGCTTTATATGGACACCCAAAAACCTTGTTATACATAGTTACTAGGAGAAAATAGGTAATTTTCACGTCATCTTTTTTCAGTAACTATATCGTCTATGTAATCGTAATAGTTAGATAAGTTTTATTAAGAGATAACTACATAATATCTGCATGGATATTTCGGGTGATATGACTCTTGGGTTTGATAACGTATAAGGTCATAAGGAAACCTGTAATATCATTTGGGATAATGATAGTCAGCACCTATCTGTGAATAACTAGTAACAGTATCATTACTTGTCACTGTAAGTACCTACTAGCTAAGTGGTATAATGTGGTCTTCGGATGGACAAAAAAAATAAGATCACTTCAGGCTCAGTCATAACATTATATGTATGTATTAACTTTGTATTATATGTCATAACTTTGAGTATATTTATGGACAAAATAATGCAAAATTGCCACTGAATAACCATTGCAACAGCGGGCATAGTTATTACATCTTTCAAAAGGTTGTTACATAGTGGAACATAGTAAGCTTTAAACTTGAAGAAATGAGTTTCTGAGGGAACGGCCGTAAAAGTCTACTGAAGTCCTACATTGTACTATGAGAAGAAAGTATGTACTTACAACTAGCTATTGAGTATTATACCAAGGACTAACTATAGAAATAAAGTGGTAATGGTAAGAATGGGATATAATTACTCAACAGATCACTTGTAAGTAACTACTGTAGTTAATTGAATTTACAGAGAACACACAGTGCCTGGTCTTCAGAATAGAAAATAAAAATAACATAATAGTTTGAAGAATAAACATGGAATGCCTAACAATATGAAATAAATTATTGAATTAATATTAAAACTTCAATATTTTATATTTAACTCAGATGGACATACTCTGACGATATCACTATTAATCTGACTAAGAAAATAGATAATTAAGAGCCAAATATAGTTGAAGTAGTTATTTTGTATCTCATTGTTCTGTCTACCCATTTTTAATGATCCAAAGCACATAGTGTTGTTATTAACTAACTAATTTAATCCATTAACTACATAACATTTTATATCAGCAGTTTTATGTAACTTGTAAAAAACAGAACCGCTATTACTTTAGTCACACCTTATCAACGTAAAACAAACATAAAGACCAGCATTCTCATTGGTGTATTCAGAAATGTGACCACTATGGGTAATGGCTTGGTTTTAGAGTAAGCATCTAACCTTTATTGGACCAGAGTACTTAACTTACAACTATGATAAAAGAGGAAGGTGATTGGGTTTGAGTGAAGCAGGAGAGATTTGTTTGCATATTTACAGATGGAGATTGATAGTCTCAGCCTATCCCATAGGGTAAGTAGAGCAGTGAATAATGTATCAATGTGAGTATTAAAAAAATTGTACTTCATTCTGTTGAAATTTATCATCATTAATAATCTTTCATCTCTGAGAATCATGCTATATATCAGGATTACAGCAGGACAGTATAATATGTCTCTAATTGCGTTTCTCAAGTCCATATGATGTCCAGAGGTGATGAGTTTACAGAAATCGGTTGACACCACAATAGTATGGGTGACTGCCAACTCTATGGACCAATCTGTCCAATGCTGACCAATGAAAGAGATGCTTTGGACATAGTGGACTTATCATTTAACCAAAACATCATGTTCTATAATTACATTATGATTGCTAAACCACTTAAGACCAGCTGATGTGGTGTTGCTATCCTGAGTACTGGATACTTGATTAGCAATGTATTGCAAATATCATTAGTCTATAAATGTAGATATTGGTCTGATAATCAGGGGGTCAATAATATATTAAAAATATTAGGTAAAAGTATTGACAAATACAAATAAAATATAAATAATTATCCAACAAGAGGTACTACAGTAATAATTCAGATAAGAATTTTTAAGTACATTTTGGATATGCCTACCAGATACACTAACAAAGTGAAAAGTGCTGTATATTGAGTTAGTGATAGTGTTTTATCTTAAAACAAACAAAACTTTTTATTGAAGGTACGTTTACGAGTATTTGTGTGTTAAAATAATCTTTACAGAGGTTACTAAAGCAAGTTTTGTTTGGCAAATAATATAATAAATGTCTGTCAATTTCTTTTGGGGTGGACAGTACCTTAGACATAAAATTTTAGGAATATTAGGTTTGTGATGACTGGTCGCTAGCCTGTCACCCAATAGATTCTATTTCAAAATGTCTAAATAATACAGGATTAATCTGGTACTTCTGAAGAATATTACAAGTTTTCTTCTTTCCAGGTTTATATGAGATATATTTGACATACTAATAACTATGAACATAGTAACGTAATGTAATGAAAGGTTCATCAAAATTAACTATTTATTCTGACCAATATTATTAGCTAGAAGAATTATCAGCAGAACATGGAGACAAGATAATAGGCTCACTTGACCCCTAATATAGAGGATTTCTGAGGTACTGATATACCGGGTACCCAGTATTCCCTGGTAGACATAATTGTAAGAATAATCAACTAGCATGGGACTAATATCTGTCACCAATCCAATTTTAATGCTACCCTAATGCTGATACTTTTGCTAGAAGTGACTTAGGTTTTATATCTCACTGTCGTGATTTGTATTATTTTGTGTCCTGATATAATACTATGCTCATGGTACAAATTTAATTATTTCCATTTGCTACCGCATTCTCAACATATTGTCATTAACATCAGAGAGGTTTCAGCATCAAATAAAGAGTTTATTGAACATTTCCCATAGAAATGGTTATGTGCCAACTGCTTTTTGACCATTTAACCTAAGAAATGGCTTCAAAATCATGTTTGTAGAAGTACACATAATAAAAAAATCTGGGATAAAATGATGCTTACCGGAATTACGAAGAGCTCCAGTTTTCTTCAGTCCACCAAGTTTTTAACCACTTTTTTTCCGAATTTAAACCAACTATTACACTAATTAAAACAGGTGATTCACTCCCTAGTATTATAAACAATGATAATCCGGGAATACCGCTCCGAAGTTGCTAATAATTGAATCACTTTCAAGTTCCTATATCACAATTCAACACAGTTGCTGGTTTCAAAGGAATTTTGAAAAGAATTCAGTGACTAATGCACTCAAATTCCTTACAACTTTATCAACACCAACACAGTCACACACCACCATTAGCGAACGACATTTTTTTATTTACATCTCCGTCGTATAGAGATGCCTCTACACGACTTGTCTTGCCATGTGTCGATTGTATGACCTGGGTATGAATGAAATTACTTATGAGGATAAAAAAAATGCTTAACAGTTGTGTTAACTATTAAATAGTATCAAAAATTTCTGTACACACCGTTCATCACTAGGGACTGCTTTAGCCTAGAAAAAGTCACGTTATAGCAAACGGTCGGCTATCGAATACAAGACAAAATAAAATTATTTATTTTTGTATTGTTATTTTCCTGCCTGATAAGTTTTTCTTCTATCAATGCAAAAATAAGAGATACAAATTATCAGATAAGTAGCTATTGTTTAACTTTTCAAGGAATATTATAACAGGATAGTATTCATAAATACTATACATAGAGATCCCGCCACATAAGGTGGCAGTTGGAGGCGTCGCCACAGTCGCGTAATTCAGTGTTACCAGTAAACACGCCAAAACTAGCACTCACTGTGCCATACGGCTCGATACATTATAGGTTTCATTTGTAACGGTCTTTGGTTGCAGAGCTATAAACTCAAATAAAACAAATTAATATATCAAAGTCAAAATATGTTTATTAAACTATTTCAAACATGATTAATAATTAACGGGACTTATCCTTCTTATTATATATTACATATATTATGTGTTCCTTCACTCTGTCCGCAATAGACCGTTTAGTGTGTTCGACGTAGGATTTCCCACAGCTGCAATCAATCTTATACACACCCTTATATCTTATATCATGAGTATAAATCGCGAATCTCTTAAAACTATTATTTCAAACATGGCACTGAGCATTGTCTTTACATATTTTTTACCGAGGTTAGATCAGCGGAGACCCTAGCTTGGAGAAGAACTAACAAGAAACTCCGGAAATCAATTTATTATAATCACCCTTAACAAACATAAAAATTACAAAGAGTGGGCAAAAAACACAACGCTGGTAATACTAAATTTACCTTTCATACAAAATAACGCGCAATGGCGGTAACGTCAAATTTAGTTCCAAGTTTGGCTACTGCCACCTTATGTGGCGGGATCTCTATATGGCAACAAGCCTGAGATCGCCTGACAATACACTTAACCTAGAAATTAGTTGTAACGTCAGTCTGTCGGTCGGAAAATAAAACATTGAATTGTGTGCATTTTAGGGAAATTAATAGTTTATCGAGTTAGTGTTTTAAAAATGTATATGATATGGTGATAATTTAAATATTTTGCTACTATTATTAGAAGTAGAATAATACAATATTTATAATCGACGGTCATCATGAAGGTAAGAATGTTTTCGTTCATTAGTCCTCTCATAATTTGATTATGTTCTATGTTATTACTAATTACTTTGTTACAGAAAATAACGGAGCAGAAGCTCCAAGCTTTCTCCATTGGGACAATGGGGGGACGTGTTCTATCGAAAAGAGAGCTTGAAGAACAGAGAAAGAAAGAGGAAGAGGTTGCTGCAGCTCATGTATGTATTTTCCAACAACTTCCTTACTTTGATTGTGCAAAGGAATAATATTTATAATGTCCTATCCCTTTAATGCACGCATGTAGTGTGCTCTACATAGCTATTGCTAGGCAATAATATGTATATTATTTATAACTCATAACCAGAACCTCCATCAGGAATTAAACCTCACTGTTAGTGTCAAAGTGGTTAACTGTCGCACAACTGAGGTTGTGGATGGTTTATATCAATAGAATATTTATAACAATGTATCTACTATGAAAGCTAAGTATTATAACTGTTATAAAAATATTTAATATTTTCTTTAACACTCGATATAAAATAAATACCATTGAAACCCTGATATTAACACAACAGAAAGAATATTATGTTTCTAATATTCCATCCATGCTGGAAAGCTTGAGTATGACATTCTGTTTAAGAGATAAAATTTACTAAAAGTGATTGCTATAGCAACACTTATAATAACAATCAATATTTTCAGGTTTTCAAGGAATTTGTGGAGACTTTCCAAGAAGCCCCAACTTCCTCTAAAGTGTGGGTGAAAGCTGGCACATATGATGCAGGGGCTAGAAGTGAGTACCATTGAGTTTATTTACTATAACCAAGTATTTTAGTTTTACTGTATGCAGTTAGAAATAAGTCACAGCTGTTATAGTTTTAGGAGATTCGCGATTTGTACTCAAAATTAATAACTAACGGGACTTATCGCTTAACGTCAGTCTGCCCGTGACCATGGCTGCTGCAACGTAGCCGAAACGTCGGGTTAATAAAGATATCTTTATTATATTAAAACTTACGTGATAAGTCCCGTTAGTTATTAATCATAAGTCACAGCTGACTAGCTAATGTAAAATGACTACATTAAACTATGACCTGAGCTTTGTATAGTTTATGGTAAGTCAGTCAACATCAAACCACTGTTGTTAGGTCTTGATACCAGAATAGACCATAATCTATTTCTTAAGTTAGAGCTTTCATGGCACAATTTTGTATTCAGTTTTGTGGACTACAATGAGGTATGTAATGATAAAAAAAGTTACATGAAGTATGATTAATAACTAACCGGACTTATTGCATAAGTTTTTATATAATAAAGTTACCTTTATTAACCCGATGTTTTGGCTATGTTGCAGCATCCATGGTCACGGGCAGACTGACGATTCCGTTAATTATTAATCATGAGTATCTCTTAAAACTATAATTACATGAAGTAATCTTAATTTATCTTTTTAGAGGAAGACACTTCAGAGAAAGGCAAGATCTACAAGCCGATCTCCAAGCTGGATGAGAAGAGAGCTCCGGAAGAGGTTCTTAAAGCGCTGGCTCCAAGGATAGAGACCCCTATCAGGAACAAAGCTAAGAAGACTGGAGATAAGAAGAAGAGTAACTTAGAACTGTTTAAAGAGGAACTGAGGATGTAAGATATGCTTTATTTATAATTATTAATGGACCCAAGTTGTACACAAAGTTATAATGCATGTGAGTGGGGTGAGTGAGATTTGTCAGAATTGTTCAAGGGAAGTAGAGATCTAAATATAAATACATATGTATTTATTATACACCCTGAGTATAACAAGGATTATACCTTCAAGTAAGTCTCGTACTATCAGAAGCATTACCTAAATATGTAAAAATTGATAATATTCTAGGTAAAACAACTATACTATGAAATAGAATGTTGTGCTGCCAAATGTTTGTAGTGAGTAGGGTTATCACTCAAGCTTATGAATACCCTTAAGCTTCATTACAACTAGAATTCCTAACTTGATTTAAATAGAACTTCTGCTTTTTTTTCATCTTTATTATTTAATAGTAGAAAATAGAATACCATAAACTAAACAAAAGTTAACCATCTCAACAATATAATCTCAACCATCTCGTTATTTAATTCCAGGATCCAAGAGGAGCGTTCCGAACGTCACAAGTACAAGACAGTGCTACGGGATAAAGGAGCTATTGTTGCTGCCGAACCAGTACTGGATCTTCTACCAGAAATAGGTTCCTATGACACTGGTGATCCTAATACAACCAATTTGTATTTGGGGAATCTTAATCCAAAGGTAAGTTATGTTTAGGCTTTTGTTGAATACAATGTAAGTGTTATTTTGTGTAGGTAAAATCAAGTATGTATGAATGTATAACAGCAAATTATTTCATGATGTGTTATATTTATTTTCTGTGTTCATTTCTGTTGTTAAAGTCAAAGTCAAATGTTTTTATTCAACATAAGTTCAAGTACAGTACATTCATTGAAAGTCAAAACATTTGCCTAAAACTGGTAGTCTCTTAGAATTGAAATTCTACCGTTGGTTCGGAAGCCCTGGCTCGGAGAAGAACCAACAAGAAACACCGGCTTTTAGGATTTTTTGCCCAGTGCCAGTTACAAAAACAAATTATACAGAAACATAATTATCTTTGCACATATAGCTTAGATGCACTCATTGCCAACCCTGAGCATCGGCAAGGTAGTCTCCGACCGCGTAGTAAGCGCCCTGGACTAGTCAGCCTCTAACTATAGTCTTAAATTTAAATTTACAAATAATATACATATAAGTAAAATTATAATGAAAGCTGTCAAGTTCTATATGTGATTTACTACATACAGACATAGAAAGGTAGTAAGATATGGAACTTTTAGCCTATTTTGATGCTAAGTAAAAACATTAAATGTATATGATTAATAACTAACGGGATTTATCGCGTAAGATTTATATAATAAAGTTACCTTTATTTACCCGACGTTGAGTCTGCCCGTGACCATGGCTGCTGTAACGTAGCCAAGACGACAGGTTAACAAATGTAATTTTATTAAATAAAAACTTACGCGATAAATCCCGCTAGTTATTAATCATGAGTATAAATCGCGAATCTCTTAAAACTATAATTAAATGTATTTTTAGCCATTTTTGCTAAAATAAATGTTTAATTCCTTATTCCCGGAAACTAATCCACCACTAACCCCTTACAGATAACAGAGCAGCAACTAATGGAGACGTTTGGCCGCTACGGTCCGTTAGCCAGCATCAAGATAATGTGGCCGCGCTCCGACGAGGAGAAGGCGAGGGGCAGGAACTGCGGCTTCGTGGCCTACATGTCGCGGAAGGACGGGGAGCGGGCCTTGAAGAACCTTAATGGTGAGTAGTTTTATTAAGTTTATTATATTATCCATACATACATAAGTTTTCGTGGTAGTTAACAGCAGTAATATCGTCGTCAAAGTAGCAAAAAAATATTTATAATAAAAACATTTATTGTCTACTAATGCGTTTTAGCACTAATAGATACTATCTAATGTCTATTGATACGAAATGCATCGAATTATACGGTGAGGGAAAACATTGTGAGGAAACATACCTGTTCGTCGCACAGGTAACAGTTTTGATTAATCGTCGTAAATGCGTTTGTTTGTTTTTTGTGTTTGTTTAATGTCTATTCTTTATCGTTTACGCACTTATATAAATAACTAGACATAATATAAATGTACTGATGGAATATAAATGTACTGATTGTATTAGATTGGATTAGATATAAATATATTTGTACCGTAGGCAAAGAGATAATGAACTACGAGATGAAGCTGGGCTGGGGCAAGGCGGTGGTGATCCCGCCCGTGCCCATCTACATCCCGCCCGCCCTGCAGCAGCCGTCGCAGCCGCCCCCGCCCTCCGGACTGCCGTTCAACGCGCAGCCGCCTCGACATCTCGTCGATAAGGTAAAGACGGTTTTCAGCCTTATACTAGGTGAAAATGAATGAAAAAAATGAAAATATCTTTATTGTAAAACACAATTTGTCACAGCATTTGAAGCCCTTGCTCTTAAACTAGGGTAACCTGTATGTCAAGAGCAAGTGTCTTCCCCTAAGGTATATATTATATACCCAGTATAAGTTCAGTGACATTTCGGAGGCAGATACTTTAAACTAATTTAAACCATAGTTTGTGTGTGATATCTTAAACCCTAAAGGCACCCTTTTCGCGCTATTACATAACAATAACACGAAAAAAAATTTTTCACTCCACCCTAGTATATAACTTCGTTTATTTAGTTACTCGTGGTCTTGAGTTCTGTCCACTCCGGAAGGTATTAAAGGACTTGAAAAATATTTTTTTTAAAATACCGCTTATAGGTATTATTAACTTGTCTGTGCATTAATTATAATGTATACACCCGCTTTTTCCAATAAAACTAGAAGAAATCTAGATTGACTATCAGTGTCTACGATTGATATACACACTCTAACCCTACAATATCTTTTACATAAAATATTTTTGTTTGTAGATACCCAAATTGGCACCTGGTGAATATTACCCGAGCGATCCAGAAGATAAAGAGAATTATGAAAAGGTAAGTTTATATTATTACTATCTGATTTATAGTAGATTGACGAAAGTAATATATGTGGGTGAAGTGAAAGGGCGGTTACGTAGGGGCCGGCCTAATAAGACATATAACAGTCAGATAGACTCCATATTGAAAAAGGGTGGCGTTAGAAGTATGTATCTATAACAACCGAGTGTGTATGAGAAGGTGTATGATTGTCAATGAAGCGTAAGTGGTTTATCACGATCGGGACAGATGAGAATCCATGATCTCTAACTACCTCTCTATAGAGAATGGGGCGTGATGTGTATGTATATTGTTTCAATGATGTATTTACAACCCCTATAGTCTAAATAGAGGCGATAGGAAAATCAATGTCTTGGAGGTCCTGTCTACTACGTCAGGGATTTAAGGATGTGAGTGTGTATGTATGTTATGACGAACCTCAGTAATTCCATATTTGTTTTTCAGATACTTCAACAGTCAATTGTGAAAGTTGTAATGCCGACGGAAAGGTTTGTGGATTTTAAATATTTAATATATTTTGAATAACTGACCCATACCTAACTTGCCTTCGAAATTTCGGAGATGGACACTCAAGCCTCTGACTATCCGGCCACAATAAATAAGGAAGTGTGTATACACAAGTCGTGAAGCGTATGTATATTTTGGACACAGTCAAAAACTCAGACACTTTCCTATTACTCCTTAATAAGTTTTTCCTCGAATTACCACCGTTGGGCAATAGTTAAGGATGCCCTCTGCCAAGTATTTGGACCTCAAGATGGTAGTTGTACAAGGATCTCGAGTGACTTATGTTTCACTAGTGACTGAATGATCTTCTGCGGCATACCACAAGCTGATTAATAATAATATTTGGACATTATTACACCAATTAAACTAGCCCCTTGCTAAGTTCATTTAAGACTTGTAATAAGGGTACTAGTCAACGTATATTTAAGAAATATATACTTCATTACAGATTCATACATAGCATATATAATCAACAACCAGACTGGAAAGCAGAAGAAAACCGTAGTTCTTAACTCTACTTCCACCGGGATTGAAACCTCACGATTAGCATACATACACATCACGCCTGATTCCCTGTAGTGTAGGCAGAGATCACGGATCCCCATTTGTCCCGATCCTGACAGACCACTTTCTCTTCATCCTCTCATACACTCTCGGCGGTTATAGGTACTCCTAACGTCATCTTTTTTCAATATAGCGTCTGACTGTTATATTACTCACGATTAGCGTTCAGACAAATGATTGATTGATGATTCCAGGAATATCCTGATGTTAATCCATCGCATGGTAGAGTTCGTGATCCGCGAGGGTCCGATGTTCGAAGCCATCATCATGAATAAGGAGATGGGAAACCCCTTTTTCCGGTTCCTGTTCGAGAACCAGTCCCCGGCCCATGTTTACTACAGATGGAGGCTTTTCTCCATGCTGCAAGGCGATACGGCGAAGCAGTGGAATACGGAGGAGTTTCGTATGTTTAAAGGTAGATGGCGTGTCGCATGGTATATTGTTGCAGAGGGTGAATGTTATCTGTTAATAGTGTTTAGGAAATTATGAAAATTTATTTAAATTTCAGTATCTATGTAAATTCATTCTTTTAAAGCATAGAAAATTAGCTCATTTAAAACAGTCACCTTTTTATTAATTACTAACTAACTAGTTACTAATTTATTAAGTCGTATTGGTTTTAATGACAGCACACTACAAAACTCCACAGCATATTACAAATATACATTAACTAGTTTAAATAACATTACTATTATAGATATATTTACATATGTTACAGATACAATCTATTGTCAAGCACTCGATTTATATAATATGTTCCTTTAACAACAATATCGTTTTTCTCTGAACAGGTGGTTCCATCTGGCGTCCGCCCGTGATGAACTTGTACACGTCGGGGATGCCAGACGAACTGATTGAAGAGGCCGAAATCAAGGACAACCTGCGAGGGACGCTGTCTAACAAGTAAGTTATACTATAGATACGTTTAGAGTAGAATACTTTGTCTTTACAGTTGAGTTTGAGCTTTTTCGCGACTGATACTATGTCTATATATCTTCTTTGATTGTTTGTGTTATGTTTTTTCTGTATTAAGTGTAGTATGTATACATGGTTTCCTATTCTATTTACATTACCGTGTCGTAATTTGTTTCGAGATGGAGCGAACCATGGAGACTCCAGTCTTGGTTATTGACAATAGTAACAGCTTTTCGGTCAATCAATACTACTTATAAGGACTTCTTAATACGGAAGGGAACTAAGAAGTTGCCTCCCGTATTAAAAATATCCTAAACTATGACATTAAAATACCAAATAAGGAGGAGAAAATAAAATGCTTGAACTTAATCACGTACTCAACACCTAATTATATGTTTTTATATTTTCATAAATACTCTTTATTCCAGCCAACGCGAGCGTCTAGAAGACATTATACGCCATCTAACGCCAAACCGTACTTCCATTGGCGAAGCAATGGCATGGTGCTTAGAACACGCTGAAGCGGCTAACGAGGTGTCAGAGTGTCTTCTCGAGTCTCTCTCTAACCCCACCACGGCGGTTCACAAGCGCATAGCCAGGATATATCTCCTGTCTGATATTTTGCACAATGCAGGCGTGAAGCTGACCAATGCGAGCGCGTTTAGGACTGCGTAAGTGATGGGCTTAGTTGTAGGAACTAACTTATGTGTAAATTTATGTGTTTTATGTGTATAAGGCATGACGTTTTCTTGTAGCAAGGTAGATGGATATTACAGATACGAGTTGTTTATATGAATACAGCTTCGAATATGTATATATTATTTGGTTTTAGGAAACCAGTAACTTAGGTCACTTTACTATTACAGCTATAGAGTACCCGCCACATAAGGTGGCAGTAGTCAAACTTGGAACTAAATTTGACGTTTCCGCCATTGCGTGTTATTTTGTATGTAAGGTAAATTTAGTATTACCAGCGTTGTGTTTTTTGCCCACTCTTTGTAATTTTTATGTTTGTTAAGGGTGATTATAATAAATTGATTTCTGGAGTTTCTTGTTAGTTCTTCTCCAAGGGTCTCCGCTGAACTTCTTCTTCTCAATCGTTACGCTCTTATCAGAGCGGTCGTGGTCTTCATGACGTGGCATCTTGGGCAGCCGAAATGGTTGGTGAACTAACCTCGGTAAAAATATGTAAAGACAATGCTCAGTGCCATGTTTGAAATAGTTTTTTTACATACATACATACACATCACGCCTGATTCCCTGTAGAGGGGTAGGCAGAGATCACGGATCCCCATTTGTCCCGATCCTAACAGACCACTTTCGCTTCATTGACATTCATACATTCTCTAATACACTCTCGGCGGTTATAGGTACTCCTAACGTCACCTTTTTTCAATATAGCGTCTATCTGACTGTTACATATATGTCTTATTAGGCCGGCCCCTACGTAACCGCCCTTCCACTTCACTCATATATATTCCTTTTGTCAATATATAGTTTTTTTAATTTGTACTTAGATCATAAAATAACTTTCAAAGAGAGCTTATGATAGGGCCTATTTTGAATAAAAATATTTTGACTTTTGACTTTGGTATATTAATTTGTTTTATTTGAGTTTATAGCTCTGCAACCAAAGATCGTTACAAATGAAACCTCAATATAATGTATCGAGCCGTATGGCACAGTGAGTGCTAGTTTTGGCGTGTTTACTGGCAACACTGGATTACGCGACTGTGGCGACGCCTCCAACTGCCACCTTATGTGGCGGGTACTCTAGTAATTCTTCTCCAAGCTTGGGTCTCCGCTGATCTAACCTCGGTAAAAAATATGTAAAGACAATGCTCAGTGCCATGTTTGAAATAGTTTTTTTAATTTATACTTAGATCATAAGATAACTTTCAAAGAGAGCTTGTGATATTTATAATTTTGAATATATTATGGCAGATGGAGGCGTCGTCGCCGCAGTTGCATAATTCACTGTTGCCAGTAAACACGCCAAAACTAGCAATCACTGTGCCATACGGCTCGATACATTATAGGTTTCATTGTAACGGTCTTTGGTTGCAGAGCTATAAACTCAAATAAAACAAATTAATATATCAAAGTCAAAAGTCAAAATATTTTTAGAACCTAGAGTACCCGCCACATAAGGTGGCAGTAGTCAAACTTGGAACTAAATTTGACGTTTCCGCCATTGCGTGTTATTTTGTATGAAAGGTAAATTTAGTATTACCAGCGTTGTGTTTTTTGCCCACTCTTTGTAATTTTTATGTTTGTTAAGGGTGATTATAATAAATTGATTTCTGGAGTTTCTTGTTAGTTCTTCTCCAAGGGTCACCGCTGAACTTCTTCTTCTCAATCGTTACGCTCTTATCAGAGCGGTCGTGGTCTTCATGACGTGGCATCTTGAGCAGCCGAAATGGTTGGTGAACTAACCTCGGTAAAAATATGTAAAGACAATGCTCAGTGCCATGTTTGAAATAGTTTTTTTACATACATACATACACATCACGCCTGATTCCCTGTAGAGGGGTAGGCAGAGATCACGGATCCCCATTTGTCCCGATCCTGACAGACCACTTTCGCTTCATTGACATTCATACATTCTCTAATACACTCTCGGCGGTTATAGGTACTCCTAACGTCACCTTTTTTCAATATAGCGTCTATCTGACTGTTACATATATGTCTTATTAGGCCGGCCCCTACGTAACCGCCCTTCCACTTCACTCATATATATTCCTTTTGTCAATATATAGTTTTTTTAATTTGTACTTAGATCATAAAATAACTTTCAAAGAGAGCTTATGATAGGGCCTATTTTGAATAAAAATATTTTGACTTTTGACTTTGGTATATTAATTTGTTTTATTTGAGTTTATAGCTCTGCAACCAAAGATCGTTACAAATGAAACCTCAATATAATGTATCGAGCCGTATGGCACAGTGAGTGCTAGTTTTGGCGTGTTTACTGGCAACACTGGATTACGCGACTGTGGCGACGCCTCCAACTGCCACCTTATGTGGCGGGTACTCTACGTATCTTTACTTATAGTAAAAATGACATAATATGTTAAATATTTAGTCTTAGTGACTAGTGTTTCTAGCACACAATTTCATAGCTTCCAATCAGAATTACTCTTTTATCCCTCATTAGGATTATTTTAACAATATTATAATCATGACACCCAACTATTAACTCATTTTCATTCCATATATCTCACTTCCTGCAGATTCCAACAGCGTCTTGAAGAGATAATGCGGCAAAGTGCCCTAGCATGCCAGCAGCTGAGCTCCCGCCTGCAGGCCGAGGGCTTCCGCACCAGGGTGACGAGAGTGCTGCAGGCATGGGCAGACTGGGCGGTCTACCCCACCGACTTCCTCATACATCTCAATGATATATTCCTTGGACAGGATCGGGTATGTGACTTGTTGACAGGTGGCGGTATTGATTGATTGGCAATTGGTTGGTTTTGTGTGATATAGTGAGTGAATTCGTGTATTCTTATGGAATGAAGTCTGGAGAGATATTAACGCCATATTATTATAAATTATATTATGATTTTAATAATCGTTGAGGGATTATGGTAAATGTTAGGGACTGGTTGTTATACGATGTTCTAATAATGGATTACATATTCACTTAGACGCCTTCTACTACAATATATCTAGGTACTAAAATCATGTACTTAACATTCTATTTAACATCCCGGATTGACACGAAAAAAGAGCATTCATAGTGTTGTAAATCTTAACTTAGTTTGATTTCTATTACAATACAATATGGCGTCGTGACCAGCATATTCTTTGCTCTTTTAACTAACAAACACAAAGTAAATCTACACACATGCTTTCATTTATGTCATAAAATCCTAAATCCTCTTTTTACTAACCAACAACAACAAAATCTAAATACAACATTATAACAATCGGATTATATGTACCCAAATATTCTAAAGCCGTTCTTGTCCATTAAGGATACTCGTCCAGATGATCAAGCAGAGCAAGATCCCAACTTGGACGGTGAACCAGCGTCGCCCACGCATTCGTCCAACTCGGAAGGGTCCGGGCCGTTAGATGGCGCGGCGTTACGGCGATTGGCCGCTGTCCGGACGCCGCCAATGGGCAACCCGGATATTGATGGTGTACCCGGTAAGAAAACGTATATATGTACTAGCGTAAAACTCTTTCAAAATTGACAGGTTGAGTGTCCTATTGAGACTTTTTGATTAGTGCTTGGACACACTCGAAACCAAATGTTTATCAGATTATGCTGAATATAGTATTCTTATTCATTCAAAAATACTTAGATTTACATGCTCAAAAGAGTGATGGAGACTGTCTCACACATAACTGAATAAAAAATTGTAATACTAGTTTTTCAAGGTTTTTTAAATTCATGATCATACACTATGATAATAATTCTGTTTTATCTCATAAAATACATTTAATTTAATTTTACCTTTTCCAGTCGACGAAGATATAGACGGTATTCCGCTGGACTACGACGGGATTCCCATAGAGGATGAGCAGGAGTCACTAGACCGCGACGACGAGAGCAGACCTGGGTTCATCCCATCCCGATGGGAGAGCATTGAACCGGCACAGGTGGGTAGAAGTGTGACTTACATAGAGACATATACGTCTGGCTTGTTTCTCTACAGAGAGGTAGGTAGAAATCGTGGATTTTAGTATTTTCCAATCATATAGATCACCAATCATACACATACATTCACGTGCTGTAATCGCTTTCGGGTTGATAGAACGTAGAAGACAGTTCTTGTACGCTTTTAACAATATTATCATCGAGTTTGCAATTACATTGAAATGGTACAATTATAAGAGAAAAACAAAATTATCGACCAGTATATATTATTTACTTATCGTCCTTTTAACAAAGACAATCTCGCTAACGACCATTAACACTTGCGGCGTAGTCAGAGGTTCAGTTGTCCTTCTCCGCAATTGCGAAGGTAGTAATTCTATGGCCACCTCGAACCTACGTGTTGACCCTTTGACAACTTCTACGATATGCCAGCAGAAAAAGCAGTTAGTTAGTATTTTATTTAACTTATCCCAGAAATAACTGTCTTTTTACTCAGTTTTTATTTATAATATAATAATATTTGGACATTATTACACCAATTGAACTGGCCCCTTGGTAAGTTCATTTAAGACTTGTGTTAAGGGTACTAGTCAACGTATATTTAAGAAATGTATACATATTATATATAGATAAGCACATATATAGCATATATAATCATCAACCAGACTGGAAAGCAGTTGAAAAGCGTAGTTCTTAACTCTGCCTCCACTGGGAAATCGACCATTAACCCTTACGGGGTAGTCAGAGGTTCAGGTGTCCATCTCCGCAATTGCGAAGGTAGTAATCCCAGTTATAACTGTCTTTTTACTCAGTTTTTATCTATATTCATGTCTTTTTAGGTTCAAGCGGAGGCAGTGACTACAGAGAAGTGGGCGTCGCTCAGAGAGTCCACCCCCGAAGCGCCACCGCCCCCTAGCGTGCTAGATACGACTCAGACCAACAGCGAAGCCAGGTATTTAACATAGGATGCACTGATAATCCGTAGACGGCAATAAAAATTTGATACGATATGTTCATTTTTCTCTCACAGATAAGTTAATTAATTAAGAACAATGTTTATGTTAGTATAATAGCAGCCTGTAATAGAAAGCGGTAAATGGCATTTATTGGATGTTCAACGGACAGTGTCAAAGTGTCCCTTATGAGATTAATAATTGTGTTTGTATTTATCTCTACATCCCAAATATTTTATGGTTCTCCTTATGTCCTTTTGCTGCTACAATAACACGCACAATCTATATTTTTGAATTCGTTAGATATTATTATCGTTGTAAACCGTGAATAAAGATCTCCTTTCTTTCGAACTTTATATGTTTTGTTGTTGTCTTTGAATAATCATCTCAATTATTATGTCCTAGTGCTAACCTAACCTTCGTTTCCATAGCGACGAGAGTCTGTTATCGCGGGCTACGCTCAGAGATATAGAAGTCAGAGTGATGAAGTATGCAGATGAGCTGGAATCTGGCACCAGGCAACGAAGACCAGGTCTCACGATACAGCACCAACTGCAGCATTACCGAAGGAAGCTTATTAAGAAGGTATATATATGAACGGGAAGTAATATAATCGGTGAGGGAAAACATCGAGAGGAAACCTGCCTATCCCTCAGGATAGGTAATAGTCAGTGCCTATATACGGCGATACGGTTCACTATCTATCACGTTGGGTGCTGTCTATCTAGTGATACGCGGGCTTCGAATGACCCGTACCTAACATGCCTTCGAAATTTCGGAGATGGGCATTCAAGCCTCTGACTATCTCGCCTTATTAAAAATGGAGTGTGTATACACAAGTCGAGAAGCGTATGTTATGTTATATGTTTTATGGGACGTTCGTTTCTCTATAGATAGATAGATAACGGATCACACACAGTTTGTTATATACGATTGGAAGTTTTCTGACGTATGATCTTGATCTTGCCTCATACATTCCCATTTACAACATTAATCTAAATATTATTTGTGTGTATGAGTGTCAATGAAGGAGAAGTGGTCTGTCAGGATCGGAACAAATGGTGATCCGTGATCTCTGCCTACCCCTCTACAGGGAATCAGGCGTGATGTGTATGTATGTATGTATTATTTGTTATTGTTATTCCTATGGTCTGTCCATTACTTCACTAATAATGGACCCAAGTATAAATTTATTTAAAATACATACATACATACATTCACCTGATTCCCTGTAGAGGGGTAGGCAGAGATCACGGATCCCCATTTGTCTCGATCCTGACAGACCACTTTCGCTTCATTGACATTCATACATCCTCTCATACACTCTCGGCGGTTATAGGTACTCCTAACGTCACCTTTTTTCAATATAGCGTCTATCTGACTGTTATATGTCTAATTAGGCCAGCCCCTACGTAACCGCCCTTCCACTTCACTCATATATATTCCTTTTGTCAATCTGCTATCATTCATCCGCATAACATGTCCAAACCATCGAAGCATGCTCTTTTCAATCTTAGTCACTACATCTTCTTTCAAACCGCAACCTTCCCTTATCACACTATTTTTAATTCTATCATTCAATGTTACTCCTAACATACTTCTCAGTGACCGCATTTCGACGGCATTGATTCTTCTTTCATGCTTCTTTTGCCATACCCAACTTTCACTACCATAAGTCAATGTTGGAACCAGCACAGCCCTATGAATAGCCATACGTGCCGATTAAGAAATCAACTAAAAATATTAAAAAATATTAAAATAGTAAAACAAATTCGCAAAAGCTTATAAAGAGAATGTAAGCTTATACTCAAAATGTTATGTAAACTTTCAATAACCTTTTTATGTCGTTAATTCAGGCATCACGTGAAGCGAAAGAGGCTTTGGAGGACAAATCCCCGGACCACCGTAAGAGATCGCCAGATGACGACGAAACCTACTCGTAAGTTATACATACATGTATTTGAGCATATACGTCGCAATGGGATAAGCGACTGATAGCTAGGTCAAACGATTCTGTAAATTTTGTCTCTGAGCATTGAGCCGAGGAGGAATGATGTAAATTAATAAAAGTGGTTTGTCAGGATCGGTGAAAAATGAATTTCCGTGATCTTTGCCTACACGTGTGTAGAGACTGGTGTAATCATAACATAGTAGAAAACAAAGTCGCTTTCTTTGTCCCTATGTCCCTTTGGATGCTTAAATCTTTGAAACTACGCAACGGATTGATGAGGTTTTTTTTAATAGATAGAGTGATTCAAGAGGAAGGTTTATATGCATAATAACATCCATTAAATTGTGGAGTAGCCTATATATTTTATACCCGTGCAAAGCCGAAGCGGGTCACTAGTCTGTATATAAAATAATTGACTTATAATTCTTTTTTTACGTGCGCAGCTAAGTTTTACGTAATATTTATATTTTACAGAACGTCTTCTAAAAAGTCAAAGAAATCTCGCGACAGAGACTTGCTATCGCTGTCCCCGCCACCAAAGAAAACAAGGCACAGGTGAGATATTGTTTTTACGTCAGAATTAGCTTAAAATATATTTCGCAGACTTACTTTCGTAAAATTCACTGCAATATTACACTTAAAGGCAAATATCAGTATCCAGCGGCCTCTGCTTATCACGTTCGACGTACACTTAGTCAAAGTCGTAATATTATGTCACCCATTAAAAATAACTAAACCTATAAGATCAATTTTAAACAATTTATTTGTCATCACAACATAATTGTTTCGAAAGATTTTCTAATTAATTTTACAGGTCCCGCTCAAGATCACGAGAGAGAGAAAGAGAACGCGAAAGGGAGAGGGAAAGAGAACGAGAGAGGGAGCGAGACAGGGAGAAGGAACGTGAGAAGACAGAGCGGGATAGAAGACGTAGATCTCCACTAACGCCACCTGACCGCCATCATAAGAAACATAAACATGGGAAACACAAATATTAAATGATAATGGAATTAATGCAGCTGAACTAAAAAGTACTCTCTCATTTGTCAGAACAATATCTGATTCATGACAATATGGCAAAGAAATAGTCAGAAGTCGGTCGTTGGCTAGAAAGAAGTATTAAAATGTAACGCATTATCAAGCTATTTTCAAAATACGATATATTGGGCAGTCAGGTGGTCACATTGTGGTATGTCATAGACTAGTGTGAACTTAATATAGTATACACAATCGCCGAAGTATACTATTTAAAATTCATTATAAATTGTTAAAGATGAGCAACACAAAATTTTCAATGTCTATGTTTGAAGCATTTGTATGAGTACTTTTATCGCAGGAATAAATGTATAAAAGGCTGATTTATACATACTGTTGTAGTATATAATAACTATTGTAAGATACGTTTCTTAAGGTAAATAAATTAATGTAAGAAATAATGTGTTTTAATTATTCATCGATATCTGATCAAGATATATTTTTATCACTACAAGCATAAGATATATCACCGTCGTATCATCCCATTAAAGATAGTTATTAAGACAGAATATGCACACGCTTTTAGACTAATTTAATTTCACGGAGCTCAGTTGTTTGGGGCTTGGTTCTGTATCAGTGGGTACAGCATACAAATCCCGCTTAAGCATGTTCCAATGGAAATGAAGTTTAATGAATTTCTATGTATATTTTCGTAATAGAAACACATTTACGAAATGCATCGAATTTTACGGTAAGGGAAAACATCGTGAGGAAACTACCTGTACATCGAACAGGTAGTTAATGCTTGTAAATGGCGACATGGCTTACCACCTGTCACATTGAGTATTGACGATCTGGTCAACACGTGAGTTCGAGGTGTCCATAGAATTACTACCTTCGCAATTGCGGAGATGGACACCTGAACCTCTGACTACCCCTGCAAGGGTTAATGGTCATGAATGCGTTTGTCTTTGTTGTCTTGCTTTAAGACTTTCGAGGTGGTCAGAGGTTAGATAGATACGTATACACAAGATGCCCGTTTCCTGGAGATCACAATTTATCTTGTTCCTGAGAAACCATTTTCGCTTCATTGCCCTTCATACACCTCGTATACACTCGGCGGTTATAGGTACTTCTAACGTCACTTTAACGTTCAATATGTTTGTCTGATGATTGATTATTGGGTCGATCTTTACGCAGTCGCATTTAGCATTGATACCAGGAGACAAAAAGTAGAAAAAAATAACCATTAATGAATCTAAGTGAAAAATACTTTCGTTGTATTTACACAGTCACGGTAAACGTAGTGTAGGACGCCCCCCTGCTAGGTGTATCGATGACCTGAAAAAGGTCGCTGGTAGTGGCTGGCTGAGGGCCACGAGTGATCGTGTTTTGTGGCGTAACCTTGGGGAGGCCTACGTCCAGCAGTGGACTGGCATAGGCTGATTGATTTATTTACACAGTGTTACAAATAAAATAAAACACAAATATTATACTTCCAAATAATTATAATTCGATTCAAACTAAATAGTAAAACTTATACACACGATAATTCCTTAACTTAATGTTATTCTTTATTTAAAACATTAGAGAGCTGATTTAATGAAATAAAATTGTACTTTGTAAAAGATATTATTTTCAAAAAGTAAATAATTATAAATGATTTTTGTTATTATGTAAACTCAAACTAAACATCCTGCTTGCTACATTTTAAAATGACTAGGTGTCAAACTTAAAACTATGAACAGAGTAAAATATTTATTTATAAGCCTCGTTTTGTGCATAACATGTTAATACTGAAAACATACCAAACTATCATCATTAAAAACCTACTAGTTACTTTTATCGAACAAAAATCCATTTTTTAATAAATCCCTACAAAAAAACTAGTAAAAACTAATTCATAAACATAAATTGAGCTTTTTAAAACGAAAAGTTTAAGGAAATGGTATCCTTAATATTGATTCGTATACCCGTACGACGGAATGTATAAAAATATTCTTAAACACTACGTGAGGCCAAGTCTACTATTTGTTTAAGCACAATCGCAGTTCAATATCAATTCAACAATTGTGTGATGTTGGCAGTAGTTATTCGCTTTAAAAATGGCGTAATTTATCACTTGCTATTCCACGAACAACTTGACAATGTCACTGAAGTGCTACTGAATGGATATTTTGCAGAAAGCAATAGTGGACTTGGATCCCTGTTACGCTACATCTATAAAATAATTGATTAATCACAGATTACAATGTTCCACCTACACGATCATTTCAGGTAAGGAGTTAGTTTTGCTATTACTTCATGATTATTATGGGACCTGAACTTTAATTCAATGAAATATTGGGATGGAGATTAATAAATTCATAACCCTACATTATGTAGTGGGAATCGATATAAACGTAGTTAGTGTTCAAAAAACCTACATAATAATTATTATTTAGGATAATTAAATATAGTGTGCATAATTGGCATTAACGATTAACTCATAGCCTCGTATTTCTAGGTATCTAAATAATTGTAGTTGCCTATAATTATTATATATTTCTAGTAATTTGTTAATACCTAGTACACCTAAATATGTAATTATTTTCAGTCGTAAATTAGGTTCTAGCCTATTTCATACGATAGTTACTAAGGCAATGTATGTTAGGTTTTATAACAGTTTAACTGAGCTACTTTCTTTTCAAAATTCTGATTCAGTCCTACCAATTCAATGAATTGATGTATTGTCTTTTGAATTTAATAATTGGGATTATTGTTAACAAATACGTATACAGCTTATATAGTAAAAACTACTTCATTACAAGACTTTTTTGCGGATGTTAAAATGTTGTTTTATAACACCATCTCAAGAAGAAAAGAAATTGTATTACATATCACACAGTACATATAAATTAAAGTATGCCTTAAAAATTACATGAGTTAGCTTATTCAAAACAGCTAAATATTGGTATATTGACCAAAATTCATATGTTTGCTTACATTGAACATAATATGTGTATAATAATTAACCATTCATCATTAAGAAACGAACATTCTATTTAATAACATTACACACAATAATTTCATAACAGATCTTTAGCATGACAACACACGTAATATAAATAAACCTGGCAATGTTTTGAATGTTCGGCCATTTTACTCTTAATGGTCACCGCCAAATCCTCTTTGTGATTACAGGAGGTCTTGACACTATGTTGTCTTCATTTTTAGTTCCAGTAAGACCCATTAGATGTCATCTGCGGACGCGGATACGCCAGCATCGCAACCGACCATCGCTGGAAAGAAAATTGATGATTATATGTCAAAATACAATTCAATTTAGTGATCCAATTTGTTCACTGACGTTTAAATTTGATTTGTCAGTCACTTAGTAAGTTGAAATTCACCAAGTACGAGATAGACTTTAAACCACCCAAAGATTAATTCATATTTAAATACTAAAATTAAAATCTTTGTAGCATGTAACCATTAAAGTTATAAGCGATAATATTCTTCAAAACTATCGTAATTTGTTATTTGTCCTGACCCAAAGTTTTAATACATGATAAAGCGGTTAATAAGAACATAGATAATTCAATGAGTATTAAATCACTTTTATCATAAAAGCACATGAGGATTAATAGGCATTAATACCTTGTATTATAGCTGTTTGGATTAAAAACAATAATTATCCTAATAAATACCGGAATAAATAATGACCAAGTCTATCTCTATTACAATGTTTAGTGTACATGCAAACCAAATAAGACAAAATTACAAATAAGAATTTTTCGTACAATGCAATAATGATAAAAAACCGTGAAAAATTCCATAGACAAGTGCAAAACACCGTAAATTGAAAGAATGAACATGAACGACCGAATGAATTGATGAACGAATTGATTGGACGTCAAAACAACTGAATAGAGGAGTGATGATGCATGTTAAACACAATGGAACGCAAAGCGTTATTCTGGCATCAGAATTAGTGAAAAACAATTGATGAATAAAACGGCGACTGTGTTTCCGATTTCGTGGCTTCATCATTAAAATACAAAATTACGACAATATTTAAAAACACAAAATTTACCTTTGTTTCATAAAAATAAACTTTTTAACAGAAATTTCCGAGATTATTTATACTAATATTGGTAATGTTATCGTAAATTACCAAATTAATACATTAACCAAGTTTTTTAATTAAGACACGTCATCTTTACATATTGACTGACATCTGTCCGATTGCGCACGAATTAAAACATAATGCCCCGAAATCAGAACCACTAGTCGCGAGTGAGCGGCGGCGGATAGCGTTGTGATCTGAATCCAGGCCGACTCACTGTTATGGCGAAAACCCCTCAGGCTCTATATCCAGCTCTCATTCGCCGGTGATCCGCCAGGCACGGACCTCGCCTCCGCTGTGGGGCAAAATCGTTAGCTATCACTACTGAGTCTATTTTCCCACTTGCAAAATAAGTATTACAGAAATAATTACTTTTATTGTATTACGGAAATAATTTAATTATAAACAGTATTTAATGGGTGTTTTTAGTAGTGCTTAGCAATTAGTCTGAATGACTATCGTATTGATTGTCTTCATTCGAAGCTGTTCACGTATTTTGCTAATGAGAAGTATAGGCTAAAATATAATATAATCCTTGTTCCGTATCCTGTACAACAAATATTTAAAATCAGCAATCTCAACCCATTTGGAGATCTATACATAAATATCTTCAAATCGAAAATCTTATTCGGATTCTATACATTCATAAAATATCTACAAATATTACCGTAAAAATAACTGAAAAAAAGTATCATAAAGATTCACTCCGTTCTAATAAACATTAGATAAGACTAATACCTCATTTTGCACATCCAATACAATAATTTCACATATAGACCCTTCCAGGTCAAAATCTACTTACTTTCCAGCTGTATATATGGCCATGGTTCTATTATCAGGATGCACGGCCAGGGCATGAGCTGCATCATGAGGAGTGGGCAAGGGTGCTGGCGCTGCAGGTCTTAGGGTCCTCGACCAAAGCCTGACTGCTCCGTCACGACCGCAAGACGCTATGAGGTCGCCGGAGTCTCCGCCTAACGCGGCCACGCCTGTCACCCAGCCTTTGTGTGCGTTCATTACGCTCTGGAAAATAACGGTTTCTATATAGAGGTTTGACTGAACAGGTATTAGACCATGAACGTATTTATTTCCTCAAAAGTATAGTAGTTTTTCAAGATAATAACATAATATACATGTAACCCCGATTTACGTATCCATTTCCGCAATCGCGGAGTATTTTACACAATATATATATTATGATGTATCGAACTCACTATACACCGAATACACTCGAACACAACCTGGTGTTCTATGTCAAAATATCCTAACACTAAATATTCAGCATCCAACATGTCATATAAACGATTAGCTGACATACTCTCGCTATGTGTTGAACGAGCGCGTAGGTCATTCATAAATAAATAAAAAACCGAGGCAGTGTAGTTTGTAAATCCACGATATTTCATTATGAAGATACTATCTTCCTATCAAGTCCATACAACTTACATGCGCCAATTCTCCAGCGGCCATGTTCCAGCACTTCAAACTAGTGTCCCTGGAGGCGCTGTAGAGGGCGCCACCAACTAAGGCCAGAGCCTGCACGCCATCGTAGTGGGGCGGCTCGAAGCGACGCCTCATTGAAGGTTCCCATGGGGCTGGAAGGTTTATTATAATAGGTTAGTTTAAGGTGAAATAATATGAAGGGTTTGTTCACTACATAGTATAAAACAAAGTCGCTTTCTCTGTCCCTTTGTATGCTTAAATCTTTGAAACTACGCAACGGATTTTGATGCGTTTTTTTTAATAGATAGAGTGATTCAAGAGGAAGGTTGATATGTATAATAACATTCATTAAATAGTGGAGTAGGCTATATATCGCTGCTTTAAAACTAAACTGAAGAAACTCGAAAAACATTTTGTCTCAAAAAGATTAAATAATAAGTACATAAAACATATTAAATTAATAAAAAGATAAAAAATGTATTTATATTTAATCATTTTTTTAAATTATATGCAATTTAATGTCAAAAATATATCAACTATATTATAAAACAACGTTTTTTGCAAAATAGTGTTTTTGAGTTTCTTCAGTTTAGTTTTAAAGCAGCGATATTTTATACCCGTGCAAAGCCGGAGCGGGCCACTAGTATTACTATAAGATACTTTCTGTGATCCTTTCGTATAGGTTAGCTTTAGAACTTATAGGGAAATGTAATTTGCATTCATTTTGTTATATGTACATATATTTGTCAAATAATTCAGAGCGAGACTGTTAATTGTGACTAACGGTTTAACGTACTAAAACTGAACTTACGTATTAGGAATAAAACCTTGAAACGTTAATTTAACCAATTTTTCAAATATGAACATTATTGCTCCCGAATTACAACATAGCTCAGGCACCTTTAAATCAATGACTTACATACACAACATACATACATTCACACCTTAACGTTCCTAACGGGATAGGTCAAACCAGCGATCGCTACCTGAAATTATTATGATTCTACCAAAACTACACGTCACATTTCAGTCATCATAACCTATTTCAGTCCAACATAAGTAGGTACCCATCAATTAGTACTCACCCTGTTGCTGAGGCAGCATCTCAAGGGTCCTCACATAATGGTCCTTCGAGCCGGTAGCCAACATGTCTCCGGAGTTAGCGCCTCTACTCACTGCCACACACATCACGGCCGCTGCGTGACCCGTTACTAGTTTTGTTGTGGATTTCATCCTGCAACACGGGACATATGGTTCAATTATTTTTTTATTTACATGTTATTTCCTTAGTTTGTTATACAACAATCTTTATAGGATCATTAATGATGAAGGATTGAGATACAAGTTAATTTAATATATAGTGTTACTAATATAAACATATTTAGTGACACATTTTAATTATGGTCGATGCTGTAAACTATAGCATGTTAGTCACTAACATAGAGAGGCATCTAATATATCATTCCCATATTGATGATCCAGGTTAATAATTACGACTGGCTGAATATATGCGAATGTTTCCTTTCAATTATTATAATGTATACTCACATCCTAAGATCCCACGGCCTCAGTTTGTCGCCTACAGCAGTGTAAAGACGGTTCCCTGTTAGAGCGAGAGCGGTTATCGCTGTCTCGCTCGTTGCGCGCGCTGCTGCACCTGTTGCTCCTGACGACCTAAAGAGAAAATAATAAACGTATCCAATTACCCTTTTATCCACGTATAATTTTTTTTTGTTGAGGTAAGGACGAAATAGAGGAATAACAATAATAATATATTTCATGACGTAAAAGTAGAATATACCCATAAATAAATATGACGTATTTAGTTTTGGTAACAATTACAACTATTGTTCTACAATGAGATTTATATCAAAGTTTATATAATTAAAAGAAAATTCTGAGTATCACCTTTGAATATTACTCAAATTTTAGATCTTCACCCATAACATAATACCCGACCAACCTAACACACCAGCCTTCAGTCTACCACTTCCAAACCCACACTTACCACAGCGTAGTAACAGGCGCCCTGCTTCTAGTATCAAAGACCCTAACATTAGCCCCAGCTGCAGCCAGGAGCATCCTGTCTCCATGGGCGCCACCTCCACCAGCAAGGGCGCAGACTGCGTTGGCACACCAGCCGCGCCAGGACTCCTTGCCTCCTTGAAGGTCCCAAGCGCGGACTGTCCGGTCTTGGAAAGAAAGAAAAGAAAATAAAGTATAGAAGAATATACAAAAAATATATAAAAAAAGAATATACGAGTATGTTAGTTTTTTATGGAAGAAAATGTTCTTATTTTATACAAGGCTATACGCCTCTAATATGTTTTTATTTTATACGCCTATATGGCTAAGGCCCTTCTCTTAGGATTTATTAGGACACGAAGTTTTGTTAGGATAGGTAAAAGACTATCGATTATCATTAATAATATGGAAAAAGAACCTGTCAAAATATGGTAGTGACCCAGATAACTTAGAACTGGCATACGTGAACAAGCGGGTGTGACAATGTAGGACAGAATATCCCTTGATCAATTTAATGTAACCATTTAGTTTCAAAGGTTATATCCTGATATAAAGATAATTTCATATTGTTCATTTTCTCATTTAAATTTAGGGGGAAACCCACTAACAATGCTATCTGTACACAGTATGTAATAAGTTGTATATGATATACCAAAGTTGAGTATAAAGTTGAGTTCCGCCCAGAATCTTTGTATATATATTTTCTTCCTTCAATTCATATTTTCTCTAACCACTTACCAACTCCCCCACTGTATAGAGCATGGTGTGTGGCCACGAGTGACAGGGCTGCCCCCGCGTGTCCTTCAGCCACATGCGTGCACTGCAGGATCAGGCTGCCTGAGGGACTGCTGTTCGTTGAAGAGCGCTGGAATGGGACGTGTTATGATTGTTATGAGAAGCTATAGGGCAAATGTACATAATGCTAGTATAGGGTTGAGGTTTATGTGAACAGTTTCTAAATCAGCGTCTTTATGTAACGATACAAGTAACGATTTATATCTTTAAAGTGTTGGATGTAACCTTACTGCGCAATTTCAGTCCCTTTTGGGGTCAGCATAATATCTGCTAGGTGACTTTTTACCATGAATATTGGGGTTGTGATATCTTAATGTATCGCTTACTAGATATCATTAACCCGTAGTACCTTAGTCTCCTACGACATGCCGGGAAGAACAGCAGCCAGTTAGCATTCTTTTTACGCTCCTGACTAACACGGGACTAAATATTATTATTAACACGCTACTCTTAGATTACCCCGAAAGAGTTTCTTGTACCTAATCTACCTACTTGTACTAATTAGTAATAAAGTTACCTTAGTAGGCGTAAACTCCCTAACGACGCCGGTAGGTGGCGGGTTCTCACTGGCCGCGGCTCCAGCCAGCCTCAGAAACACGTCATCGTCTCTGGTCTTCCTGGTTGACTCCTCATTGTCCCTGGGTAGTTAGTGGTGAAAGGAAGCGGTTAGAAAGCGGACATGACTGACGTATGGGATGGGTGACAGATTGGCAAAGAGGTTGGATTTGAGATGGCCTTTTTGGTATTAAATTTTATCGAAGTATAACTATCTAAAAATAGTATATATGTTCATACATTCTTTGTTATTGGGTTTACATGAGGTTTATGGTAGAATATTTGTACAGTCAGCACCAAAAGTCGATGAACAGAATCAACTTAACAAAACACCGGTTCACAATAAAATGCCATAAGTTATAGTCGCAACTAGGAAACAAAATAGCCTGTACACCAGGCTATTTTGTACTGGTGTACAGGCTATTTTGTTTCTTAGTTGCGACTATAACTTATGGCATTTTATTGTGAACAGGTGTTTTGTTAAGTTGATTCTGTTCATCGACTTTTGGTGCTGACTGTACCTATTTGCCAAACTGCAAGTATAGTTTTATTTCGATAAAGAACATTTTAATACATACAGATAAACGAGAAATGGTTTATTATGAGTACAAAAAGGGGTAAAAATAAGGAATCCATTTTTTATACTAAAATCGTAAAGATATTGAAACACACAATTTACATATACATTATACCTAAAACATTATACATATATATTATACGATGAACATAGAGTTGATATTTATAAATTAGAAAAAGATATAATTAAATAGAAATGAATGCTCAGTTGCCGGACGAAAGCTGATCAAAAGGATATTACATGGGAGATAATAAATAAGATTATTTAATTTGATATTAATTTTTGAATTTAAAATAACTGATATAATAAACAAATGAAACAGAAAATAGTCTCGGTTAGTAAATATAAGGAATACAACCTTTGTTTTAGTCACAATGTTTCACACTAAACCATGCAAATCAAAAAGGTACGTGCAAAATAAATACAAATTAATCAACTAAAAAATTCTTTATTAAATTGCAATAAAAATTATCACCTACGGTTAAAGCTTTTGATTAGATTGGCAATACTTTTAACAAATAATAAGTTAGATTTCTTGAAATTATATTACGTTTATTCTTATTAGTTAATGTCTTTTAATTCCCTTACAATATATTATTTATTTAAAATTACGAATATAATAATAGAAATTATTGACTCTAAAAAACCTATAGTTGTCTAGTATCACAATTTTAGGGTTACTATATAAAACTACAAACTATGGCATTATTTTTACTGGTAACACTGACTACTTTATTCATCCCACAACCAGATACATTTAATAAACAATTAATTTAATTGTGAATTGTATTAATTTTCGGTAATAAAAATTATATCTACGTAATTAAAACCAGTTTCATTATAAATTGACTCCAATCTTAATAAACTATCTAAACAATAATTATTATATACATTTGCTACCTTAATACCAATAATAGACAACATTATCGTTAAAAGGTACACATTTTTCTCATGGCAACACTAAAACCCATAAGCAATATACGCTAAGAGAATGTGTGCAAAGCAGACTACAGAAATTGTGCATAAGTACAGAATCCAAGCAAATCCTGTGCAAGCAAGCAGTGCTGTTGTCCCGTGCTCTTCAGTCCTCAACTATTAACAGGTCTGTCAGGAGGCTGAAATTAACCACTCCTAGTCAAGATGCGTGCAAAAAAATAAAAACTCGGCGGGAAAAATATGACGCATATTTAATATACATTTATGGATGATGTAAATTTCTGTATCAATTAATAGTGAATAATTGAATGGATGTATATTTAGTTAATGTTTGTTTCTTTTACTAAATTATATGTAAGAATTAATATTTAAATATATGTATTTTGTTTGATTTTACAAAATGATATGTAAGTAAAGTATATCATGAATTGATATTATAGTTTTAAGCACGCATCCTTCGATGTGATATTTACAAAACAGAAAGTAATAAACTTAGACTAAATAAAGTAATAGAAAGATTATTTTGTAGTCAGTGAAATACAATTTAGGATAGTGTTTCTATTAAGTAGGTATCCCGTGAGGTCATTCAAACGAATTAATATGGCTTATGTTAAATTCAAATATTTTTTAAAAGTGCAAGTACAATTCATGCAGGTGTAAATCTAACCAAAAATTACCGAAAACCTTTACTCATGCAAAAAAATCAAGCAAATATAATGCGAACATGCAATATGTACAAGTGGACTGAAATTCTTAATTTAAATTACTTAGTTCTAAGGATAATACTATATTATTTTGTACTATAGCGCGGTTAGTACTTAACACTATAGGTAAACTTATCTTTTTGGTTACCTTTACATTAACTATCTGGTTAAGGAGGTATTAATAAGGAATGTTCATTGATATTAGGGCAAATATTATTCATCTTCACTTAGATACTACTCATAGACATAGGAAAACAAGGGTTGTTACGATTTTAAAACAACAAATACTGCCATCTATGAGACAGAATTTAAAACAGGGACACCAAACCAATAAAAAGACAAAGTACTTACAATGAAGATCCCTTGGTCATGCTATTCTGTCTTCTCAAGGGCCGAGGGCTTTCCGGCGCTCGCCGTGGTGATATAGGTGAAGGAATACCACTCGACGCCGAACCTAGAGGCGTCAGGCCGCTGGAGAATGAAAAAAAGATAATTTTATTAAGTGTATTGATTACATTAAGTAAAGTCAGAGGAAATATAACTAAATATCGCAGAGCTGTCATTTTGGATATTAATTTTATCTGGTGATATATTGAAATGAGCTAGTTGTATTAATTCTCTCGGTATACAAATGTCAATTATCATATTTAACAACATCCTATTCATATTCACGTTCTTTAATCCCTTTCGGGATGGACAGAACCTTGGAGTTTCACTTCCATCTTCGAAATTTCGAAGGCAGGTTAGGTATGGGTCACTCAAAGTCCTCGTTTTACTAGACAGACATCACCCGACGTGATAGGTAGTGAACCGTATCGCCGTATATACGCACTGACTCTACCTATCCCGAGGTATACGCAGGTTTCCTCACGATGTTTTCTCTTACCGTTAGCGACTTTAAATTCTGTACGTAAATGAAAAACGCATATTTAAATTTCATTCATTGGTACATGCCAGAGCTAGGATTAATATAATAATTATATATAATTGTGACTAAACCTACCGTAAGCTTCCAGGAGCACTAGGTACCCTGGACAAAGGCTGGGGTTGTGGGGCAGTTGGCGACCTGGTGGTTTCCACCATGGACTGCGTCATGTCCACTGCATCATTGCGGGAGTAGACCCCTAGGTCACGGAGACGCACGGAGCCACGGCGACCTCTGTAGGGTATAGGACGAACAAAGTATAGTAAAGAAAAATACACATTGTATTCTTTAGAATATTAAGCTTTACTGTATTATTTCAGATTTGAATATATTAAGAAGTGATTAGTGTTATTACTGTAGTATTTTAATATCTGTGGTTATTCTAAGAAAATGTTTGATAAAAGTTCTTTCATTTAAAGTTATTCTGCAGTACACAGTAGGGCACTTTTGTGTATTCTTTGATCGACGTTACGTAGCTTCATTTGCAAGTTTGTGTTTTATCACTAGTTTTACATTGTATAATTAGATTATGATCATTCTCCCTCAAAAAGATTCAGATATGTCTACAAAACTGTAGAGTAAGTTGTTCCAGGCTATTTTGGTTTTTCTTTTAATTATAATCAGCACTAATCGGGTGACTTATATCACTTATGTCTCCCTTACGAAAAATATAACTTTACTGAATTTATGCACACCTCTATGTAGTCATAATTAACTTACGTATTCCTATGGAAAGGCGATCCATTTGGCTGATGCAAAGGCGAAGCTGGGGCGGTAGCTGTCTCTCTCTTTCCCTCTGGTGCTGTACGCAGCTCTACGAGAGAGCTAGATATACGAAAATGAAAAAAAGTGTAAACATCAATAATTAAGGATTTATTTAAACTATATCCAACATGTCACGCAACAACATGTTATGATTGAAACGTGTATTGAGAATCAAGGCATATTTTCACAGCAAATATATTATACACATTAAACTGTTACTATATAAAAAATTATAAAAATGGTCCACATCCATAAAAAAATTAATCAAACTTGGTAAAGTAATTAATTTACTTTACTTCTATTTAGCTAAACTTTAAATATCTTAGGAACTGCTATAGGCTTTGTTGACTAAGTGAAAATAAAATGTACTTTATATTTAAGGCTAGCAACACTTTAAAACTCTACACGACACTTACTTATCAACTGGCGACACCGATCGTGTAGAAGTGCCACTAGACACTTGAGCAAGTAAAGCTGCACTCCACACGGTCATGCTCTGTTCGTCGGCCGCCCTGAGAGCACTGGCTGTTCTCTCTGATAACTCTTGCATCTGTGGACGTGTAAAGGTGACATATATGATCTATTGTTGAGCATAGATATTAAAGAGAGATGACATGACATTCCTTGATTGAAATAAAAAAAAACAATTTAGCTACAAAAACACATACAATATAACTACTCGCAATAAATCAACAGTTTTGGGAAACCATCAAAACTTAAATCTTATAGGTTTGAACCCTTTCAAATGTTCTAATTAGGGACAAACCGTCAGGGTTTTGTATCTAGCCAAAATATGACCATTCGATTGAATTGGAAAGCCGTCAAAACATCTATATAGACTAAACAAAATCTCCTTCAATATTCCCAAGCTAACAAAAGACCAAGCCATGTTCAATACCTACCAATGACTCCCAAAACTGCAACATACCTGTCTCAACTGGGCCCTTGTATCAGACAATAAATGATTGGCCCTTGCTGCTTCATGCCCATGCTGTAAGGCGATGGCCGCCAACCTTTCAGCCACGTGTCTCGCCCCCTCGGCACTGCCTAGCTCGTTCAGTAACTGGGGTAGCTCCGACTCTTCGCTTTCTTCCTGTAGAGGGGATGAAAGGGGTATAATTGGGTACTGGCTGAAGACAAGATACTATCTGGCTGTACTCTTTCATTTGTTCTTTCGTTCCAGAATTACTAAACTAAGCTGACGGTGAATATGTCATTCACCGTGCCGTCTGTAAACAATTACTGAATGATGCGAAAAATATTTTTTACTTGCACCTATTTTGATATTCTTCTTCATCGTACATTTTTGAATCTTACAACAGATGTAAAACTTTAATTTTTTTTAGAGATCTTGAGAGTGTTAACTCAGAGGTATGAAGGTGTATATAATAAGTTAAAATCTGGAAATCTATAAAAACTACTTTCTCAAAAAGGCATAGTTGCATATGAAATTGGCGTGTATACTAACCTCTAGTTGCATAATCTGCTGTTGAGTGTCGGCGATACTCTGGTGTAGATATCTGAGATGTTCTCTGCCTGCCTCTGGATCCGGATGCTGCCCTGACGTCAGATCTCTTCTTACTCTGTGTAACAAATAAAAGTATAAGTGTGTTTGTTCTATAGTTGTTTGCGATGCAAAAGGAATATATTTCTCGACTTGTATGTAATTAAAGTAAGTAATGAAATTACTGGAGTCTGATTAATTCAACCATTGATTTTTTCCACCTGTCTCCAATATGCCATATTGATTACATCACAGCGACCATTCTTCTAAATAATCTTAGCTACGTTTTTAAGATTTATTATTTTCAACTATCTATTCACTATAATTTCCTCAATTAATGGTGAACACTCAAAATCTGAGTACCATATGTCTATATTTATTTAACAACCCCTATTTTTTTAACGTTACCTCTCCCTTTCAGTGAGTGCCCGCTCTAGCGCCGCCTCCAACTCTCCCAGCATGCTCCTGGCTGCGGTGGTCCTCGTCACCCAGCGCTCGATCTTCGCCCACACTTGCCTGTACTTCTCTTCTTCTTTGCGGTTGCGGTAGTCTGGAATAAAAGGGTAGGGGGTTAGGGAAAAAAGTGGGTTTGAATAGGCTAGAGGTCTTAAGTAAAAAGTGGGATTTATAATGGTTAGAAGCCAATGTTAATGCCATAATATGTAACTTGTTCATAATATCTTTTTGTCAATCAAGATTGAAGAATAATGATTGATTGATCTTGATTTTGGCATCTCTTTCTTTTTAATATTCTTACACTTAAATGTAAATATTTAACGGTTATTAGATTGTACACCAGCTTAATAGGTTAGAAAATTATAGTACGAATAAGTTAGTAAAATTATCAATATTGACGCCTAAAACTTGACCGTGTGACCCATATCACACACATTAACTTATGAAGATTTATTAACATGATACAATAATAAACTGAAGCATATGATATCTGTATCTCTTTTTACGTCCATATAATTATCAAGGAACACATATCCTACACTAGTATATATAGTATCCACCCATATCTTACCATTCAACCTGCCAGCCGCTTTACTACTGAGCTTATCCCGGTGCCCTCTCCTCAAGAGAGAGACCTCCTCCTGCTTCCGCCTCAGCACTTGTTCCTTCAACTGTTTCTCAGCTTCCAAACTGCGGATGAGGTTGGCATTCTTGCGAGACTCCTTGCGTAGTTGGGCTACCTAGAAAAATATATAAGTAGAGATCCCGCCACATAAATTGGCAGTAGCCAAACTTGGAACTAAATTTGACGTTTCCGCCATTGCGCCATTGTGTTTTAGTATTAACAGCGTTGTGTTTTTTCCCCACTCTTTGTAATTTTTATGTTTGTTAAGGGTGATTATAATAAATTGATTTCCGGAGTTTCTTGTTAGTTCTTCTCCAAATTAGGGTCTCCGCTGATCTAACCTATGTAAAGACAATGCTCAGTGCCATGTTTGAAATAATAGTTTTAAGAGATTCGCGATTTATACTCATGATATTATAAGATATAAGGGTGGGTATAAGATTGATTGCAGCTGTGGGAAATCCTACGTCGGACAGACTAAACGGTCTATTGCGGACAGAGTGACGGAACATATAATATATAATAAGAAGGATAAGTCCCGTTAATTATAAATCATGTTTGAAATAGTTTAATAAACATATTTTGACTTTGATATATTAATTTGTTTTATTTGAGTTTATAGCTCTGCAACCAAAGACCGTTACAAATGAAACCTATAATGTATCGAGCCGTATGGCACAGTGAGTGCTAGTTTTGGCGTGTTTACTGGTAACACTGAATTACGCGACTGTGGCGACGCCCCCAACTGCCAAATTATATGGCGGGATCTCTATCTTAGTAATTAGTAGGTAATTTATAGGTACTTCTAACGACAAAAGTTTTTACGTCTATTAAGTTTGCATGTATGTTTGTATCTTAGAAATATTTTATAGGTACTTGTAACGACAACCATTTTCAATATATCGTCAATATCACTGTCAAAATTCGAGTGTGTATGAGGTGTACTCGTATGAGTGTCAATGAAGCGAAAGAGGTTTGTCAGGATCGGGACAGTTGGGGATCCGTGTTATTTGCCTATCTTTCTACAGGGAAACGATCGAGTCATGTAAATGTGTATAGTATTATTATGTTACTTACTTCTTTAGCTCTTGCTGCTTCAGCGGCGGCGTGCCTTTTCGCTTCTTCGCGCATCCTTTGCACCAGTTTTACCTGTAACAGGATATTAATTAGAAATGCAACATAGATCATTGAAACCCAAGTCTGCACACTCCGATATTACTTTAAGTAACTACTTAACTTTGTACTTATACTATTTACTTATATGTAAGACAAAAGAAAATTGTTGGAAAGATCCTACGTCGGTAACAAATATTTAAAAAAATAATGAATTTCCTGATCCTTATTTACATCATCCCAAACAACAACAATAGATAAAGTCCTTTTATCTTATTCTTCAATACACCGAAATAACCGTCACTTACTCTCTATCACGCAACTATTCATTAATTTATATTCATTAACTAACTACTATAACTGATGTTACCTAATCATATTATACAGTACATAACTAGTATCTTAGACTAATCCCGTACTAGTCTGGGTCGTAAAAAGAATGTTAAATAGTTGCCGTTCTTTCCGTCACGTCATAGGAAGCGACTAAGAAACTGGGGGAAAATGGTATTTATTGAGCAATAGGCTAGCAACCCGACACCAAATTCCTTCTAAAAAGTGACCTAGAAAATATACCTTTGAGGTTCTCTAAGCGGGATAAAAGGAAGTATATGTATGTATTATCTTACCTTATCCCTCTTCATATCTCTGAGTTCGACCCTGGCAGCTTCCAATCTGGCCGCAGCCCTGCTTTGGTCTCTTTGGAGTTTGGCATGCTCCTTCTGCGCGCCCTGCAGCCTCCGCAGTTCCCTCGACATGTCCGCTAGGCGGCGCTCGTAGTCGTCTTTAACGCGGCGCACTTGGTCCGGAGCGGGTGAAGATTGGGTGGCTGGAATAGTGATAGAGGTTAGTTAGAGTAAGTTGCTTCAATTTGTGGTGTGTATTGGTTGTGCCTTGGAACTATAAGATTAATTTGTTTATAGAATACGTCATGTTTGTTCGGTATTTGTAGACTGAAAGACTGTATGCTAATAGCAAAGTAATATTGTAGGTACAGAAATATGTGCACGAGATACATGTTTGAATTGTGTATAATGTTTAGATGCTGTGAGACCATTACAAGCGCTTAGCACTTATAATATTATTGTGCCTTGTTACCGCATTCCATTATGTCTTCTGATTTAGTTTCAATGTCTATTTTTTTGTTACAGTATTAATTTTACCTAAAGGCTACGTGCCTTAATTAATCATTATATTGACCAATTGCAGATAACCACCACAGACCGTTGTCACATCTCATTGGTCAAATCGTGGGAATGATGACGTGGCTATTTTTTTAATGCGACAATTCAATAGTACCTACCTTTAATGTACGCACATTTATCATACACCACTTATTTTTATTTAAAAGAAATACCAACCATACGAAGCCAGCACCCGATCTCTTTCATCCTGCGTAGCCCTGATCTGTCGATGCAGAGTATCTAGTCTCTGTTCGTAATGGGACCTTAACGCTGCGATGCGCTTCTGGGACATTTCTAGTTCATCGATCAGCCGTTGTTTCGTGTCTATGTCGCCAGAGAGCGCTGCTAGTTCAGCTGAGAGGGTCATTTCGGCTGGAAAAGAATGGGGTATTGTATATCACTTGAGGACTAGAAATATTGAAGCATATATTCTGTAGTGAACTTAAACTCAGTCATTATATGAAGAGAGTAAACGAAAGATAAGTGTAAATAAGGTATTTTATTGCTTAGATATCTAGGTATCATAATATAAAAAACAAAGGGAAAGATCAAAGTACAAAACATAAATAGCTGAAATTGTATTTAGTAAATAATAAAAAGAGATGTGTATTTCCTAAAATGCCAGACATTTTCAATTTCAAAGATGTAAAGGCAAACATATTTATCTTTCTTTTTCTCAGAATTTATAAAAAATGTATCAATGACATTGTCTCAGTAAGACGTACTAAATAATACCTCAATATGTAATAAACAGCACAAAAACAACATATTTATTGCACATATATACCCATACCCAATACTTTTCTTACACTTTAAACCCTTAACCACAGAACCATTAATCTCCCACCAACCTGTAGCCTCATCATCCTCCTGATCTGACACGGAGGAGTCATCAGCGCTTTCCCCTTCAGCCCTCTCGCGTTCCCCAATGTACTCGTTGGCGCTGGTTACACTGTCGCTCATGTTCAACCGCTTTTGGAACTCAATCTCACCCATACTTCTTGCTAGGAGCTCTTTTTCCTAGAATTAATGAAGTTGGATTGATGACTGATTGTTAGTGAGACGAAAGATTGAGTTGATTGACAAAGACCATTTAAATGGGAACAAATGTAAGCTATAGATAATTTATTTTACTATGGAGACTGTTTGCTTATTTTCTTGTTGGATATCTTTTGTCATTGGATCTAATGGGCGATTAGCTATCCATATGACATCGAACCCCGAAATACATGCTACTAAGTGAGCAAGAAGATGCTTTCATGAATTCAAGGTTCTATCCAACCCGAAAGGGTTTAAGGGGACGTGAATATATATGTATATCTTTTTAAAATTAGTTTTCATCATGACTTCACTATCAAATTAATCTATATATCTAGTTGACTTTCTGATATGGTTTTAAAAGTGACTAGTGATTAGCCAATATTTGAGTACGATTGACGCTAATAATAACCAACAACTTTATTCCCATCTCTATCTACAACCATAAACTCTACTACTACAATCATAATTACCTTATAAAGCTCTCTCTTAGCATCATCTATAATAGACGACGTATCATGGGCCGTAGAATCGTGTCGCATACGAGAGGCAGCTAGTTCCCTCTTGCGAGTCGCTTCGTATAGGGCATTCGACTCAAGGAGCTGTGCACGTAACTCCTCTATCTCTCTTACGTAGCCTTGGACTGAAAGAGACGAAACATATGATACACGAGATATGTTGCAGGAAAAAATGTCTCTTGTTACTATTTTGCAAATAAGTGTTCAAATAGATTTTACTTGAGTCGCTGTTCACCCTGAGAGGGATTTAAGCACGTGAATTTATATGTAGGTATGCTACTAGACCTGTATGTGCTTTTACTATTTGTGCTGACGTGCTAGACATTCTCAACTGATTGGAAAGTAATGGTCATACGTTATGTTACCAACTTCACTTTACTTCATATACAAGTTACTAAACGATTTTAGGACTAAACCTATTTATTTTATAGACCGCTTCTGTTGCTTACTAAGGTTGTGTATGTACGATATCTTACCTAGGGTAGTCAAAGAACATTCAGAAGCATCAGGCGCGCCATCTTTCGGGGCCCAAGCGCCGAGAGCCTTCTCTGCTAGCAACTCGCTGTTCTTCGTTGACAACTGCTCGATAGTTCCCTGCATTGCTTTTACACGGCGCCTCAAGGCTTCGATTTCGCCTGGAATGGGTCAAATAATATATATAAGAATTTTTGTTATTTAAAGGATTTTTTTTAATTTTTTTCGATTCGCCTTTATTAAATTTATTTTTGTTATTTTGTTATTTTTTTTTTGTTATATTATATGTAGTTCAAGATTGTAATACATCGAGTGGTGACATAATAATCAGTACTCGATGTGACATTTAGTAAACAATGTTACTGCGTACAGTCATTGTTTATTATGACTTGCCTGAATTCCGGTGTGTTTCGACAAATGCAAAAAAATAAAAGTGTTTTTATATAAACAAAACAAAAACGCATTCACGACCATTAACCCTTGCGGGGTAGTCAGGTAGTGAATGCGTTTGTTTTTGTTTGTTTTTTTTGTTTTTTGTTTTTTTTTGTTTTTGTTTGTTTTTATATACAGACAGAGAGCTTACACAGAAAAACAGATGCCCCAGATGGGAATTAAACCTGGAACATTACGTTCAGAATCCTTCGCATATACCTGCCTCGTTGTTATGTTATTAACTTAAATTTCAATTTACCTGTCAATATGGCGTTCTCTTGTACCACATCACTCCAACCCTCCTCGCCATTCTCTTGCACCACGCGTTTACCCTGAAACATTAACAGAAGATAAGCATTTGGTAAGAACAGAATTATCAATTCACTTTTCTACGTTATCATAGAATACACACGTAGTTTTGTCACGACAATAAATAGAATCGATATAAGGTAGTTTTATTATAACAATAGATAAAATCGAAATGAGGTTTTCTCCGTTCCCAACTTATACATATATCAAGACATGCATGTCGATTAATATCTATATATTAACTATCTATACTATCTATCTATACATTAAGATATTAACACATGATAGGTAAGCATTTGGTAAGACCGGAATCATCAATTCGCTTTTTTACGTTTCAATATATACACACGTAGTTTTGACATGAAAATAGATAAAATCGAAATGGGGTTTTCTCCGTACCAAACTTTTACATCTATCAAGACATAAATGTCAATTAATATCTTCTCAATGAAATAATCAATAAACCATTACGATCCCGATACTTTTAGATCGAGGAGATATGACGAGGTTCTGTTCTCCACGTAATGACGTGACTATTAATCATCATCTCCCATTCAAGTATTTAATGTTACCTCGGCTTTTTAATATATCCATCTAGGACACCAACCTGCTTATACTCAGCGAGCTCGAGCTGTAGCCTGGCTATTTCCTGACGCAGCTGCCCAATAGTCCTGGAGCTGAGGTCCTGGTTCACGAAGCACCGGTTCTTGATGTTCCTCGCTCTGTTCGCGTACTTCAGAGTGTTGAGGGTCTCCATGAAATCTCTGTCGCTTGGGGACACGCACGCTATCATCACTGTGTTGCTGTTGCCTGAAATGAAAGATACATGAATAAATATATTTATTTTAATACATGCCTCAATATATCTATATCATTTTATACTTTTAGATTATTTATAAATTCACATAATGAGGTGCTTTTTACCCCTTTGGGCTTAGCTGGATGTATTAGGCTACTCAAAGTCCATATTAAACCAGATAACACGTTTTTAATAAGTTGCGAGAACAATACCGTTCATACATAATATAGACAATATCTATGTAGACGATAGATCTTTTTTATACCTAACGGCGCACTTGGTGTAAACGCCACTAAGCAAACTTTATAATTGAAAGGTTAAAGTTAAAAAAGTCGTGAAATATCCACGAAAATATCCAATATTTTTCCAGCCTATACGCCAAATAAGTCGTAATTTCGCCATGATACTGCGAACACCAAACGATGCAAGAAAAAAATTTAAACAAACTATATATTTAACTCATTTTCGCCAAAAAAAAAACCAAGTGCACCGTTAGGTGTCGATATTTTTTCGAGATCAGGTCTAAAACGGTTGCATACGATCGTTAGTCACTAACTCTGTAATCGCGGACACGCAAATATCTGCTTTATCCCACTGTGATCACTATCGTGATATGTGTATTGGTGTGTTCATTATATGATAAAAAAGCATATTTTCCCTCACCAAACAGCTATCCATTTCATTAGAGAAACGAGCGTAAAACTTAACATGTGATTTAATCAAGTACTAATCCTTAGGGCATATATACATATACCACTACAGTATAATGTCACCAAGTCTTACCTCCCAAAGAATCCTGCAGAAGCCTGGTCAACTTGGAGTCTCTGTAGGGCACATGGGTGACCTTACGAGACTTGTCCCCGAGGGCTGATATCACGTTCCCCAGAGCCAAGAGGCCGCAGTTTATAGAGATACCTTCCCTTGCACGCTCGCCGGTCGCTCCTGTAAATAAAAAATAAATATATTGAGTTCAGTACCGGTCTGAAACTTGAACAGACAGTAAGTATCTGCTATAAAGCGAGTATTTCTATTCATGTTGTCTTCTTTTCGACATATCAAAATAACCGAACTAAGCACTCAGGAGTTGTTTGTTAAAAGATAGCATCATCGATATATTTAATTTGGAATAGTTTTGTTCTAACACTGTAAGCTCTATTGTTATTTACAAACATTTTGGAACCATGCGTATCAATGTCTTTAGCATTTAAACACAATTATCTTTTTCTTATTAGGTTCTAGGATTAGGCTACCCTGAACGCTTGGTCAGAATCCCTTATATACATCAATCACCCACCTGTCCTCTTCAGCCGTTCGGAGCCTGCCAAGTCTACGAAGTGGAACTTGGCAGTCAGTATCTCGTACTGGTCCGGTTCACCCTCCTCTTTTTCTACCTCCGCCTCTGTAGCCAACCTCCTTTGGCGCATCGTTAGTGTGAATACTGCGTGGGACCTGAGGTAAATAGATTTCATATAAAATTTCAGTTTAGGTAGTCTCGTGGTAGCTAAACATGACAATAGATACGACAAAGGTTGCGATTTTCTTACGTGTTTGGACGATAGGTTTGCAACAAATAAAAACAATCGTAATTTCGGATAATTATGTCTCTAGTTTGAACAATATTTGATACCTTTTTCTCCATCTATACCTTCGGGGATATTCTAGTATGTACGAGTGATTAATATGTCATTGCTATACACAAACACCTTATAACGAATTTCAATGCTAAGAGACAACCAGTGCCAGGCAAATGTTTTGACTTTCAATGAATGTACTGACTGTACATGTACTTATGTTGAATAAAAAAATACTTTATAAAAATAATATGTACTTCATTTATGTTTATCATATAAATTCAAAATAACGTTGCTATTTTATCAACATGCTCACTGCTTACTTTATTACACATACATATTAGCTTATAGTTTCCATACCTTGACGATGAAGAGTTCATGTTAGTAGCAGCAGTGGTTCTGGCAAGAGCACCAGCTCTTAACGAGGATAGGGCTTCGGTCACATTCCTCACAGGCTTACAGGAGGCCCCTACTATCTTGACACCTCCACAACCATCCTCTGTTATTCTTAAGGCACTCTGGAATAATGAATACTGTTGAACTAGGCCCTTGGTAAAGAGATTTGAGTATGGTTATTAGGAGAGGAAACGATGTATTGTTGAGAAATATACGTAAAGTACAGTAAACTTTTTACAAGGTTTAAGTTTATAAGAACAAAAGACAATATTTTACATTTTAAAAGTGGCGTTACTATGCATTGTCATGGCCACTATACGTTCGCGTGTTTCGGAATGAAAAATATTGTTCTTATACACGTAAACTTTATAAAAAGTTACTGGGACTGCACTTTTAGCGTTGACTGTACAACTGATATTGAGGAGATTGTATGTTTATTGAAGCTAGATAAATACATTTATAATACACAATATGATTAAATCATGTATAATTACGGAAATCGAAACCTATGCCTAACCTTAAAGCAACCCGAATTATCATGAATTATAAGATATACACGATGCAACGTGATTATTAAATTCTGTTATCTTATACAGAAGAGAATGGATGAGAAGGTTAATATTCGTCTAGGTGCAGAGTACGTAAAAAACACACTATGTTGAAAATAAATAAAAATACATATTAAATAAAGTCATATTTGCTAGGATAGTTCCAGGTAGCAATCGATAGTCTGCCTATCCCGTTGGGGACGTAGAGGCGTGAATATATGTAATGTACGAATGAATGTATATTATTGCTATATTGATATAAAACATACCTACATATGTACATATTTATACATCAAAACCAATCCAGAACCAACGAAATTATCAATTCAGACAATCTAAATAGGATTATCTAAACACACTTTATAAAGGCATCAACACACGCACTCGCACGAACATTTTAATAGGATAACGTTAAACGTACAAAGTTGGGTTGCGTGACTACGGACGTACAGGAGTCACGCTTAGTTAGATATTGTAAAACAACGTGTTGCTTGAATAAACAAAGTATTCAGGGGCTATTAACTTATCTTTGACGATCTTTCGAGTGGTCAGGCATCGGAAATTACTTTACAATTACTATTCCTTACTTGTGTAATATATTTAATTATTTACATACATACATATAAACACGCCTCTGCGTCCCTAACGGGATAGGCAGAGGTTATCGATCGCCGACTGGGACGTTCCTGACAAATCTTTCTTGCTTCACTCACAACCATTAACCTGCCCGCCTTGAGAAGAATGTCTCCCATTGGATCTGTATAACGTTAACGAATCCAATTTTCTCGAAAGAGTCTTAATCTTGCTTAACAGTATTGTTCAATATCACCGTACAGAGACTTACAACTGTGCTTAATATTTTGTAGGCATGTTTATTTGGTTCGTTGTGATCTATTTTATATGTTCAAATCACTTGCAGTAAGAGACACGCGAAGCCCTGACTACCCTGCTAGGTATATTGGTCAACCTCTTCGTGTTTTTTATACTTCCTATTTGGATATTTAATTTATTTCATTAATATATCATTATGCGGATACGGGAGATTATTCATATACCCTGAAAACATACGACTCTAAGTCACCTATAAATATACTGCGCAAAATTAGAGTTATTCACATCCGGATAGCACTAAATTGAATTATTTATTACGCTCTGTGTAAATATTGACGAAACCTATGTTATTAGCATGCATATGTTAGAAAAAGATGTAAACCAGTTTCGAATTTATAGCTTTATAATCATGTTATATCGAATTTTTTTTGTGGGATTCTTGTTTGTTCTAACGTATTTTAATCGAATTTGATTGGTTTCCTTGACATATCAATATGGCTACTTTACATAAAGGTCGGTTTGATTACTTTTTAGCTGATAGTGGTCACTCCACCTCTAAATATCTAGTTCAATCGAAATGTATACATATGTGTGGGAGTGTGATTACTTTTCTATCGATTTCTTTTTTAAGTATTTCTCACAGCTTATTTCCAATATGATATGTCTCTTCTTTTATGCTCCAACTAGAACTTCATTTTAAACTCCTATAACTTGGTAACTAAGCCATGTACGCTTTTTAGTCCGTTAATCTCTCAACTATCTCTCAAATTAAATATGCTTTTCTACCCCATGCTGGTTTCGACTTAAATAATATTACAAAGTACTGTTCACTTGTAGAAGGCGATTGAGGGACTAGATGTCGACGGATTTCGGTGAGAGATGGGCTAGCACTCTGTCATCAATGTTTATGATCCGAATTATGATCACATTAAAGCCTTTATGATCCGATTATAATTTTCTTGTACTCGTATATCTAAGGTTGCATAAGCACCGAAAAACCTGACATATTTCCATAATACATCTTGGGTGAGGCGACTAGGGTACCTTAGCATAGGGGTCTTTGGCAGGGTCCAGCAAGTCCACTATATCCTCATTATAGAGCTCTATGAACTGCGTGTGCACACTGAACTCTGGAGGTAGGTGACCTTGCTCCCTTGCTTCTACCGCTCTTCTGTCCGCCCCTGGAAGGAATCATAGCGTGAGTATAGTCTTGTGCAGAACTCCTTGAATGCTAGGGAAAAGAATTTATTATAAGTACTGTATATAGGTGGAAAGTTTGTCATAATTAGAAGGTAATTACTAGTTTAAACTAGTACAGAGGAATACGTACAATTTTTGAAGTAAAACTAATAACTTGGTCAAAGTAGTCAAAAGTAAATTTAGACATCCTTGTGCGTTCGAACCTACATTTCACCAATCAGTAATTTTACGCGACAGGTAAGCTAATTATTTAAATTACGCCAATTTAAAAATCTCACTGTCACCTATCGACAGGGGACAAGTTCAAGTATCCCTTCCTAAATAATATTTATTTCATTTAGATTTTATAATAATTACAGATTTGCACCCAATATGATAATAAAATAAATGAGTATTTGTGAATACAGTTGTAAATAAATTCCGTAAAAAAAAAGATTTAATACCATAGAGTAATTTTATTATCTTTTTTTATTATATTATAATAATATGCAGATATACAGTGCTAACAATGTACGTACCAACAAAGAGGTCCCGTATCGCTCTAGGTATAATACCTCTTCGGTCGTCACCTCCTTCGCCTTCCCCCTCCCACCCACTGCCCATCGTGTAGGTTTTCCCTGACCCCGTCTGGAACAAATAAAAAAAACGAAACATACATTTCACAATAATTAATAATAATAATAATAATCTTCATTACGCAATACATGCATTAAAAGATTTACAGTAATACAATAACGCATACAATTCTTGACTCTTCTTCCTAAAAACCCTTCAATTAAAATAAGATGCTCACACAATCAATTCATACTCTGCAATCAGAAACTAACTACCTAGTTACATTATACAACCCCAATACGCATGACACTAACAAATTAACCAAAAAGGTGCCACCAAGAAGGCCTTAACAAGACCTTAAACTTTACACTGGCAGTTACCAATTAATTAAGTTGCGTAACAATATACCTTAACATGAACCTTTGTACGAATGGCGCAAACCGGCTTTTTCATTACTCCCTTACTGGGTATATGTGTATTACATGTATAGTCATATAGTGCTATTCTACTTTGGAAGGTTAGGCAAACTAGTTGCCTTTCATTCCGGCATTTAGTTAAGATAAATTATTATGTAATACATATAATGAATGATTAATTAGCAATAAAATTTAATACCAATGTTCCATATAATTGCCAAAACAATTTATACGGCTAAATATACGAAAGAAGATACGAACAAGAAGTACCTATAATCGCCGAGTGTGCATGAAGAGGTGTACGAGTGTCAATGAAGTGAAAGTGGTTTATCAGAATCGGGACAGATAGATATCCGTGATCTCGAAACTACTACTCTACAGAAAATCGAGTGTGATCTTTATGTATCTATGTATGTATTTTTAGCGTACATTTTCGTAATATTGGGTGTTTACATACTAGCCCTATCCTTTCAGTCATCTTTTACACGCCAAGAATGGCAGCTAATTACATTCAAAAGTCCCCGATCAGCAATCTAGCCCACCCACGTATGGCGAAGTAAATGATTCCTCAAATAGATTCCATCGAACAATGACCAACAGACCATGTTCAGTTGAACACGCGGTGAGAAGTCGGAAGGCTGGACTAAACTACTGGGAACAACGCCTATTAGGAATATATGACCATAATATTACAGAAAAATGTAAGAAGATGTCAGGTCATCGTTTAAAAATAAACGAAATAACAAATTAACACCTATATACTTCATTTAACATAAAGGATATTTCAAGTAGAATATTTACTAATTTCATTCTATGAACTATCACCCACGTTCACGTCTTATAACCACATTTCTGGTCCATGAATGGTAATTTCGCATCAATTTGTATGTTTTGCTATTAACAAAAAAGCAATAATACTTACACACTACTCTATCACCTTTACTATCACAGAACATATCTCACTCACTCACTCAATTGGCAATAGAATTGGATAAAGAATACAAAATGTCCCCTAACCCTTAGCATCTTTTACAATATTCCACAATATCAAGAGACACTATTCTCTTTACACCGCAATGGAACCGCTACTTCCTTAAACCCTAAAACCACCTCTTTATAGCCAAACCATACATATTTTGTGCCATAACCATTAATCACGGTGTATTCCGAAATAGTTCAGACGGTTTCTGTTAACGCCCGTAGCCAATTCGGTCGTGGTATTAACGAGTCGGCCCTTCCTGTCATTAGCTGCAATGCACCGGTGATGATGGTTGTATACCCGGCGGGACGTGAACGGAGCGGGGCGTGAGCGGGACGGAGATTTAAATTATAACGTAACTAGATAGCGGTATATAAAACCTTAGAACCTAGGGCCTTAAGCAAATGTAACTATTGCTAACATTCCATATCAATATAGCTTCAAAATCCTAATGCTAAAATTGACCAAGTTTATTTTATGTCTCTGAGAATCTATATATTCTGCAATGGCTAGTTAGCCTATAGATATAGATAAGAATATATAGATCACGGATAGTGGGAGAAAAAAATGTAAGAAATTAGAAATATCAAAGGAGGTGTTAACACAGAAACATTTTACGCTTATGAATAATTAAGAAGAAAGCAACTATGTAGTTACATTCTATGCAAAGCCAGTTAATGATAAATAGTATAATATACACTATGATAATTGCTCCCAAATATTCTACGCTTAAATAAATCACTTATCATATTGTATACCTCAAAATCCCTAACAATAAAAAGACTGTCATACAAATTTCAAAGTACGCTACTTCTCCGTCGAGTATGAATCCACCCTAAACCATTACCTCCACAAATAGCAGGGAAAGGTGAAATTATGACCACTAAAACCGTAATGAGCATTCGTTTATAATTAGAGACGACCACGACTTTAATCTCTAGATTTGTTACCCATTGCATAGTTCCGTCATTAAATAATGCTTTAAATAAGTTGTTCTTTTGCTAATATTGTAGATTTACGATTATTGCATTAGTGCATTGATGAAGACTTGCAAAGCATGAATGGTTAAATACTTGAACGGTATTTGATAGATTTTAGATTTGATTCCTGCTATGGCTGTTTTTCACGGCTTATTGTAAGAAGCGACTAAGAGACCAAAGGCTTTATAAAGAAACAACTGACTGTTGGATTCACTTCTTTTTATAGCGTTACTCTATGTGGAAATACTAGAAATGAAATCAATGTCCCATAGTATGCATCTACAGAACTACTCTTATGATGATTATGATCAAAGTTCAAACTACTCACTCATTTACAGAGCACAGTAAAATAGTAGTTTGTAACTCACATAATACTAAGTTAGTGTGTGAATAAAACAGATTGTGACTAGGAGCTCAAGTTTACTAATACTTAATACTTTGAGCAAAATCGCACTTTATTATCGTATTTAGTAATGGTATCATGGAAAATGTCAAACATCGCTATTGAAATTCGCCAAAGAAGAAACGACAAAGTAATAATGTAGGTATATTTATCAAAAATAACACCCTTCACAAACTAATCGTTACAGAGGGGTATTCATCTACTTCCTGACATCCAAGGTGATAGACCCACGATTGTTGCCATTTGTCACAGCCAAGAACAGGCATTCGTAATTAGCACATGCATACTCCAAATAAGGACGACCTTAGACACCGCCGCCATTTAGAATAGAACGGAAATATGAATAAATTACGCGTGTGACATATACTAGATGACTATTATCGATTGTGGAATAGTCAGAGGTCTTCGTATTAATATCAGCAATGAGTGTTGCTTATTCATATGGCCACCTTGAAGTCACGTGTTAACCAAATAATAAGCACCTAATATGACTGGACATGACAAGAACTATTGTCCATTCCAAGTATTAGGTTTCACCATACCATATCATAACCATAGTTGGTGCATTTCGCCAACATATATTCAATTGCAAAAACTCACATAGAAAATTAAAAAACTTTAATTTACTTTTTCGATTGTAACATATAAAAACAAACATATGTTCATAATGTCATATAAAAAGTTCATAATGTCTTTATACGCCACTTGCGAGTTAGATAAATTGATAATGCCGTCATAACCCCGTTAATAATGGTAATATAGTATCGTCTATCATTTATAAGTTACTATGTGAAATAGGTAAGTATTCTTTGAATGTGCTCTAATTGAACTTATAGAATAATTGTAATTTATTGCGAAAATGTACATGTAAATGCAGCAAAACAAATTTCCAAACTCTGCTACACACAGGTTAATGAGTGTGAGTGAAGCAAGAAAGATTTGTTAGGATCGTTCCAGGTAGCGATCAATAGTCTCTGCCTATCCCCTAGGCAATATAGAGGCTTGAATATATGTTTATATACAATTATAAAGCCCCGATAACTCCATAAAGGGTCGTTATCATAATGTATACGTTATGTTTTCTCAGTACTTTTTTCCTTACAAATTACTAATAATTCTTAAGCACTTTTATTCCACGTTTAATAAAAGACTAAACGGTCCGCCCTTGATGTAGACTTAAAAGGAATGGACATAAAAATGTGACTTAAAACCTAGCTCAATTTATATTCCTAGGTCATAACTATTAGCTTTACCATGTCTGGAAATGTTAGTAAGCTAGTTCATTCTACGTCTTAGCTTAAATTACTATCTAGATTAAAAGGTACACAGATTAGAGTTAAATATATAATATGTATGTATAGTTAAATATATAATATGTCCTAACAGGAGAACCTTTCGACATTATTGGAGTAACATTAAAAAAATAAACATAACGTAACAACACATAACAAAAAAAATAAACATAACAAAACAAACAGAGAGATTAACTCATTTCGTAGCATATATAGCGCATGGCAACCCTCTTAAAGTCAGGCTTACTGCAGATGAAAAGGTCCACCATGTCGGCTAGGCCGTTAAGCAGCCGGATGCCACGCATCAGCGGCGACTGCCGGAGCAGCTCGGTACGACACCAGGGCACCTGCAGAAACCTACCACGACGGCGGCAAATTGCCTAAAAGCCCCGAGGTTCTACCCACCCCATTCAGTATTGTCTACGTGATGTCTGCGGTGTTTACAAACTTTATTATCACAAAAGAGTAGCCAGTTTATCAGTTATTGATATGATAACGTCACTTCATATTAGCGTTGTGCTTATGTCTTATTGATTAGAATTAATAGCCAAGGTTGCTACCTATCCCCTGCTGATCTGGGATTTGAGTAGAGTGAGTAGCTGTCGTTTTAACTTAGATTTAGAATGGGGTTAGTAATATTGATCTTAGTTTGTCAAGGCAGTAAGTTTGGTAAGTACTGATTTTTTTAAAAACAAAGTATACTCGTAATGTTTAAATGTATATGCATAAATAACTCATACTGGGGTCCAAGCCCACTAACACTTTTTGCAAAATATCAGATCAATAATAGTGTCAAGTTGATAGTTGATATTACTACCAACTTCACACTATAACTGATCTGATATTTAATTGCGATTGTGGTAAAACGCATTAGTTGACTTGGGCCCCATATCTAAGTACATTTCGGGGTCGACAGAGTCTTGGAGACTATATCTCCTCAGTCATTATTACTAATAGCATTTATATATAACATTGGTAACTTATCGTCTATCATCGAATAGGTTTCCATATATCCCTAGCTTCAGTCCAATCCTTTGATATTCAAAGTAAGGCATCTACTAAACAACCATTTACATCCCCGATTTACAAAACACATAAAACAGACTCTCAAACATCTTTCTTTTTACTTCTAGTATACTAAACTTTAAACCACGATAAATCTTCCCACACTCCAAGTTGTGTATACTCAAACTATAGATGTCGCTCGCAGTCTCATTAACGTGTCCCTCTGTCATATTTCAACTGCCAACTGTCATCGTGCCGCCCTTTGATCAATGTATGAATATCAAACATGGCCACTACCAAAAATACACTGCGTTTGTGTTTAGTCACGCCTTTTGAGACTTCCTTGTGTCAATATGGCATGTGTGGATGCGGCATGTTAGTGTTTAGTTTGAGGTTTGAATGGTGGTTTATTATCCCATTGAGTACTGACTGTCCGGTAAAAACGTAGGTTCGAGGTGACAATAGAATTACTACCGTCGCATTGCGGAGAAGGAAACCTGAACCAATGACTATCCTGCAAGTGTTAATGGTCGTGAACGCGTTTATTTTATGTATCTAGTTTACTGGTGTATGCTGGTTGGTAAGCTTGTAGCGATTATGGATTAGGTGGTGGTACAAAGTATTTGATAACATTAGGTTCCGGGTTCGATTCCGGCCTGGGGCATGCAATAAAGGAAAGAAAACCTTCTGTATTGAAAAGTTACTATGCATGTTATTTTTATAACAACCATACATATGTATGTATATATGTTTTTGAATACTTACTAAGGATACCTGTATATTCTTTATGATAATCAAAATGGGTAGGTCGACATGGCAAAAGCACCATAGGAAAATAGAAGTTAAATGGTCAACCAGCGTTTAAGTCCAATTGCACTAAGAGGCATGACAAAATAACCTTTGTTACTAAATGATAAAAATAGAAATCTTATTCGAAGTGAGAGTTGAAGTTTGCGATGAGCTTACATTTAATTCGGATTTCTATTGTTCAAACACGGTGAAAGGGACGAGAAATACTGAGAGTTTTGGAGTTAGTAAACATAAAGAAGTACAAAAGATATTTCAATTATAATAATAATATTTAAGCGTTTATTTACAGCCACAAAAACATACACCATACAAAAAGTTTACAATGCCAAACTTACAGACTAAGGGGTATAGCTTATGCATGTTATTGTCGCAGCAAAAAGGTTCCAACCCATTCCAACTCAAAAAATGAGATGCGTAGGCACTATTTGAAGAATCTTTTAAGGTAACTTATTGATAAAGGAAAAAATATTGAAAAAGGGTGACGTTAGGAGTACCTATAACCGCCGAGTGTGTATGAGAAGATGTATGAGTGTCAATGAAGCGAAAGTGGTATGTCAGGATCGGGACAAATGGGGACCCGTGATCTCTGCCTACCCCTCGTAGCCTAGGGAATCAGGCGTGATGTGTATGTATATATATATAAAGGGAGTAAATATTGTAATATTGGTGATGACAGTAGTAGATTATTTGGTAGTCTACTGTAGCTTTCCCTTGAATAAACTGGGAAAACAAATCATTTGTCTATTGTATACGTTAGTATATTATTATTTAGTTTTTAACACTTGGAAATATATGGCCAAACATCATATCAATTTATTATTACTCGTCTGTTTGTGCATAATAAAATAACTTATATAATAACATAGTTTAACTGCATAGAAGTGTACGTATCAACACCTACGTTTCCCACAAGAAGCTATAGCACAATTTCGAATACAATTCTCCGAATGTCAAGTTAGATTCCGAACCCACGTAATTTCGGTTTCCGGTTGAATGCGTGAGAATTTCAATTGGCGGACTGGAATATCAATTATAAATTGGACTGCTACAAGGCTTAAATATTACTATAATCAGCCTTAAGGCTAAATGAGAAAAATAAGAATTTATTTGAGTTGTCATGGCAACCTTCAAGTTATAAAGTTCATCCCAAAGTATAAGCCAAAAGTCTCATTGTCGTTATGTAATATAAGTATATGAATATAATGCTAATGGTACTTTAAACAATTTTGGAATAAACATTAAGTATCAGAAATAGCCGTAATAGGTTTACAGTGTATACAGTGTAATGTCTGCATGTTATATTGAGATATGAATAGGCAAAGATGCTCAATCAAGAATTTTTTTAGATACATGCTACTAACTCATGCTTTACTACGTATAAAATACACTTACTATTAAATATACTGTTATAATGTGATTTACGCACAAAATATTCAAATAAAACTTCCGAAACATAATCGTTAACATAAATAATAAATTATTGGACAACCATTCGCAAAAGGTAAAGCCATTAAAATTAGAATCCGAAATTTATGTCACTAGATCAAGGATGCACGCTATCTGCTTATGAATAATAGCTCATCCTCAAAAAGGATGGATTGATGTTCTATGCATCACGACTGTAACCCATTTGTGGATGGTCAGCAGTGTCAGTTTGTATTATTTACATACATATAAATTCACACGCTCTAATCACTTTCGAGGTAGACAAAATCCCAAAGACGATAATATCTCCAAGCTAACTCTTTAGCATGAATATTGCGGATGTTATGTTATATAGAACATTGTTATATGGATTCCATTGACCCTTAGTCGCCTCTCACGACATGCCGGGAAGAACGGCAGCTAGTTTGCATCCTTTTTTTCATTTCATTTTGTTGTATTTATTATGTGTATTATTTTTATACTATAAATTTTAAAGTGTGGCATAATTTTCAGACTCATTTCCAGAACAAGCGAAGCAATGCATATAGAAAAAGAACTTGTTGACTATCCTATATAAACATACGTAAGAAAATATTAAGCCAAGTAAGGGATTATAAGCAAAAGACGCTGATTACCTCTACAAGTCCACGTTTAACACGCGACGAACTTAAGGTGTTAATATAATATAAATAAATCGACCTACACTTAGTGACGAAGTTACATCACTTAACATCACTTATCAGATGTTCCCGAAACCTTTGCTTAAAACCGCGCAAACCTGTTACTTACATTGTTGTAGTTGTTGAGTGTCCGAGAAAGATTGTGAAAACAGTTAAATTATAAAAGGACTGGTTTTGTTCATGAAATCGTCATGTAATTCAAATATATAAAATGATATACTTTATTCTTTTATTCTCTTTTTGAATGGGCCTAACCTATATGTCAGCATTGCCTAGGTCACATTTAGCATAACTATGAATTTAATACATAACTTTACATATATAGAATGTTAGAGAATATTGTTTGGTTACTGCTAGCACATTGTGGAATAATTTTTATACTTATAACCTTATATATACTTCCTGCGGCATTTCAGGGTAAAACTACCGTATCATTTATAGACGTCCCAGACTAGATATATACTTATCTGTAACCTACAAAACAAAACCTAAGCGAAAGTGATTAGTCAGGATCGGGACAGACAGGAATCCGCGATCTTTGACTATCCATTTACAGCGTATCGGGCCAGATGTGTATGTATTTATGTACCTACTAAACATAATTTTCGGACCAAACCATAAAACACCTATAAACCCACCACTATCTACAACACAGGTGTTATATTTCACGATAATCTGGCGTTCACGAGGCTTGCGCCATTCGCGTACAGCCTCGACCTTCGCTCATTGATAAATATTGACTCGACACAGTAGTACGCGCGGTTGTAAAGAGGAACATGTTATCTATAGTAGTGAGGAAATTCGGTCATGTATAACATACGCTTCACGAATTGTGTATGACACTCACACTAACTTATTCATTGTTGGTAGTCAGAGGCTAGAGTGCCCATCTCTGGAATTTCTGATTGCTCGTGTATGTATATAATAAGTTTGTGCCACGTGTGTTTGTGCCGTGAAGGCTTAAGTTCATGACGTGTGTAGGGGGCTTTAGTTGAATATTATCAGTTCTGGGTGTGTATATCTATACGTACTTCTATACGTTTCCGAGCGATAAATCATATTCGTACGTTTCAGAGAAGACGAATTAAAGAGAAATACTCGTAAGGTATTTTCAGACACATTTTGTATTAATATCGAGGTTCTGATAGTTTTATAGTTAGTATTTTTTATACACCTCGCCCAATAGTCTCCGAATCTATTTGTTTGCAATATGTATTCCTTTCATAAAATTAGTTGGTAGAAGAACACATTTATAGCAGTCTATTTACGAATCATTTTTACACAGGATAGTGTCTTGGATTCAGTTGGTTCATTGGGTCAGGATAGACTAAGCTTATCTTTCTTTATTATACTAATGTTATAATTCGAATTACCTTTAGGTTCTTTTGTTTGATGGGTTGCAAATCTTTCATTATTTGATGAAATTACATAAACATACATAACATACGCTTCACGACTTGTGTATACACACTCCCTTTTTTATTATGGCGGGGTAGTCAGAGGCTTGAATGCCGATCTCCGAAATTAATGCAATTATGATAAAAGTAACTGAGGAAATTAGATACTAGGACGTGGTTAGACATTTAGCTAATATGTCTAATGTTCCAAACGTCCATTATGACGACAAACAAGGAAACTATAGATCGTATGGATAGGAAGTGAGATTAGATAGCTCTTATATGTAGTGTATTGTATGGCACATAACTAGTTTTGTTCTTAGCTTTACATACATAGCACGATAAGTTTTTTAAAGAGATAGACATAGATTAGAGAATATAATAAAACAATGGTTATTGAAGTCTTCAACTTCAAGAGCACTTTAAGTCTAGTTTTCATCTAATAGGAATCTAGCATAACACGACATATCATATATTTAGTCTGTTGTCAGAGATGTATAGAAAATACATGTATAAGAAAATTAGTGATAGTGGCTTTCGTATAACGTAAACTTACGATAAGAGATCTCCTACTTTCATACGTCAAGAAGTAAAGATAATTAGTTAAATTCAATTCTAGATCATACACAATATAGCACATTTAAATACGTATTTTCTGATAATAAAATGAATAATCCCTAACATGTCAATTCAATTCAATTTAAATGTCTTTCAAAACATAACACTTCAATGCCCAAACGCGAAAATGTACGCATCAATCAAGCAAGTACCGTTCGGAGAACAAAAAACCAATGCAGTGCCGATAGAAGCCACCTATGCATAACGGAGTCTAACGGACTATTACCGTATAAAGAACGAAGAGATTCTCTAGCAGAATTGATTGGAACAAACGGATTCTTCACTTGTAATGATTGTCTGATACTTTTGTTGAGGCTTTCCGTGTCGGTCTTAGCGTAGATTCAAACTTGAATAGTATGTTAGTAGTAAGATACTAGATACTGGTGGTAATATTGTTGAAAGTAGTAAGTACGTAAGAAAATAATGTTTAATAAGGGCTAAATTAGCAACTATTCTAGATTTATTTCATAATTGTCTTTAAATAACGAAGTTTTTATTTCGAATTTAATTAATTGAAACGATACATTCAAAACTTAGCAACAATTTGAACTTATTGGGAACAGATATCTAAGACACTTAAGGAAAATTTTGTATTTTCGCGAGGTACCTAAGAACACCGGAATGAAATCAGCTGTTTACATTATATTTAAGTCCTATGTGGGAACACAATTGCTTGTAGCAAAACAATCCAACCACAGTTATATATGATCATTGATGCCGAGATAAGAATCGGTCGTTTCTGTCGTAAATGTCGTTCCAATATATTGAGATAACTGTACCCAACCAAATACAATGTAACATAAAATCCATACCTATCTATCTATATTTCAATTACGAATAGATATATCAAAATTGTGTGAAACAATTTTCCGTATTTATATTATAAACATAATATTACTCACGCATTTACATCTTTCAGTAGCAATACAATTTACATTTTTTACACACAACATTAAGTGGTAGATTTACATTACATTATTACTATTGTCATTGCTTTTCTATGATACAGGTAACAAGTTGCTGAGATAGAAAACCCGAGTAATTATATAAGTCCTATATCAATTATCAGTACTTTTACTTATAATTCTACCATCAAAATCGTCTACTTCTTGGCAAAAAGTGACCGCAACATAACGCTAAGGCCGTGAATTCGGCACAATTTACGAAACATTGTCACCGCTGACCAACTGTCATTATTCACGCTTACCTAGTAAGGTTGCAGTTGAGAAATGGCCAGGTTTTGTCATCTAGTACGTACATAAACGATGGACGAATGGCATATTGTGTTTTTCCTAAGTCTAGTTTAGGAGCCTTGTATTCAAATATAAAAAAAAACGTAACGTAACTTCATGGATGATATGAACACATAAAGTATCATGAGTCCTCGGAAAAATCAATCAGTGAGAGACCTTATGTCACAATAATTATAATCAGGATTATCTGAAAGTGAGTATGAAGTAAAGACCAATTGAAAATTGTATTTATTCTAATGAGCTTAGTTAAGCTAAGGTTAAAGTATAAATGTACATTACGCCACGTTACAGCTGTTTGCCTTTAAGAGGAATAAGCAGTAAAGGTTCTCCATTTTTTGTTCTTTTAAAAAAGTATCAATTGAATACGTTGCGATATTTATATTATAACGCTCACACAGTCCCTAACAAAACAATAGATTACCAAAGCATAGCAATCAGACCTTGTGATAACAAAGCTGCACCTAAAACCGCAATCATTACGAATGCAGTTGGCACACATATAATTAATGAATCAAACGGCTAGAGGTCGCTAGCGGGTGCGTGGGAGACGAAGCAAGGACCGGCGCCCGCGCATTACTTAAGGAGCGACAAAACAGTTCAAAGCCTTCGCAAAACGATTGTCTCCGGACTAAGCGGATTGATATATATGTATCTTCCTCATACGCATAATTTAAGTTCATAATCCTTGAATAGATGTACATAGAAAAAAGACACAAATGCTAGGACTATAACTTGAGAATAATATTAAAAAGAATTCCATTATCCTGATTGTAATTGGAAATGACATAGCTAATACTTGTACACATCCGATTAAACACGCCCGCTCATGAATGCCCGTTTTGTTTTGTAAAAAATACTTGATCATTAACGTCTTTTTGATAGCATAAATCGACTGTGCATTTCCATTTTCATCATATCGATATATGCAAGTAATAACACTTCAAAGGCTAACCGATAAAACCTACACATAAGGGCAACTAATTAATAATGCAAATACAAGCATTGCATACGTAGGAAGCTGAAATATTTCATTAACCAACCCGAATCCTTAGGAAATGACGCGTGGGTTGTATCGGAATTGCTACGGCCGGTTTTGGCAAGACCATAACTCATTTGTGTTTATTTATCCTATATCTGCCAACTCATGAACACTTAAGATCCTGATCAAAGAATTTAGAGTAGATTACTCAACCATATCACTACATAGTATAAAACAAAGTCGCTTTCTCTGTCCCTATGTCCCTTTGTATGCTTAAATCTTTCAAACTACGCTATTTTTAATAGTTAGAGTGATTCAAGAGGAAGGTTTATATGTATAATAACATTCATTAAATAGCCAGTTCGAAGCCGGAGCGGGTCGCTAATATTATTATAAAATATAAACAATAAAATGCCATACCTAACATGCTTTAGAAATTTTGGAGATAGGCAAGTTATATACAACATTAAAATAATACCTACCGTGGTATCCAAGATTTATACAGTATGATATCTGTTTTTATAAGGATGCAAGAAGAAAATAGAATCAAATCTATGGGACGTTAGGTCTACTAATATTCTTTATTATTCTGATACTAACCTAGAGAGTTATGCTAATGGTTTTGGAGTAGATTTTATGTCACTGAGGATCTGCCTGCATAAGACATTACGAATGTTTGTAAAATAACATAATAAGTAATAATTAAAGATCTATATTAACGAAGATATTAGATAAATTCGATGTTTATTTTTGCTCCAAATAAAATTATTTTTACCACTTTTACGATTTTGAGAATAAAAGCTGTATAAGTTTAAACAGTTAACGTTTACTCGAAATTGATATCAGCACCTTAAATAAACTTAGGTCTCATTTCGCTTATGATATCACTAAGCGCCTACTCATGTCGGTAAATTATAACAGTCACTTCGGAAATTGCACCATTTTAACTTAATTTCGAAATATCTGAAATATCGCCTTACAATGACTGGCTACCGGATTGCGTAATTACATATGAATGATAACTTGAATAGGCAGAAGCTGCTTTCTTATCTTGTAAAAGGCAACTAAGAGATATAAGTATAGCTAGATTGATAAAACATAAATATGTATAATGCTATCAAACGAAACGAAAACATCTGACTGATAAACTAAAGTTTTTTTATTGCATACAACCTACGGAAAGTGTAAACATGTCAGTAAAGCAAATATGGTTTACCAAGATAGGGTCAATGTTTGCAAAATAACACTTCAATATCAGATCAGTAACAGTGTGAAGTTCGTAGTGAATGAGCAAAACTGACATCGCCATTTTTAAGCGAAATTTGTCAATTTTGTCGATTTCAATAGTTAGATTAGGTAGATTTGACACTTTTGGACATCCTACCAATTTCACACTATTACCGATCTGATATTGAACTGCGTTTGTGCTAAACTAAGGGCCCAGGTGTTACCCCAATCCAATTTTCCAATTTCGTCTACGTTCTTTTGTTCCTTGAGAACATCCATACGAACATGACATAAATACACAACATATATGCACATATAGTTACTCCCTTCCTATCACTGCAGTAATCTAAAGCAATGATAGCGCTTATCAGAAGACGTTATCTCGCCTCAAGGTCGTACCTTTTTGGGAATGCATCCGAATGTGTAACGAGACAAGTGTATGTTTCCTGTTGGATGGTGTTAATTGAACGCTATAGTTATAAATTGCTAACTTGGGACGAGTTTCGTGCTTGTCTGGGACGTAGAAAGAGTGACAAGTAGAAGTAGAGTGTCTCATTTTACGGTATGAGACCCTAGTCCCTAACAAAACGTAGGTTAATTGAGGTATGACCAGACTATAGACTGAAATTTCTCCAATATTCAGAAAGTTCTTTTAACTTTGGAAATCTCTAAAATCTATTTGAAAATTTGAAATTATTCTAATAAAAATATGCGATAACTAGTACATTTTATAGTTAGCTATATCAGTGAAGTAAAAATCTGATTACAGTTTTCGTCATTTAGATTTTCTAGACTACCAACAATGCCAAGGTTAGTGTGAACCAAAACCTAGAAATCTAGCTCAAATTTCTTCACGGAAAGCCTAACCTTCAAGCCTACAAGTCAAGCAGGATGTTTATAGTTAGTTATAACGCAAACATATTTTATTAGCCTATAAAACTTATTTATAGCTAAGCTAGCCGATATTCAATTAAGTTAAAGAGCGGTGGTTACTTGATATGGTTTCTTAACATGTTAATATGCTTTTATATGAAAAAAATGGTGTAAAAAGTACGTTAAATATTCTTCTCTCTACAGTACATAATATTACATGTATATCTGAGGAATAAATGATACACGGAAGTACTTCATAAATTAAGGCCATATACGAAAACTACAATAAGTTGCATTCGCAATATTGTACATACTTACATGCATAATTATCAAACTATGTAAGAGTGTACACACGACAAATACTTGCATAAATCTCAACAAAAAACTAATCACTGACTTCGTGCATACACCGTATGAAACATAATATGAGTTAATCACGTAAACAAATTATTTACATCATATTCTAAGAAATGCTTTTATAAACGCACGAAATCTCATATTAACAATCAATGTACCTTTGCAATATTTTTGCAATGAATTAAATTGCTTATATAGCTATGATATATATCCTAATAAACCTTAAAAATAGTACATACTTGTACGTACAAGTGAAACAGTATGTGAATCATATGAAAAAAGTATTTTTTTCGTAGAATAACTTACGATAGAACACGCAGGTAAAATAACTTAAGATAGCATTTGTAACTACTGTACTAATAGCATTACCAAAATTACCTTAGTAAACCTTTCTTATATCTTTAACTAGATAGTATCTAGCAAAAAGGCCCTTATTAAACTATAAATATTCAAAGGCAGATTCAGCATAAGAATTTTAATACTACCAACATTATAAGACATTAACCTAATCGATTCTCAATTTAAAGAAGCTCATGTAAACAAGCCTTAATTAACCAGAAGTTATAAATCTTTACGTTTCGATATGCGACATACCTCATCAGTTTATGGGCATCGTAAAAACTGCCTGGCTCGTGGGCGGGTATTTTGATACCTCACTTAACGTGGGCTTTTGTCTCATTGTATAGGCTGCAACTCGTTAAATGTACGAGTATATGTTGGTAACATCATAGGGAAAAATGTGTATGGGTGGACACTTTTTGTGTCAACGTACAGACTTTTTGTGACAGTGTATACTTAGAACATAATCCTTTAATCTTTTTGGATAAGACGCAATTTTAGACCTACAATATTCCTTTGTTAAAAGCAGTATAACGATACCACATATACTTCTTCTATCTCTTTTGTGTTGGATAGAACATTGGAGACACCATATCTCCCAGATCATCTTTATTATTATAGGATAAGGAATGATTATCGTAATTGTACTGTTCCTAATCTCCTATTAGATTAATTTTCATCCCGTTTCATTATATTTTCTTTCCTACTTAATAAAAAAGAAAGGCAGCTAGATTTTACCTCTTTTTACGTCCTATCTAACACCGAACTTACATATACGTATACTCAATCTATGGCTGCTACAGACTTCTTTGCCTGCATACGTAAACACTAGATCGGTATCAACGTTCACATATAGCTACAAAACAGGTCTACAGCGAAAACCTAGAGATCCTATTACAATGCTTTTGTTAGGACACACAAAAGGCTAGGACATGCAAGTGGTTGCCTAGAAAAGGCATTGCGTGAATCATTATAGTGCTCAAAATAGGTACTAAGGTCGTAGAAGTCAGAAGCGACAGTAATGTAGAGAAGTTTTTAGTATATTTACTCACGACCTGAAGAATTTAATATGTTTAATATGTTTTTGGCTTTAATATGTTTGTTATATTTGAGTATTGGGATAGAATGTAAGTATCTGATTTCATTACGCCATATCGTAAGGATCGATTTAGTTCTTAAAAATATTTTTATAAAGTTTTTGAAGATAACTATCATCAGCAATATATTTAAAAATTCGACGTACATATATTTCGGAGAAATATAAACGTTAGGACTGGTTCTACAAATTGATTATATCGTTGCATACTAATTAAATTAGGCACATAACATATTGACTAATTATGCTAATCAAGAAGATACGTTGGTATTGGACATCTATACAATTTGGTGCTTTTATACAAAAAAAAATTACTAGTTTTGTAGAACGCAAAATTTGGATTTCATTTAACAAAACTGAAGGTATCCTTGTTAAAAGTATCTATTTCTCGATCTCATTTCATAATACAGATGACACTGTAGTGATTAGTGGGATTCATAATATCTCCTTTAAAATATAAATTAGGTTAAGTTTAAAAAATAAGCGGTCGTAATGAAATTATCATGTAATAACTATATAAAGAAACATTATTATTAAACGGATTTAAATATTGTTTAATTTTCTCCCCGGCTCTTTGGTTCAGAACCTTCTTATCTACTTAACGATTGAATACCCATCAAACATGTATGTATGTACCTACTTGTATCTAAGCTACATCATACTAAACGAGATGACATCATACCACCAGAAGCAAGGTTTTAGCTGCATTGCGATGCAAATGCATACATACATGCAAGTCAATCAACAATACACAATCGTAGTCTTATTAACGACCTATGCTTGCTCTAAGACTACTATTAGCTCGGAAAGTATGAACGGAAAAGTACAGGAAAACGTGAGGAACTCTATATATGGTTAAATTGAATAGAAACGTGGTGCAGTATTATAATTGTCTTAGCACCTAAGTAAGTGCATTTAACGTATACTATGTATATACCAAATATAATATATTATAGATAGTGTCTGCCTATCTCGTTTTGAAAGTAGAGGCTTAAATATAGTATTGTGTTAAAGTAATAAAGATAATACTATAATCGTATAAACTATGACTGAGAAGAAAAGTGTTATTCCTAACTTAGGCTTCCCCAGGTTTAGATTTAAGGTTCATTTCCAATTTCTAAAAAAACTATTAACTAAATTTAACTATTATTATATTACTAAATCTGTTTTTTAATATAAACACATTTACTAAATGCATCGAATTATACGGTGAGGGAAAGCATCGTGAGGAAATTCCTCGAACAGGTAATAGTCAGTGCTTGTAATTGGCGACATGGCTTACCACCTGTCACATTGAGTACTGACTATCTGGTCAACACGTGGGTTCGAGGTGTCCATAGAATTACTACCTTCGCAATTGCGGAGATGGAGACCTAAACCTCTGACTACCCCGCAAGGGTTAATGGTCATGAATGCGTTTGTCTTTTCCAATTTCTCATCTTTAAGATTCAATTCTTCATTGACGAGAAAAAACTCTCATAGTTACTGAAAACAGTTTGCGATATGTAGTATAGTTATCAAACAAGCGAGTGTCGCTTTTACTAAATTCGCTTTCAACTCTTCTCGTATTAATGTACCTTTATATTGACCATCAAAAACCGTCATCAATGAAAACCATCAGTACTAACCTGTCCATAAGCCAGCACAGTCGCATTATACCCATCCAGGGTGGCTTCTACCAGTTTCTTCACGCATGTCTCATACACCTCTTCCTGTCCGGTGCTGGGTTCAAACGCGAAGTCAAAGGTGAAGGCTCTCTCTGTGCCTAAGGCCACGCCCCCCTCGCCAGCCACGCCCCCTGCTCTGGCGCATATCCCGCAGCCCTCTATCACTTCTGCCGGGGTCTGGGGTCGGATCCTGGTGGGGGGAAGAGAGATTATTAGTCTGTAATGTATGTTGAAAACACACTATGTTTAAGGTTAATAGAATCGTATTATAGTCATGGTAGTAATCATTTGTTGGATAGTACAAAAAGTATTTTGAAGTATTTAACCCGCTAGGAATTAAGATATCGCTCACAACTACCCAAGTATGAAAAACCTTACTCTTTTTTCTGAATGTAAAGCAAGTACTAGCATAAATGTTATTTTAAATTCACATGTATTTATGTCAACAATAACATCCTGAGTGTTTCTGAGTTGGAGAGTTTTAATTGCTCTGCTTTCCACAACGTACTTATACATACATCCTACGTGCGAAAAGCGACAGCTGCTTATTTTATAAAACCCAAATCTACACTGACTCTTTTTCCATTACAATTTAACATAAATATACATCACGCTCGTTTCCCTACAGATGGGTAACGAGGAACAGGAATCCCCATTTGTCCCGATCCTGACCTCATCTTTCGCTTCATAAACATACAACTGATACACACTCTGTCATCACGTATAATATGTCTGTTTGCCTGTGTCAACTAGGGTCATGCTCGTAGAAAATAAAATGAAAGTGCGCGCCCCACGGAAGTTATAATGACTCATAAGCGTCTGTTAATAAACGAAATGTATGGGAGCAAACAGTATTACAGTACTATGTGAATTAATGCTAATCTGGGACTAGTAAAGCGCCCAAATAAGTGCCTTTTCTATACTACATTTCGGTATGTTACATTACAGGTATTATTCTTCGTTATGCTTTAAGAAACAACTAGAAATTATTTGGTATATTTTAAATTGGTATCACATAGATATATTATAATAATAATACATAAAGAGACTTGCGGCAATGCCTTGTAATAGAAACAACCACAAGATAAGATGTTAAATTAAATTTCTTATTTATACATGCACTGGTGAAATCTACATTTTCTTTTAATGTTTCGTTCTAGATCTGTCTACCGCTTCAAACATCATGTAAGCAAAGCTTATATTTATTTGTATGCGTCATTTTGCATCATAACATACATCGCCTTTTAGGATAGAGGCTTTAAGAGATCACTGTCGTCTCACGAAGGTCTTTCGCCACTTGAAGCCCACGTATTATATGAAACATTGTCAGCACCATTGATTGCGATCTTAAAGTTATAATACAATGACTATAGTTACCAATTGAGACATACATAGCTTAGTTATTTCATACTCGATAACACATACTTTATTTCTTAATAGTTATTCTTTTATTTCTTTCGGGATAAACTAAAACTTAGCGGAAATAACATAAATAAATACACATCACGCACGTGTGTACATAGGGCTACACAGGAATCAATTTGCGATACTTGAAAACCACTTTCGCATCATTGACACAATATCTTGTCCTTAATTTAGCTAACAAGTTTTGTGATAGCGTTAATATAAAATATTCCTGAGAATTAGTTATCCCATGGCTCAATATATGACATACACATCGCAACTGTTTTCCTACAATAGAATAGTTAAGTAGCTTTCTTCTCATAATGGTGATGCGAAAGACAGCTAGTCACCCTTGTATTCCTTCCCAAACCAGCACGTTCATAAAGTCCCTATTTCCGCTGAGCGGTGTCCCATTGCCCTAAGGGCTCAGGCCATTGTGCTTGCTACGTCGACGGTTGCGCAATTTGGTGCACGCGATTCTCTGCACGCCATTCTCAGACTTAGGGCTAGGTACAGATAGGGATAAAAGCAGTTAAGGTATAATTGCTAGGCTAGGACGTAAGTAAGAAGCTATTACTGATACGTCGTAATGGGTGTATCCAATCTCATTCAATAGTGAAGCGATAGAGAATTACCAAGATCGAGGAAAATGGGTATACATACATGAAATGGGGTTATTCTTCTGCAGATGGGCTGTGATGCAAATGTAACAACAACAAGGCGAATAAAGGTGAATAATGAATAGTAATAGAATGTATTGAGATATAGATAGCCAAAGGTTACTAGTTAGTAAGCTATATAAAGGTTAATAAAACCCTGCCTATATTAAAGTCTTTTAAAATTGAGAGTTAGATTGCTGAATATGAGTGCTTGAACATGACTCCCGTAAGAGATAATAGCGCGTGAGCTGTCGTTTCCCTAATCACCATTTACAAGCTGAAAACAAGAATATATTCAGAATAGCTCGGGACATTTAAATACCGCAAAAGCTAGAATATAGTTAGTCACTCTTATTATAATATAATCTAAACGAGTGACCTATCTAATTCTGTCACCAACAGTACCGTGGCCAGTTTTACATGTAACTGGGTGAAATTGCACATTAATCAAGATATCGTATTGTGAATGGCGTGTGTATGTGTGGGGCTAGCCAGCACTTGTGTGGGAAAAGAGGTTACGCCATTGTTGAATGAACTACTTGCTTAGAATTTGTGTTGGTAACGGCTAAGTAATTTATGCTTGGTTTTGTACCTAGGAACGGGCGAAAAGGCCGGCTTACTGTAAGGAAAATAAGGATTGGTAGGTATATTTTTTGTATGGCTTCGCAAACATTAGATAATACATACGATAGTTATAGTAACGAATTGTGACAAACCGAATAGTTATACTATACATCATTTTTTCTCGCTCGTTTAATACTATCGTTTTACTGATAGACATGCATCTTAATATACATAAAGGAATAGTTACTTAAAGATGCTTTGACAGTTAGCTTTCTTTAGTATTTCCATTGTGTACTTTATAATATCCCGGTAAGGATTCCAACTCCAAATCAATATTATCAGTAGGCTATTCATAGTGCTAACCGAGATTGTATTTAGTCAGATCCAAACAAAAAAGTTACATTACCACGCCTTCCTTACACTCGGCACAAATTATCCTCAATTCGGTTTAATTTCCTCACAAAACCCTTACGCCTTTTTCGCATTTCACTGACCTTTATTATAAGTTTAACCAACCGAAAATAAAAGGTAATTGAACAATAATACTTATCAAGCACCATTACCTTACACAACTGAATTAGCCAACAATAGCCTCATTTCACACAGAACAGGCGAAACTTGGACAAAAGACACGCAACGAGCGCTTACAATAACTATAAATTGGAATAACACCAAAATAAAGCAGCGAATAAAGCGTGGGATTGAAAATGAAAGGAAAGTTACGATTATTCTTGAGAATATAATTTCAGCAAGTAATTAGTATCATGCGACAATTTCGTATTTTAAGCGATATGTTAACTAACAACGATCACCAATATTTTGAGATTTTTTACAGACATCTTGCTCCTTCCTATCTATAACAACGGACTAAAGTTAGCAAAAAATTTCTTGAAACAATATGAATATTATACGATGAATATAAGTAACTTTTTATGAATCCATAAACGAAAGAAAATAGATTAGATAGTTAATTTGGAAGTCCGTAACGACAACCATTTACAATCCCCATAACTATTCGGTCAACACGACGATAGTTCGAAACACTTCATCAAAATAAAAACTTTTTGCAATCCGACATCGGATATTACCATTCAACCTTCGACCTTCGCACTGCAATTACAAAGAAGCATTTCCTTTGAAGTCAAGTCGTCTTCACACTAACAATGATTGTATGATAAAACTCGATTGAGCGGTAATCCAACAATAGCTTTGCTAGAAATTCATTAATAACTAAACAAAAAAGTTTGTGGAATATGCCATAGTATAATAGCAATTGTAAGGATAGAAATTAATGTCTTTTAGGTTGAATTTTCTTTGAAACTATTAAAAGCCCTAGGTGCCATTGGGTATTTTATGAATGAACTACTTCACGCCACTTAGTAAATTCTTAGAAGAGAAATTTCATTCAATTTTCAGCTAATATTAGTGAAATATGTGGGTTGTATGGATGTCACTGAAAAGAAAGTCGATTCCTTCGGATCAGGAAAAACAAGCGTAATAATATATAATATTTAGTATGTAGGAAAACGGGCGTGACTTATTTTAATATACATATAAACCAATTAGGGATAACTCTTACTAAATTAAATTAAATTAACTAGTTACCAATTCGAAAGTATTTTGCCCCACCGGGAATCAAACCCGGAGCCATTCGCCCTTTAGTGAAATTATCAGGTGTGAAATCGGAAAGATGATGACGTATATGTTGCAATAGTGTTATTCGAGTTGCTATATTCAGAACCCACGCGTGTACCATATAACCTTTAGCAGAAATGTCAGTCAGCGCTTTTTTAGCTTATATAGGTAACATGACCTACTAAGTATAATATTATTGAATCCCCTACAATTCCGAGCCTTTAGGAGTACCTGCTAGCTAGGTACTTCCAACGTGTAAGTAGTAAGAAGAGATAGACTGACTAGACAGATTTTTTGGTATATTTCGGTTAACTGATAAGCGAGCTACCATCACCAATAAATAATCCTTAACTTCTATTATCTTTACATTTATATCCCTAATAATAGACAACAACAACCCTTACTGTCCAGTCTATTTATTTATACATGAGACCGTGAGTGTGCCATTCCGTTTTTAAACACAACAGTCGCGTCATCTATTAACAACGTTCGATCAACATTCAATTATCCAATAATGCGCTTTCATAATAATTGAGTTCCGCAGTGTTGCGGTGAAAGGCTGACAAAACCTAGGCATTCTAATTGGGCTAGAATTCACAGTTTGATTGATTTAATAAGATTAAGGCGACGCTAATGCGAGCGGCCTGTGATCAATTACGCCGATTACCATTTATATCTCAAGTCACTTTTAGCGGTAGGCGGATTAATCAACCTATACGTGATGAATTCGACGTAGCTCAGTAATTCGACGTAGCTCAGTAATTCGACGTAGCTCAGTAATTCGACGTAGCTCAGTTGTAATTCGACGTAGCTCAGTTGTTTGCGGCTTGGCTCTGTATCAGTGGGTACAGGGTTCAAATCCCGTTTGAGCATGTACCAATGGAAATGAAGTTTAATGAATTTCTATGTACATTTTCGTAATAAAAACACATTTACGAAATGCGTTGAATTATACGGTGAGGGAAAACATCGTGAGGAAACCTACCTGTTCGTCAAACAGGTAATAGTTAGTGCTTGTAAATGGCGACAAGGCTGACCACCTGTCACATTGAGTACTGACTATCTGGTTAACACGTGGGTTCGAGGTGTCCATAGAATTACTACCTTCGCAATTGCGGAGATGGACACCTGAACCTCTGACTACCCCGCAAGGGTTAATGGTCGTGAATGCGTTTGTTTTTTTTGTTTTTTACGTGATGCTGGATTTACCTGGCTGTTCCATAGTTGCCTGTTATTGTATGTTGAGAAGAACGGTAGCTAGTTACATTCTGTTCAAGACTCAAATATTACTCATAAATATTAAAAATTAATGTTTTTGTAATTACTACCATACTACATACATAATGCCATAGAACTACTACCTTCGCAATTGCGGAGATGGACAACTGAACCTCTGACTACCCCGCAAGGGTTAATGGTCGTGAACGCGTTTGTCTTGTGTAACTTTTTTTTAATAGCAAAGTTTTTTTACTATCTTTTTTTAATTACCAAAAAGGTTGACAAATACAAATGACCTTTTTGAATAATACATTTTTAAGCTACACACGTATTATCTATTAAATAACAAAATGTGTGACTTGAATATTTAATTAATTTCTGAACAAACGAAAACATAGGGATAGGGTTCAAAGAATAGTAATATTTTTTTTTACTATTTCCTTTATAAATATTGTCGTGTATGTGGCATGAATATAATAACCAAAGACAATTTATTTGGTATGTGGTGAATACTACCTGTTCCTCTTTTCGACAATGTCGTGAGAGTATTTAGTTTATATCAGTCCTCATGAACAGAAAAAAACCTACATTCCTACATAGGCAGTAATTTAGAGAATGCATAGTTACTTAATTATTTATTTTACATTACTTAAATCAGAGTTTCAGAGAATGTATGTGAAGGTTAAGGTGTGTAATTGAAGTAAGAGATATTAAATGTCATGAAATGAAATAAATTTTGTAATGATCGTTCTAGGTAGCGGAGTCTCTGTACATCTTATTAGGGACGTAGAGCCGTAAATACATATTTATTAATTTACTTCAGTAAAACAATAATACCATTACAGGCTAAACATTTCCATATGTATAAATGTATAGTCCCAGAAGATATGAACCAAACAAAAAGATTCAAAAAATCTTTCAATTGAACAAATAACTATGTATATGGGCGATTTGCACGAAATGTGTTATTGACATTTTTTTTTCAAAATCCGATTTTTTTCCATGTAATGCATAGTTTTCATAGCCAGCTAACTCGTGGTATAGGTCGCCATGCTTACAGCCCCCTAATTTAGGAAATATAACCCCCTCAAAAAATAAGCGCCACGTGCCTTGACAAATGCGTTCACGTTTTTGACAAGTAGCCATAAATGGAGCTACGTTAACGGCAATAAAATATTTAAATAGATTACGTGGGTACCTACTTTTCTGCATTTCAATATTTTTGAATAGAAAACTATTTTTACTTAATTTCACAGTAATACCATAAAGACACATGTACATTGATGTAATATTTAAGTACACACAAAGCAGAAAGGTGAAACAATATAAATTTGTATTGTTTTAGTGGGCTATCGAACAGGATTAAGCAGGATTCAAAAAGGAAAGCATGGTTCAAATCTTCTCATTAAAGAGCATCACTGAGAAGTTTCTAGCAAAGGACTTAGGTGTATTGCTCCTTTATAGACATAGAGACGAAAAGGCCTTCGACTCCATAGAGATCTGGGCTGTTCTGGAGTCCTTGCAGCGATGCCAGGTCGATTGGCGTTATGTGCAGGTGTTGAGGAGCCTATACAGCGTGGCATCGATATATGCTCAAGTCCAAAACAGGAAGACGAGTTCCATACAGTTGCTCAGAGGAGTGAGACAGGGGGATGTCATCTCCCCGAAACTGTTCACGAACGCACTGAAGGACTTCTTCTTCAAAACTCTGGATTGGACTGGGATGGGTATCAATGTCAATGGCAGATACCTCACGCACCTCCGTTTCGCTGACAACATTGCCATAAAGGCGGGTTCGCTGCAGGATTTACAGGGAATGCTGCACAGTCTTAACGCTGCCTCACGGTCGGTCGGTCTCCGGATGTACGTCATGTTCAATGAACTCGTTGTCCCGGAGCTGATCACGATCAGTGGAGAAACGCTCGGAGTGGTCCAGGAATATGTCTACCTGGGCCAGGTTCTACAAATGGGTAGGAACAGCTTCGAGCGTGAGATTTCCAGAAGAGTGCAGCTGGGCTGGGCAGCATTCGGGAAGCTGCATCACATCTTCTCGTCGCCACTATCGCAGTGTCTTAAGACCAGAGTTTTCAAACAGTGCGTCCTACCTGTAATGACATACGGTGCCGAGACGTGGAACATGACAGTCGCTCAGCGAGCAATGGAACGTTCGATGCTGGGTATCTCGTTAAGGGACAGAGTCCGGAACGAGATTATCCGACAGAGAACCGAAGTCGTAGACATTGTCTATCGATGTTGCAAGGTAAAGTGGCAGTGGGCCGGTCACGTCTGTCGCAGAACCGACGACCGTTAGAGCAAAGCGGTTCTCGAATGGCGACCGCATCTCGGTAAACGTAGTGTAGGGTAGTCCCCCCTGCTAGATGGACGGATGACCTGAAAAAGGTCGCTGGTAGTGGTTGGCTGAGGGCCACGAGTGATCGTGTTTTGTGGTGTTACTTTGGGGAGGCTTACGTCCAGCAGTGAACTGACATAGGCTCATTGATTGAGACTTAGAGACGGCTTATGATAGGGTGGTAAATAGGTGGATTAAAATGTGGAAAGCGTTGTCTGCGTTTGGGTTGGAGGGTCAGCTTGTGCGTGAACTCTAATCATTGTATTATGGTTCGAGTACATGTGTGAGAGTGGGTGATGGTTGCATGGACTAATTTACCACCTGTTGGGATGTTCGCCAGGGTTCACCTCACCTCGCCTCACCTTGGCTCTTCAACCTATTTACGGGTGATTGCTGGACAGATTTGCATGAATGTAGGCGAGTTTTTCATCAAGTGCGTCTTATACGCGAACAATCAAGTGTTGCTTCATCGACTAATAAGTTGCAGGAGATAATAGACATTACATGTAAGGGTTTTGAAAGAAAAAATGAAAGTAAGTAATACCAATACTAAGAATTTTTAGAGACAGAAAAGTATGATAAAATGTGTTATGAAAATGGATGGTAAGGAACTGGGACAAGTGAGGGAGTTTGTGTATTTGGGATGTGTGCATACAAGAGAAGGAAACTGTGATGGTGATATTGAAAGAAGAGTGAAGAAGGGAAAGTGCAGTGAATGGGACTTTAAGCAGCGGTATGACGTCTAGTCAGTTGATGTTAGAACAAATGTGACACGATAACTTATTAAATGTTGTAGGTGTACTTAAAACTATTCCAAAATTTAATTTGCTGCTACTTAATAATAGAAAACAATCACGATCAAGTTTTGCTTGCGTCGTCGGCGCATGAGTTGCAAGAGATGATGGATATTACATGTAAAGCTTTTAAAAAAAAGGTATAAAGGTGAATGTAAATAAAACCAAATGTATTGTTTTTGAGAGACTGGAAAGTATAACAGAATGAGTTATTAAACTAAGAGCTTGTTTATGTGGGAAGTGTGTTTACAAGAGATGGAAATTACAAGAGTGAAGAAGGGAAATGCGGTGAATGGGGCTGTGAGTGGTATGATGTATAGTCAGTTGATGTCAGAAATGGTACTACTGGCTATCCATAACGGTGTTCTGGTTCCTACGGTTATGTATGATAGTGAGTGTTGGGTTTGTCCGAAGAGTCATGAAAGCAATAGAGTAGTGAAAGGAGGGTTACGAAAGGAATAGAGCCATAGGTTTATTCTTATATCAAAGCCATCTGTTCAGAAATAATGGTCTCAACGTGAAAGGCTATAAAACCCTTAAATAAACCCTCGTAAGCACAAACAAAATCAAAGGAAATAGTTGACATAAATCTTGAGTTGTAATCAAGGTTAAGATTATCGGAGAGGCATATCTCCAGCAGTGGAATATATACTGTGAGGAAGAAGAAATAAATCTTTGAAGTCTAAACTCACGAATCACGCCTATTAAAAGTTTCTCGCGAATTTAAATCCTAGTAATTATATCTTAAGTTGAATAAAATGTCAATACCGTGCAATTAATGTCAAAAACGTGTTTAACAATAAACCACAAAACACAGGTTTTTGACAAAAATTACGAACCACGTTCTTGAGTTTCTTCGAACGTGTCTGCAAAACATTACCTAAAACTTATATGATGGCGTCGTTATTGTTTTGGAGGCATTTTGACAACATTTCTTAAGTTATATGTAAAAACCGACAGTAAAAATATTTCCCAAAAAATACTGACTCGACTCACGTCATTGACGGGTTATGCTTTACATTTTTAACATCAAAAACTTTGAAATTCATTATCTCGGCCCCAGAAAAAATCTCTATTCACCCGACGCTGCAAATAAATGGCCGAGTTTGTTTTCTTTCAAAACATGTGTTACAATTTATTTTTTCATAAATAGTATAATTAGTGGGAGAAAAAATATCCGCGATTTTGGAGCACCACGTCATTGACCGATTTTTTAGTCACAAAAGTAAGTGCGTGTGAACAATATTTTTTATTATTGGATTGTAGGTTTGATACTTATAATTAATAACAAATTTATATGACAACACCTGTAAACAAAAAATACTCCTCAATTCTGCTTAGAATTCTAGTTATAAAGGCAGGAGTACAAAAAAACGGCTTAGTCACACCCCATGTTTCATGACATTTGGACTTTTGAAAAGCTGTATTTTTTTTATTTATTAAGACAAGATTATCAAACATGCTTGCCGGATTTTAGACGCTACAATACTAAACGAAATAAATATTAGAAAAAAAATAGGTCTCATATTTTAGAAAATATAACCCTGTCACAAAAAATTTTTGCCCCTGCAAAACGCCCATATAGGGAAGATATTCCCAAATCCCACACTTACGAGTATACCTTAATGTACTAAATAGCTCTTAGTTAACTTCCGTGTCCATTTAAAGAAAAAAAAAAAAACCGAACTAAAATTGTATTAACATCTATAATACTATTCGTCGTGCAGTACACAATACGATTAAGTATAGTAAAACAATAGCGTGCTGATTAACCGTAGAACAGCTGATTCTGTTTGTACAACTGCTGAATAAACTAAGCAGTGGTTTTTCACGCACCTGCCTCAAGTAGACCATGGTCAATACTATTCAGTATTTACATACATACATACACACTAATATTCTTCATCTTCAAATGTATGAGGAAAAAGTTTGTGAAGAAGTTAACTATATGTAGCCTGATGATATAGACATTTAAAACGATGCAAGGGGCAACGAGGTAAGAATATCGGTGATATTTTATCAATGTATGTGATATAGCGACTGTAGTGGGTATGAGTTGATGAGGAAGGTCCTAAGTTCGAATCTCAGCTCTAGCATGTAGCAATGAATGAAATTGAAATAACTACATATGTGTTTTTCATTTATGTACATAGTTATAGTTTTAAGAGATTCGCGATTTACACTCATGATTATTAACTAACGGGACTTATCGCGTATGTTTTTATATAATAAAGTTACCTTTATTTAACCCGACGATAAGTCCCGTTAGTTATTAATCATATGTACATAGTTTACAGTCGTTAACGGTGAGGAAAGACATCGTGAGGAAACCTGCTTATCCCACGGGATAGATAATAGCCAGTGCCTGTATACGGCGATACGGTTCACTACCTATGACGTTGGGTGCTGTCTATCTAGTGACATGCGGGCTTTGAGTGGGCCATATCTAACATGCCTTCGAATATTCAGAGATGGGCACTCAAGTACGCGCAGTAAAAAAAGGAGTGTGTATACGCAAGTCGTGAAATCTATGTTTGTAATAAGAATGATAATGGCGACTGAGTTGCTTTGTGTTTTTAAGTTTCAATACGAACAACATAAAGATAAAAAGAACAATATTAAGCAACCACTAAGCCAATCGACAAACATAATCGCAGTTACATAAACCCATAGCATAGCATTAGACTATCGCAACGATTATGCTAGAAGGGATGCTCAGCCAGTCGGAAACAACTTACGTAAAAATACCAAACATGGTTGTGCTATGTTAGATTATAGTTTTGAAAGCTTTGCTAAACTATGTCCCGTATTAGTATGGGACGTGGAATGTAAACAGATACTTTCATTCTCGACTTGTAGTAGGAGGCGACTAAGGGGAATTAGAGATCTATTAGTCTATAGGCTAGCATGATGTGACCATTTTCCCACTAACTATCAGAATAATTTCAATTCTGATATTTATGCTAAAGATAACGAGAATTCAACAATGTCTCCGAGTTTCTGTTGACGCCAAAAGAAATAGAAGGATCTGTGTATACATGCATACACTTTTCTACTATCATCTCTTAGAGCAGTTGTCTACCACGAAATATTCAATTTCTCAATATGTTGCCCTAGTATCTAATATAACTAATTCTAGCCTGTTAATTTAGGTACGGAGAAAGCTAGTTAGTCAATCCATTTGTTGGACTGGCCCTGGGTGCGTGTGTCAAATTCAAGGTCATATCTTGTACAATGAGTGCTCATTCTTCTGAATCAGAGACGGCCTTAACCCAATTAAGACCCCTGTCATTGTGAACTAGGTAATAAGATATCAGAAAGTAGTCTTGTCGTTAGAATAGATTGGCTGAAGCTTGGCACCGTAAGCACAGTACTATGAATACAGAAAAACAATAAATGGAATTAAAAATTGTATATGTAGCTAAGCAATAGGTAGTAGTAGCAGTAGTGTAGTTTCAATGAACGTTGACGTAGTAATTTTTTAATCTCTACTTCTCTTTGTCACTTTACTATTTGCCTAATCGGCTTAACCATGTTGGATTTAAGTACTGATTATTACTTTCAACTGGTTAAACTGCTACGTAGAATATATACAAAGCGTTGATGTTTATTTATTAATAAAATTATTGAAGATAACTAATTATGAGGGATAATTTTTGATACTTTTCATATGATTCACAAATGTTTTGAGTCCTACTAGCCGAGTTCCGACGTTCTATCCACCCTTTAAAGATAACAGAGACTATTACATAATCCCAATGCTCAGTGACAGAGCAAATAAGCTTTAGTGATAAAAATCAATATTTGCAACCGGTTTCCACTTGCAAGAAAAACACTTAAGTAAGACATACATATGTTGTGTTTACACGAATAATTATTACCGAAACGTGCAAACACGTGGTAGAGTGCACGCCGAAAATAATGGAGCCTCTCAAACACTAGTAACTAGTTTAGTGGAGATTATTTACAAATGTAGTATTACTTATTATTATTTATCATTGTATTATTACCGAATATGAGGAGGTGTGTGAGTGTCAATGAAGTGAAAGTGGTTTTTCAGGATCGGGACAAATGGGGATCTGTGATTCCTGTATATCCCTCTACAGGGAATCAAGGGTGAGGTGAATGTATGTATTTACAAACTTTCAACGCTTATAGAATTTAAAATGCCTTTTCATAAGTGAAATAACAGCAAGCTCTTTTAAGAGCATAACATACCTTATGATAAAGATATGAGTCACAACCTGTGACATTTAGTTAATATACTAAATTGGTCAAATGTGAATATTTACTTCTGATTGCTAGAATTGACCCATCCCTTTGGCTGGGTTTAGTTTCATAGTTTAATGATTAGAAAGATTCCATCTTTCGCGGCCTTAAGTATACGCTAATTCACACATTATCTTGTTATGAAATGGTCATGGCTTTAGTTACTACTCGACTGTCACTTGGCCAAGCATACACTTTTAAAGGTACTTGGAACGTGAATTGTACTTTAAAAGTCATTCAAATGACAGATGTAGGTTTAAGAGTTTTTAAGACTTGTGTATGAAAATATCTCTTCCGTTTTACATAACTATTATATATACTACATAAATAATATATACATACTATAGCTTTCTAAAAAGTATTTTGCTGGTACTTTCTTTCGTCAATGCTAATGCTAAGCTCTTTACAAATTTTTTGAACATTCATGCTTCCCAGACATACTTTCAACTCCATATCCAGTGTCATATATAATGACTAGTGTCAACAATCAATCTTACAGAAATTAGCTGGAGATTCTCTTGTTTTGAAAAAAAAATTGTCTGGTGACCATACAGTGTGGTTTGTTGCTGTTAGTTTAAGGTAGTATATAAGATGTATATGTGTAATATATCTATGAACAGACTCACCACCTGTCAAGTGAGCTTGGTTTAAAAAAATCATTATTCAAAAGGTTCATTTAATTGAAAAAAGGATGGTCACTCAAAACGTAAGCCTATATAGGAGATAACAGTTAACAATTAATGTTGTGACTATCATGTACTAGGTAAAATTGACTGTACATTAGATAGATACCTATCACACCTCAATCTCTTTATGGGGTAAGAGTAGGCAGTAGCACATAGTAGCTTCACAACTGTTCTATACATGCCGATATTTTTTCAATAACTTAGTTTAATGTATATCGATGCCACAGTTCGACACATGACTAATTGTCGCGACCTAGCCCCGCTGAAACTCGTAACAACATTGTTGACATAAGCCATACAACGCTACACATACATATTCATGAGCGCGACATGTGGTTTGGACATACTTTACACACAATACAACCAACGGGTCAGGATCAACGGAGAATGAAAGTTACATGTTTCAGTATTTACAATAAGTAATAACATATACTTACTCGTAATTTACCCTTTAGGACCATTATTACTTGTGGAGAAATCAGATATTCGAATGTACATCTACGAAGTAGTTCATTTATGGCAAATCCAAATCTCTTCACCAGAAAATCAGTAACTACTTAACGTGACAGGTGGTGTTCCATGTTGACATATAAAAGCTATTACCTATTGTACCTATTGCATATTCCAATATTTTCTCAGTCTAGGAACGTTTTCCTTGGCGTAGAAATTGTATTATAGTTTTAACATAACATTTTGAATACATATTGGTAATCTTATACGCATTATACCTCAGCACAAACTTTTTTCTAAGATTAAGAACTTGGATACTGACCTGACAGCCACCCGGACGCTGGATTCATCGCTGGCCATCTTGCAGCCTCTGTAAATAAAAAAAAGAAGTATATTATTTACCGCCACAGTATTTAATACATATAGATTTTACATACATAAATATAACAAAAATCAATCAGGGACGCCCAATCAGTTTCAAACTGGACAGAACCTCGGATACATAAAGTATCCTCTTTCACTATTAACAAAACTATTAGGGTCGTGATGACATTGACATAAAATAGTCGATGTTACTGCATCAAATAAATAAATGTTATGAGTATAAATGCAAAAAATAACTAAAGGTTCTGATACGGTAGATACCGACATACATCAGGAGATGTAAAAATATTTATCTAATTTATCTAATTTATGTATAAATAACAATTCTCAGTCAACTTCACTTCCAAACATAACACTTTCCTGCCCTTATTATAACCCTTAACAAAGAAACAAACAAAGGCAAAAACAAAAGTGAAAAATTGGCCGTTTGCCATTCTACTTTTCGGTTAGGCCACCACGAAACGAATGTCACAGCACTAAATGTTACATAACCATAGGTCATTGCCACTTTAAAGCGATCTATTTTTAACATTGCATTTCGTATTAGACGATTACGTATGAGTAGGAGTCAGTCAGAACTATATCTACGATGTTATTTTGATACTAAATGTATACTACATACATACACATACACACCACGCCTGATTCCCTGTAAAGGAATAGGCAGAGATCACGAATCCCCTTTTGTCCCGATCCTGACAGACCACTTTCGCTTCATTGACACTTATACACATTCGGAGGTTATAGGTACTTCTAACGTCACCCTTTTTCAATATGGCGTCTATCTGTTTGTCATATGTCTTATTGGGCCGGCCCCTACGTAACCGCCCTTACACTTCACTCACATATATTTCTACTAAAATGTATAAAGCTACTAGTACTGATATAATAAATATATAGTTAGATACATACATCTAAACATTCACCATTAATCCAATTCGGGGTGGACTTAACTTTGGACACAGGGAAACATCTTCTTGGTTACTTATCAGCATAAATATTAGGCTTTTTAAATTGTAAAATTTGTGACAGCTTGATAGTCTTTCGCTCAATAGGTGAAATGAAATGAAATGAAATGCTTTTTATTCGATATGAGGATTATAAAATCACTTATTGAAGGTCAAAAAAAAAAAACATTTCCACCGGAAAAGTTGTCATTACAGTTAATCAATTTAAATAAAAAATATTAAATAAATCTAATTAAACTAATGGCATTTCGTAAAGCAAAATCCTGCAGAGAAGAAATGCCAAGAAACTCTGCAGACATATTTCAATACAACTTAATTAAATAATCCATCAGAATGAGACTGTAGCCTAACTAGCAACCAACGAATATTCCACAGTCCCTTAGTCACCTCCTACGACATGCCGGAAAGAACAGAAGCTAGTTAGCATTATTTTTACATCCCAGCATGGGAAATGTAGTTAGATAAATACTTAATATCAAATCTGTGATTTGAGGGACTTGAATACAATTTAATCAGCTACTTTTTTACCATCATGTGCAACACGATAAACTACAGTTATCTTACGACTTGTACTACTAAGTATAAGCTACTTTCCTTTTACGTCTTTATTAAAAAAGAAAGAGAACGACTTAGGGATAGTTATTGACATAAATTTGGCAATGAATAAATTGTAGGTAACTATTTGCATGAATCACAACATGTTCAAACGATAAAAAATAGAGATGAAAGTGGATTCGATATAGTCATAAAACACTTTAATTTGCAATTTCGGATATGGACACGCGAAAGTCTGATCTTCAAGTAAGGATAACAACATATCACCTAAGTCACCTTTATTTAGGTGTCTATAAGACAATACGTTCTTAGAAACGTTATAAAAAATCAATACTAACAAACCTAACCGACGACTGTTTTATTACAAGAAATTGTCCAAAACATCATATCAGTTAATATTTAATGTTCCCTGACCCACTTAACGACTACTTAAGTATTTATTTAGGATATGTACCTATACGAACTACTTTCACAACTAAATTCACTAGTTATTTTATCAGTTCGAAAAACTTGACGAAAAATATGCTCACGACCTACATCATCTTTGGGGGTAAATTAGAATTAGATATTTACAGGGAGTTACTACATAACTAAGTAATTTAAACATTTACATCTAGTTACTACATAATTGATTTAACTTCGAAAAGTCCAATAACTTTGTTAACTATAGTTTGTTTATTCAAGCCTCTGCCTATCCTACCTACCTAGCTATTAATACTAGTGCACTAACTATTTGATATTCTTAAGTGTTTTGTGTATAAGGCAACATACATCACAACGTTTTCCTTCATCAACGTAAAATTCGTAAGGTTCTTTGTTTGATTCTCCATTGATGCAAAGTTTAGAATAGTGCTTTTCATTTGATATGTGTTATAAAAATATATTTCTTAAAACGTATGTTAACCCTTAACACAAGTCTAAGAAGTTTTATGAAGATTAGACTATGACTATGTAATTCATCATAGAGGGATTAAATGAAACTATGTAATATCAATGACAGATATTGAAAAACGTAAAAGATTAAAGGTCAAGATAAGTTGCATTAAGGATTACGAAACAGATAAAACATAGACCTTTGAACTACGTATGGTTTTTGTGATTAAAAGGAAAAATCACTACTTGCTATTTATATCTCCAAACACTTAATTAACTAGCTATTATAGTTATTGTATAATATAATATTTGAGTAGTTACTGTCTCAAATGGCACACAATATTTACAAAGAATAATGTATTTTAGTGATGGTGGATGATAGAGTTGAATGGGGTAGGCAACATAGTAATAATACAGATCAAATTGGGGACATTTTTCTTAAGGCTAGTGTATGTACTGGGAAGAACAGAGGCATATGAAAGAGAAACTTAGCGGGTGTGATGAGGCAAGACATTTTAATTTCAAGTTTGTAATTGATAACAGGTTGATTCAATGGTTACGAGATGTAAAGAGGATCCTTAACTACGCCAGGTTGGTCATAACCCCTTGGTAATAAGAATTAAGACCTACTCAGTAGTAACAGGTGGTTATTACAATCCTGACTACCCCTGAAGAGTTTACCATTGTGTTTGTGTATAAATATTTTTCAAAGTGTTTCTTAATAAATAGAGGAGAAATAAGTGAGCAGCCATATAGGTGCTATCCCACAGGCCATCTTGCATCTGGTGCAGGATCAAGCGGCCTTAAGAAATGTGGTATCCAGAGCTTCTTGCACTGGTCACAACCCTCTGTCATTAGGTTATGAGGCGCAGGAAGAATGTTCATAGTTATCTCTGCTATCAAATACTATAATTAATATTGCCTACAATAATTGCCTTCTTAAACACATATAACTTCAATAAGAAAAGACATAGTTACCCAAGCCAAGTATATTAGCAGCAGTGTATCAATACTAATGAAGCAAAAGCTTTGGGTACAGTTGGTTGTGTGATCTTATTTTTCTAAATGTTTTTATTCCAAATTGTTATTCTGAAAGAATAGCTTAATTAATGTTATGTATGTGTTATGTTTGAAAGGATTGAACTAAATACTAAAGTCAACCAAAGTCATAATAAGTAACAAGGATCTATTAGGCAATATGCTAGCAAAAGTTCACTTATACACAACCACATTCATACCATCCCACTTAGTAATGAGAACATATAGTATCTGAGGTTCTATTCACCCCAAAAGAGGTAAAATACTACAATGAAATGTAAACAATAAAATAGACAAACACCAAAGTTTATCTTTATCTGTTTGAATATAATACACATAATACACTTTATCTAGGCACAACAATGATAAACTGAACAAAGAAACAGTCATTGTATAAATAATTTAGAATTAATAATAGTTTTTAAACAATAGCTAGTACAAATAGGCTTTAAAATACAAGTATAACTTTTCTATTCTTATAATAATTACTATTGTCATTAGCCATGTGACATAATCAGTTCAATCACTTATTAATCCATGTGAATTAACTATAGAGGCTGATAATTTTTGCATTGGTAAATAATATGATATTAAATAATATTCTATTTAATTCGACTTGCGAATGTATTTTGTAGTCATCGTGTGTATTTCACGTGATTTAAAGTAATTGAATAAGGTACGAACCTTCAGTAAAGGCAAAAAATATAAGGCACAAAAAGCGTCGACTTACTTCTCAGTGATGTCCAATTATTTCGAAATAAGTCACATTTCACGCACCCGCTCACCGTTAAGATAATTAGAACGAAAATTGGCACAGACAGACGAAAGATAAACGCACTATTGAGTACATATCATGGAAATATAGCAAAAAATAAAGTACACTTAGTTTATTGCACTTTCACTTAGATTATAACACAATTTTAAAAATAAATGCTCGTTAAATAAGTAATTAAATGATTTAAACGATAATAAACTAAGAGATACAATAGAAAAATGTGTAAATAATACAATAAATTGATTTAAAACAACGAAAATAAATTTAATCGACCGGATCAACACAGCAACACGATTTGCAAAGCAAGCAAAACAGACGAAACCGAACATACGAAACACAAACAATGACAGCCATGACAAGCGAAATGTCAATCGATAATTGTCATAGCTTGACAGCTATTGAGTGTTGCTATAATATATTACGAAATTTCCTTAACTTATATTGTTTCTCATTTTTGTAAGTTCGTTCATTTTTATTTTATATTAAAATTATATATAGATATAAATAAAAATTAAATATGATTTTCGAATATATATGATATATAAGGGTACAGAAAAGTTATCTATTCTTGTTTTTATGTCTATATACATATGTTGTCATGATATATATCTTCAATCATTTAATGCTGTGTTTCATATATTTATTAGAGTTACGAATTATATATTTAAGTTACGAAAGAACTTATAAATTAATTTTGTTTTTAGGTTGCTAAAGATTCATATATATTAGTAAATAATTTATTAAACAATATTTACATGAGGTAATAAATCAAAATAATATCTAGATAAATAAAGTTGAAAATAAACTGATAAATATAAAATAAAATCTTAAAGCTAAAAATATTTACTAATAAAATATATCTGCCAAATCACTGGCAGTGGCAGGAAGTGTCCCAAGAAGGCTGGTGGCATTTCCCCGTTGCACAGCTATGCTGATGCGCTGGGCGAAATACGCACCGGCCCTTGAGTCCCCGCTGGCCTCCACCAAACGGGAAGCGACCTCCTTTACAAAAGACTTCGTGCTCGGACCCCACGGGCCCAGGGTCTCCACAGCAAAAGGCACAAAGTGATACTCAGTAGTAACACCGCTGTACTTTCGCTGCTTCAACGCCTCCGCACCCGAAGCCGCGTCACCCGCCCTCGTAGCCGAACCGGAAAGATGAGAAGGCGCCAGAGTATCGACGCAGGTGGCATCCCAAACCAACGCCCTCCCATCCTTCCAAGGAACCAATGTCATCCCATCAGGCCTCTTGCCATCATCCCTGAGGATGCCCACCGGCTCCAGAACAGCTGGAACGCTTATGGTGGCAAGAGCCCGGCGGATGACATCATTCAACCCAGCATGCCGAGGGAGGCGCCCGGCGCTCTTCTGGCACGATAGCCCGTGGTATCCCAGCTGATCCACCCACTTCCCACAACGACAGTGATGTGGCACATAGATTTTGGCGCCTAACCGCAACCCCACGCATACAGAGAACGACGTCCTGTCAAGAAGAGTGCCCGTGTGAACAGAAGGACACGCTTTTAACCAGTGCCCCGACTCCGGTTCAGCGACCGCCAACAAGCGGGCTCTCTCTGTAGGCAAATGAGCAGAATTAAGTAGGTTTGTATGAACCTGCCTACAGAGAGCGTCATCCCATTGACGCTGCGAAACCAAAGAGTCGGGCAAACCAGACCCGTCACCAGCCATTCTAAGCCAGACTTTTTTGGCTTCTTCCACCTCAGCGACCCCCGATGCTCCGGTAGAATTACTCAAAATTTGAGTGAACAAGTTGGCCACACTATGTGAAGAAGACAAAAAAGCTGGCAAAGCCACACTTGATGCACTTCGTATGCCTAAACCTCCAAATCTAATAGGTAAGGAGGCTTGAATCCAAGAATGATCCTCAATTGGACAATTCAGGATTTCGCACAATGTTTGCCGAATTAAATTATCCAATTGAGCTAAATGAGATGGGTGTTTCCAAAGGTTAGTGCATCTTAAGTAATAAATAAATTTTGGAACAAATAAACAGTATTTGATAATGACATATGCTAAATGAGGATTCATGTTGCCTAAAAGATGAGATGTTTCTTTAAATTTTGTAACGACGTTATATATTAGTTGACATATGGACTAAATTATATTTCTTAACCGAACCTTACCACAATTAATAAAGATTATTATGTAACTTAAAATCATATATATGACACCTTCAATTAAATAATTCATATACTCATATTTGCTGGTTGTACTATCGATGTAAATAATGTAAAAATTCCGACTTATTTCTAAACGAGAATATATCTAATTTAGTGCCATCATCACGATTATTAATAAATTTAATTTTTGAAGATAAGGAGATATATAACGTAATATTCACTTTTCCTATTTCATATCCTTTTAGTCAGTCATTGTAATGCTCACTAGCAATTCTACTGTAAATATAATGTATTTTGTTCAGTTTCAGTTTATTGTTCATCATATTTAATGTGATGAAGACTAACCGCGAAATAAGTCCTGCATTTTCATGATTACTTTCTTTTGAATTATTTACATATATTTTCTTGTTCAGTTTTCGTCAAGTTAATATATTTTAATTCTACATAGAAAGTCCTTAATAAAAAAATTAAAGCATTTACTGGCAACATTACAGCAGTTCACAAAAGCGCCACTTCAAACATATGTTGAGCGAGATTTAGTGGTACTAATGTGATGTAAAAAGTTAACTATAAATTGCATAGATGTCGCTTTTGTATTTTAGTGAAATTCAAGTGTTAATTTGAGACGTAAAGAGAATGTTATCTAACTGCCTTATTTGCAGGCTTGTATGGGTAAGGTAATGACTAGGATTTTATTATTGCTCTATACTTCACCTACATACCATATTAAACTACCACATTCATGCTAAAAGCTAACAAAGGAGTTAGTATGTTTTTAGGTTCTTTATGTATAAAGACAAACGGACGACTATTAACCCCAGCGGAGTTGTCATAGGTTCCGGTGTCTGTCTCCGCAATCGCGGATGTAGTAATTCTATGGTCACCTCGTGTGGAATGGCCATTAGAATGGCGAAATTTGTCACTTTTGCTACTTAACTAACAACTGTATTACGCCGCATTTTCAACGTTTTGTAAGCACGTTACAAAGAAGATACAAATCTGTGAGTTTATGAATGGAATTGAAGTAAGAAAGTTCATGACGATTACCCTGTTAGGGGTAGTTAGATATTCGTGTGTCCATCTCTACAATAGCGCCAATTGTATAGCCACTAACTAACCTAACGTGATATATGCAAAACCGTGTTCATCCATCCGTCTCGCTACAGAGTAAACAGAGATAATAATAATAATATTTGGACATTATTACATAAATTGAACTAGCCCCTTGGTAAGTACATTTAAGACTTGTGACTAGTCTACGTATATTTAAGAAATGTATACATATTATATGTATATAGATCAATACATATATATGATATATAATCAACGACCAGACTGAAAAGCAGTAGAAAACCGTAGTTGTTAAACCTGCCTCCACCGGGAATCGAACCCGGGACCTCACGATTAGCGTTCAGGTGTCTAACCGATCGAGCCACGGAGATCACTATTTTCTGTATCTTAATAAATCACCTTCGCTTCATTGATATTCATATACCACCTCATACACATGCAGTTATAGATACTTCTAAAAATCCTTCTGGCTATAACATCACTTTCAGCAAACCAAAAAAATTCTTTTTCCTACATCCTACAAAACCTAAAACAATCTTTTCAACAACATACTGATACCTTTCCCAATAATCCGCTAAACCCAGGTTACCTAAGTTATAAGACCTAGATTTTAGCAAATACCAGACTTACCTAAGACCTGAGTTCACGCCTTTAGATGCGTTAGGCGATACGGATGGGTTCAGACTTCTCAATAGGTCAGGTTACTAGTCCTATGCTATATACGAGTATATAGTTTGAGACGTCAATATATTGGCTAGAAGCTGCCTTTCTATATATAGTTACATGTAGTCTAGATGTAGTTCTATATGAAGTACGAGAAAGCTTAAGATAAATAATAATTTAGGACACGTTTACTCCAATAGAACTAGCCCCTTAGTTAGTTCATTTAAGACTTGTGTTAAGGGTACTAGTCAACGTACAAGTATTTAAGGTATAAGATAAACAAAAGACAAACGCCTTCACGAGTATTAACCCTTGCGGGGTAGTCAGAGGTTCAGGTGTCTATCTCCGCAATTGCGCAGGTAGTAATTCTATGGCCACCTCGAACCTACGTGTTGACCAGATAGTCAGTACTCAATGCCAATGACAGGTGGTAAGCCATTTACATTTGTCGCCATTTACAAGCACTAACTATTATTATACTAACACTAACAATATAATTATATTAACCAGCTGAACGCTATATGTGTTTATCTATATATAATAAGTACATGTCTTAAATATACGTTGACTAGTACGATTAACACGAGTCTTAAATGTACTTAACAAGGAGCTAGTTCAATTTGTGTAATAGTGTCCGAAATATTATTATTATATGTTGTAGGACAAAGTATAAGAATAATAATTTAGGAGACTTTTACACCAATAGAACTAGCCCGTTGGTAAGTTAATTTAACACTTGTGTTAAGGGTAATAGAGACAAACGCGTTCATGACTATTAACCCTTGCAGGGTAGTCAGAAGTTCAGGTGTCAATCTCCGCAATTGCTAAGGTAGTAATTCTATGGCTACCTCGAACCCACGTGTTGAGCAGATAGTTAGTACTCGATGTGACAGGTGGCGAGCCATGTCGCCATTTACAAGCACTATCTATTATTATACTAACACTTAGAATATATATTAACCAGCTGAACGCTAATAATAATATATAACGCTAACGTGAGGTCTCGGGTTCGATCCCAGGTGGAGACAGAGTTAGAAATACGCTTTTCTTCTGCTTTCCAGTCTGGTTTTTGATATATACTATATATGTATAATAAGTTTATATGTATATCTTAAATACTACGATGAGGGAAAACATCTTGAGGAAACCTGCCTATCCCTCGGGATAGGTAATAGGCAGTGCTTATATACGGCGATATGGTTCACTACTTATCACGTTAGGTGCTGTCTATGTAGTAGTGAAACGCGGGCTTCGAGTGACCCATACCTAACATGCCTTCGAAATTTCGAAGATGGGCACTCAAGTCTCTGACTACCTCTACACAATAAAAAGCGAGTGTGTATACACAAGTCGTGAAGCGTATGTATGTACATATTAAAACCAAACCTTTTAAACAACCAAAAAGAAACTCTTAAAACATTTTTATAAGAACAAGAGCAATATTTTTAAAAGGAACATTCCGAGAGCAAGGAGTGCGTTCATTCAGCCTGATGGCGCTACTTAATGTAAGGTGGGAGTTTAATGAAAATCTCCTCGCAGTTTCCTCGTACGGCCGTGTGAGGGCGCCTTAACGCTACGTAATGAGCCGTGTAGGAGGCCCTTTACTTTTATTTGATGGTAATGCAACTGCCTTAAAGGTATATATTTACGTACTTTAATTACCTACTTATATGTACATGTATATATACTCTTTTATAATATAGGTAGAATCTTATAATAATAGACAAACGCGGTTACGACCCTTGCGGGGTAGTCAGAGGTTCAGGTGTCCATCTCCGCAATAGCGAAGGCGGTGATTCTATGGCCAACTCGAACTAACCTGTTGACCAGATAGTCTATTTAAAATGTATGGTTAGGATTTTAATTTGGTGTGTTTTTAACTATACATATACTTTACGTGACGTAAGTGAGAGTATTAAAATTTGCGATTGACTAGCAATTTATCACTAACCGTGTCAACACACCATTCAAACCACAATAGTCGCAGTTGTGTCTCGAAGCACAATTCACTCCGAAAGGGTTAAAATACGTGAGTATTTACTATGTATTAGACCCTTGTGTAACAGTATCTTATCCACTTGATATCACAAGAGCCAACTCCATATTAGTGGTCGCTTTAGATAAATACACCTTTAGGGTAGTGTAAAGGTCACTTTAACTTTACCATAATACATACGCTTCACGACTTGTGTATACACACTCCCTTTTTTTATTATGGCGGGGAAGTCAGAGGCTTGAGTGCCTATCTCCGAAATTTGTTAGATAAGAGCCACTCAAAATCCGCTTTTCACTAGATAAATAGCACCCAACGTGATATATAGTGAACCGTATCGCCTTATACAGGCTCTGGTTATTGCCTATCCCGTGTCTGTATACAAAATTGTGTAATAGTTCATTATTGACCAAATCAAATCTACTTGCACTAAGTAATAGTCAGGTCCTAACGTGATAGGTGGTGCATTATACATTATCCATGTACAGAATGTACTACGTTATAATGAATACTAATTAAAGTCAGTAGGTATATTTTACATTTGTTTACCAAATATTTTAAGCCACGGTACGCAAATGGCTTACATTCCATATCGTAGGAAGTGACTTGAACACCTATAACCGCCGAGTGTCTATGAAGAGGTGTAAGAGTGTCAATGAAGCATAAATTCTCTGCCTGCCCTCTACAGGGAATCAGGCGTGATGTAGATATATGTATTATTATTCATATTTATGTGTGTTTTAATATATAAAAGCAATGAAGCTTGTTTATAGCAAATAATGAGTGCATGGTACGTATTGCGCTGTTTAAATGGCTTAGATATGAAAAATGGCTGCACGCGGCCTTTCTCACGGGGCTCGTGAAAAACTAATACAGGGAATCAACTATGCAGCTGGACGCCGATTCTCCTAACAACGTGATATTCTATAAAAACTATAGTATAAATACAACGTAGAAATACATTCATTTTTTTCAATACCTTTCAAAATGAACAGATATTTGGAGAGAAGGTAATGTCTCTTAAGTCAATAGAGTCCATTAACCCTTAGTCCCTAAGTCACCACCTAAGACGTGCCGGAAAGAAAAGCAGTTAAGGACCATTCCTTAGTTGTTCCAGACAAACAGAGGACTGCCATATACATTACAATATACTTTTAATAATAATATTGTAGGACGTTATTACACCAATTGAACTAGCCCCTTAGTAAGTTCATTTAAGACTTGTGTCAAGGGTACTAGTCAACGTATATTTAAGAAATATATACATATTATACATAGATAAATACATAATATATAGCATATATAATCAACGACCAGACTGGAAAGCAGTGGAAAAGCGTAGTTCTTAACTCTGCCTCCACCGGGAATCGAACCCGGGACCTCACGATTAGCGTTCCGGCGGCTAACCGATCGCGCCACGGAGGTCGTCGTTGTTTCGTATTTAGCTGCAGTTGTAATTTTTGAAATGAAAGTGGCTTTCAGACCAATGCTATGATATTGATCGAGTTAAATACTAGGTGTCATAATGGATACGTGGCGAAAAATGTGCTTAAATATATACATATTGGAGTATATTTAGAAATTATTGTATACATACTTACGTCCCTCTTACCTCTTTTGGGCGCCCTGAGCCCGGAGTCCAAAAACAACAGATAAATCATATTTGCTTCAACTATCACCATTGGCCTTCTTGTACAAGCTCTTCTATATTACTACATACGTGACTGAGAAGAAATTCTATAATTTGATCTATATGTTAGAATATATGTGCATGTTTATCATAACAGTGGAATTCTGAAGAATGTCCATAATTTGATCTGTATTTTACGCATTTAATATTCTAATATCAGTCGTCTATGGTTCGTCAACAAAATCAGCAGCTCAGTGTAAGTGGGAAATACAAATAATTATTTTCGGCAGAATATTTAGTCAATTATGATGCCCAACTGGTTAAATATGTATACATGTTCGCTTTGGGATTATATTTGGATCCTCAACTGGAACAAACCCAAGAACAGGGAAGAGAGGAATTAGAGCTTCGACTTCTTTTTTCTTCGGTTGTAGCGGCTGGAGGCGTTGGTGTATCCATGGCTATGGAATAACAAAAAGTGCAAACGCCATGGCATCAATGTTTGTACTTGAGCCGACATAACCTTAGAGAATGGCTTTTAAAAAGATTAAAAAAGAAATAATTCTAGTATGTTTTACGGAGCGTTATTCTTGTTGCTTTATTATGCAACTTGGCTCTATAAAATGCTTTCGTAGGCAAATAGGAGAATCGGCGTTGAACTTTTTAATCCCCCGTTTGACCCGGCAGGCTTTGTATGAAACTTTGGCGAATTAATGAAAACCGCACATACGCTGCTTAATGAATTTGTTACACACGGCAGCAACGAACGTTAATTGTCTCTTTTTAAGAATGTAGTGCCGTGTCATCGGGTTTTAAATGCTGCTTCAAAAAGTTCCATATTAATAAGGGAATAAATCATTCACTCTTTATATGAGATCATTATTATTGTACGGGTTAGTTACGGATTTGTAATAATAATCATGAACGTTTATTGTACAACTGAAGTATTATACCTATATACTTTAAATACAAGAAATTACTACTATTCGAATTCGACGTAGCTCACTCAGTTGTTTGGGGCTTGACTCTGTATCAGTGGGTAAAGGGTTCATATCCCGCTTGAGCATGAGCCAATGGAAATGAAGTTTTATGAATTTTTTTGGACATTTTCGTAATAAAAATACATTTACGAAATGCATCGAACTATACGGTGAGGGAAAACATATTGAGGAAACCTAACTGTTCCCCGAATAGGTAATAGTTAGTTCTTCCTGTCACATTGAGTACTGGCTATCTGTTCAACACATGGGTTCGAGGTGTCCATAGAATGACTCTCTTCGCAAACCTGAGATGGGAACCTGAACCTCTTACTACCCCGCAAGGGTTAATGGTCGTGAACGCGTTTGTCTTTTTTTGTCTTTATAGTTTTAAGAGATTCGCGATTTATACTCATGATTAATAACTAGCGGGACTTATCGCGTATGTTTTTATATAATAAAGTTACCTTTATTAACCCGACGTTAAATTTTTGTTATTTTGTTTGTCTTTTTGTAATACTATTTATTCATTTCGTCTCCTCTCCACAATTACGAAGTAAATGCAGTAGAGTAGAGCCACACCTAAACCACTTTTTACCGCATATTGAGTTTTTACCCAACGTAACAGATAATGTTCCATGTCACCGTACATTAAAATAAATAAAATCATTGATTATTAGCGGTGATGTATAAATAAAATAGATGAAGAGTAAGTCTGTTATTCCTTTCTACTTCTCTATAGGAAAAAGCATATATACGAGTATGTGTTTAAGCATAGGTATATTCCTTATTCCTCTACAGTAACGTACAGCGTATGTATATGGAATGTCACCTGTCTTTTAAACTTTAACCGCCGATATTTTTTGTGTCAAACTACGATCTCTAAGGAACTAAAGGTCACCTCACACATAATAGAAAATCCGCTGCCTTCAGTCTGCCCGACTGAATGCACAGAGGAGCACAACAATCACATTTGTATTCATAAATGGGAACTCTACTCGGTAAGGTGACTATAGCTTTGGGTAAATACTGGACTGTGTTTAGTTTAATTGTTTGAGTGAGAATTTAGTTGGTTATAATTGTTTTATTTAAATTACGAATTAGTAAAATAAGCATGATCAGAACTTAAATCAAAAGGCATATTAAACATAAGCGTCATAACGTTTATATACAATATTGTTGGAACAATAAGTATAAAGCTTCAATTTATCTCAAATAGTTACCTCTGTACTCATTTCTTAGACAAACATAACCAATATTAACATTATCAAAATAAAGCACTAATCATATCATTATTTCTACCATCTTGCAATGTGTAAGTAAGTTGCGCTACTTTTTATTACCCTACTAAACCATTCCCCTTCCATCTCTCAAAACCCCTAACTCTTAGTCACCCTACACCGTGGGCTCAGTGCCGGCAACATGACACAGCCTGTTTACATGTCGGCTGCAGCCACAATGGAAACTTCGCGCAACAGCCTCCAACTCCACCCGACTTCGCTGCACCTGTAGAGTCGTTTGTGAAGCCTACCTTTGTTTGTGTGTAAGGTGAGCTTTTACATAGCATAAGTAAAATAATGAGGTGAAGTAATGATAGAAGTAATATATCGATGTGATGTGATTGGGTAGGGTTCAATAATATTTTATTCGCTCAAAACATCAATGGTACCCTTTTTCGTCAACATCAAATAGGTAACGAACCCATATCGCCATGAAGTGGTGATAACAATTATCCGTCAACTGTTGATTTACAGTGTCAGCTTGGTGTTATACATATATTTGTTACATTAAATAAAAAAATCAATCTCCCCCCTGCAAATCACTACGTATATCTAAAAGGAATTTTCTTTTAAACATTAATCGCAGTTGAATCCGCAAAAGGCGACCAAAAAACTAGTTCTTAGCAATCTTTCTCTTGATGTCAGGGATAAAATGTAAACCTACCACCTAAACATAGCTCAAAAACCGAATACGAAAGCAATCATACATTATTCCATAGTACAAGGAAGACCAAAGTTGCGTTGATCGATTGCAAATCGATTTCTTTTAAGTTAGTATCTAGTCTATATATTTATTTATATTCTCTCTATACGAAATTTCTAAGCCCTTTCCACCTTATCAACCCTTTAAGTTCATCCCAAATTGGACCTTATAGCTTATCTCTTGTATTCCGTGCCGATACCCAAAGTGACAGCTTAAGTTCGAAATTTGCATAACACAACCATTGATCAGTTCCTGATAAGGGGCTGCACAAACTCTGATAAGGAAGGTCAGATGACTGTATTTGTGCGAAATTTCAAAGGACAAGCTGAGATTAGCGATAGGGGTCGAAATTGCATGGCAGGTTTGTAGTTTGGCGGATTAAGAAATGGGAATTTGTGTTGCTATACTTTTGTTTTCCAAGAGTTCCTTGATTTTTAACCTGCATACATTCTTTCTTTACATATACGTACATTCACGTCCTTACATCCTTTTCGGGGTTGACAGAACCTTCGAGATATAATGTCTCCTATCGCCATTTACAGAACGAGACAGCAAAGATTAGGTACATTTTATTATATATATATGTATGTATATATATATATATATATATATATATATATATATATATATATATATATATATATAATAGCGACCCGCTCCGGCTTCGCACGGGTATAAAATATATTGTCTACTCCACTATTTAATGGATGTATACATATAAACCTTCCTCTTGAATCAATCTATCTATTAAAAAAAAACCGCATCAAAATCCGTTGCGTAGTTTCAAAGATTGAAGCATACAAAGGGACATAGGGACAGAGAAAGCGACTTTGTTTTATACTATGTAGTGATATTGCCTAGTTCATAAGAGGTGGGAAAAATAAACAAACCTAGTAAAAATCCCAAGCAATATTACCATAACAATTTCGTTCATTCTTTGGAATAAATAATCTCTCCTATTTACATTTTAAAAGGTTGGAGACAATTGGTTAAACAAAGTACGCTATCCCTCTTCTTCCAACGTGAAATTCCTTGTTAATGAGCGAGACGGCAATTTGGTCTTTGAGATTGTAATTACATCGTTATGGCGAATTCTTTGGTATTAATATTCAAGCGAAGGATTTATTTCTAATTGTACAATGCAATGGGCTAACAACTATAATAATAATTTCGTAATAGATTTCAAACCCAATTTATATACTTTTTTATCCCAGTCTGAGACGAAATTTTCATATTATTTCCTGAATGGTATGTGGTTAGAGGCGACTATAGGTATGTAGAATCTAATTGAATATTAGTTAAGTCATACGTTAGCTACAAGTACCTATACCTATACATGTGTTTTTCTTGGAAAAGTCACAAAATCATTATTGTTGTTAAACTTAGTTGATGCTGGTGCTAATGTCTTTGAACCTTTAAATACTTCAAAAGGGACAACTGTCATATTCCTTATTAAGTACTTATTATACTTTATTTTATTACATGACGATATCGGAATTAATGTACTATTTATTATATGTATTTTACGTAATTCGACGTAGCTCAATTGTTTGGGCCTTGACTCTGTATCAGTGAGTACAGGGTTCAAATCCCGATGAGCATGTACCAATGAAAATTAAGTTTAATGAGTTTCTATGTACATTTTCGCAATTAAAATACAGTTACGAAATGCGTCGAATACTACGATGAGGGAAAACATCGTGAGGAAACCTACCTGTTCCCCGAACAGGTAATAGTGCTTGTAAATGGCGACATGGCTTACCACCTGTCACATTGAGTACTAACTAACTGGCAAACACGTGGGTTCAAGGTAGCCATAGAATTACTACCTCCGCGATTGCGGAGATGGATACCTGAGCCACTGACTACCCTGCAAGGGTAATGGTTGTGAACGCGTTTGTCTTTTTGTCTTTTTTACGTAACCAACTAATACCAACCTAAAATACGTAACAAAAAGCCATTATTTATTATTTGCCTGTCCCTAACCAACAGGTTTCAAGGTATTACATAACCAAGGTAAATTGGGACACGTTTAACGGCTAATTAGTGCGCAAGGGGTGAACAGACAAACAGAATGGGCAAAAAGTGGCCATCAACATGCTCACTGGTCATTACCGTTTGCTTGATTAAAATCGCTTCATGGTAAAAAGTGTATGGTAGTGATGGGAAATAAAGGAAATAAATTTGGTTTATTTATTTTAATACAAAAAATGTTATGGCTAAGGCGTTAATGCTTTTGAACATAATTTATATGACGTACATAGCAATATAGGAGGACGTTTGAAGTACTTTAAACAGCCGAGTGTATATGAAGACGTGTATGAGTGTCAATGAAGCGAAATTGGTTTGCTAATATCAGGGCAGATGGGGATCCGTGTCATACCTACTCAAATACAGGGAATCAGGCGTGATGTGTATGTATGTATGTATACGTACATACCAATTTAGGCGGAAGTTAGAAGTACCTTTACGAAGTAAGTGTGTATTAGATGTGAATGTGTAAGAGGTAAGTACACTTCGTACAAGTGTCATTGAAGTGGTTTGTCAATATCGGGACAGATGGGCATCGGTGATCTATGCCTACTCCTCTACAGGTAATCAGGTGTGATGTTTATGTATACCAATATATATGTATTTATTAATAAGCTTATTTAAGATAAATAGCTTTGCTTTACATATGGATTTTCATATACGAGTATATTACCCGCTAAGCTATCTTCTCAACTTCATCAACAAGAAACCTTTTTGTACAATCTCCAATTAATTTTAGCCATAAAACACAAAAAACAAAAACGCGTTTACGACCATTAACCCATGCGGGGTAGTCAGAGGTTAAGAATCCACCTCGGTAATCGCGGAGGTAGTAATTCTGTGGCCACCTCGAACCCACGTGTTGACCAGATAGTACTCAATGTGACAAATGGCAAGTCATGTCGCCATTTACAAGCACTTAACTATTACCTGTTCGACGAACGGGTAGGTTTCCTCAAGATGTTTTCCCTCAGTGTATTATTCGACGATTTCGTAAATGTATTTTTATAACCATACAGCCCATCCCTACTAAAATATACGACATACTACATGCAATTATTTGATAATTATTATAAGCGAAATTAATTCGGCACTCTGGCCATGCTTCCAGGAAATGCGGTGACACGCATACACATTCCTATACTCACGTTTTTTACCCCTTTCGGAGTGAACAGGACCTCGGGAACATTTCTTCTCGGTCAACTGCATAACCATCGGTAACAAAACATTCTTTGCATACTATTTATTTATTTATAGAATAAAGATACACCCTAGACATACATGTATGCTAATCAAATCTGTCACACATGCCTGTATGGGCGTATACAGCATTATATACCTATATATATTAATAATAATAATAAAAAGCGTTTATTTACAGCCACAAAAACATACACACTAAAAAACTTACAAACTAGGGGGTATAACTTGTGCATGTTATTGTAGCAGCAAAAGGGTTCTTATTTAGCTGGGTATGTTGCGTCTGGTGGCAAACGCAACGCTGGTCTTATGTCAGAACCACTGTATTAAGTTATTAATGAATTAAGAATTCAAATAATATACATAAATATTACTAATATTAACGTAGTAGTATCTTGGACATAAATAAAATACTTACTACCTTTTTTGCGGCAAAAAGATGCAACACCGGAATAAAGAGTAAATAGAATCTCTTACACAATTGACTAGCAACCTATCATATATATTCCATATCAATTCCATCACATTTTCAACAGTACATCAAAATATTCCTATAATATATAAGTACAGCTACAGTATCTCCAAAGTCCTGTCCATCTCAAAAGGGTATAAAAGGAGTATGCGTTTGTTTGGCCTCACCTGACTTGTTTGGCGATCGGTGGCGTTGCGTTTGTTTTGTGCGCATCGTTGCTCAACGTTGGCCACCGTTGGCCCCTGATGTGACAGCGATAGGGTCCGCATTCGATTGACGAGATCTTAAAATGGCAAAAAACTGTCCCACGAATCAGTGCGGGATCACCAAAAGTGGAGTGTCATCGACCCTTAAGCTTGCTTCTTATGGGGAAATGCTAGATTTGATTCTTAGAAGAAATGTTAATTAAGGATTTATTTCTTTGGGTGATCGTTTAACCGTCTTGATGTCAACGAACTTATTTAAAGTGTGTAAAATCTACAACAGAATGATGAAAAAAGTAATATTGAAGTGTAATTACCGATATTCTAAAAAAGGGTGACGTTAAAAGTAAAACCTCCTTAATCACGGCAATGAGATTGATGATTCGAATTGTGATTGAAAAATCTTTAACTTTGTGGCATTTTAACAACCTACAAGTCTCTAACAGGGTTAGGTAGAGGTCAGGGATATTCGTTTGTCCTTCTAAAAAATATGGACCACCTATTATGAATTTCTTCGGTTCTTCACACTATATACTTACATCTTAATCATATACGTGTTACAAGAATTTAACAACTCTGACGAGAATTTCCTAAAATTTATGTTTTTCTATGATTATCATAGCCGTTAGCATACTACAAAAAAATTGCAAGTTTTTGCTCCGTTAATTTTAAATATATTTACAAAATACACAATTGCACAAATCAAATCATTACAGTGTAATGCACTACCTACACTACGCTTAAAGTTCCCAAAAATAACGTCAACATTTTCTCGCCTCAGCACAGTTCCCGATAGCATACAGGTAAATTTCCCTGTCTGGAGCAACCCTTATATGCAGTTTGACATGCGGCTCACACAACAGAAGCCCAAACGCAGGCTTTCATTAGCATACACACACACATACAAGTGTGTTTAGATTCTTAAGCTCGAGGCAAGGATGCTGCACCGTTAAGCCAACATGAACGATTTTTTACAGGTCACGACCGGTGTTTAAGGGTTAGAGATGTACTAATAATAACGTTGGATACTTTTTGGGGTGGACAGAAGATTGGTGAATAAATATAATCTCCGTCACTATTAGTTATATCTCGTTTTATTCCTTTGATGGATCGAAAATTAGAGACTTATTATTTTCGCGGTCACTTTTAGTAAAATCGCGGTTGTAATGCCATTTAAATGGAATATTATAGAAAGGTTGTTAGCCAATCACCCTAAAAATTCTATTCATCACGGGGTTGTGATAGAATTAATATAATATATAGACAAAAAGACAAACGCGTTCACGACCATTAACCCTTGCAGTCAGAGGTTCAGGTGTCCATTTCCGCAATCGCGAAGATAGTAATTCTATGGCCACCTCGAACCCACGTGTTGACCAGATAGTCAGTACTCAATGTGACAGGTGATATAATATATAGGTTGTATATTAATCGCCTATTTACTCGTACCCCTTTTTACTCCCATAACCCACAAGAAAGACAGCTACCACCATCCCCTATAATCCCAGACTGTCACGAGACAAAGTAACACGGTGAAATTGAGTTTTTTGTGTAAACGTAAGACAGGTCTTCAAAACGTATGCCCATGTATGTACATCATTAAATTAGCATTAATTATGCCATTAACGAGGCCCTTAGTAATTTTAACTCGTAAAAATTACTGCTAAATGCGCGAGAGCCCTTTTTCGGACGATATTTTTTGTGTACTCTTTTCTGAGGTAATCTGGGACTTGGAAAATGACTAAATAGCTACCATTCTTGTGCATGTACTCGGTTCAGTCTGGGACTGAAACATTAACTTAGTAAGTTTGTCATTTAGGTAGGAAAGTAGAGGATTTCTATTATAGATTACATGTATTATTCGTATTTAAATATCTAAATGAATGCTATCATTATGTTTATAGTTATGTTACAAGTAAGAGATATTATTTTACTGAGGCGTATCAAACCAAAAGGAAGGACGTCATTATATATATTATAATAATAAATATATAACATAGTTATCATACAAGTTAAATATATTATTTCACTGTGGTTCTATTTACCTTTAAGGGTAGCAGGGTATCATTATATATATTTCGTACATATAACACTTTGCAAGAGGTTCTATCTATCCCGTAAGAGTATAAAGACGTGATAATATATTTTTCCAATACGTCTGACTTACATAAGAACCCAATACGGTTCAGTTTTTAGTGCATATCAATACATACACACGGCAATATATCTTTCAAAAGAAACCTATATATACTCCTATTTCCTTAATCGTCTTACAATATACTACATTAAGAAGCGCAGCTGGTTCCTTCCAATCTAAGCCCCAGGCACACGTATTACCGTATCAAAAAACAATGAATGCAGCCTTTAATGAAAGCGCCGATTAGCAACAATGTTGCACAGCGCGGGGAATGGCTTCACGATACTTTATTTGGTAATTTGTGAGCAAAAACTTAGGTTCCTTGAGTTTGGGAGATTGTTATTAAAGGGTAATGAATTAAATGCATACATATATAAGGTTCTATGTCCCTAACGGGATAGGCAGAGAATTTGATCGCCACCTGGAACGATCATGACAAATCTGTTTTGCTTAAGTCACTACTATTCTTCTCATTCATTCTCTTCTGTTCATTACGTTACGTACACCAACCTTGAGAAGAATGTTTCCAATTTGATTAATTAATTAAATGTACATCAAAATTACCTTAATGTAAATGAAAAATATATAAGAACGCATATCAATGGTTAGGTTTGGGTTGGTAATTTATTAGTTTGGTGTACAAATAAGTATTTCTGATGTGTGATTCCGATTAAGTACTTGGACATATATTAGGCTACTAATTACCATACAAACATACCATTTTGAAAAAGGCTGACATTAGAAGTAGTTATAACGACCAGATTATAAGGTAAGGTAATGTCAATGGAGCGCAATTGTTTGGTTAGGATCGAGACAAATGGGGACCCGATCTTTCTGCCGTAATATGTATGTAGGTGTATCTATTGAATCAAGTCATTGACTAATCTAAAATAGTGAAGTTAAAAGTAGGTTCGAAGCGGTCTAAACGACATGCATTCATATTCACGACCATACATACACGTATGTTACGCTTAAATCTATCGCCAATAGAGCTTTGAGATTGAATTCGAAAACCACTTTTTATTTATGACTATTTCAGGATAGTCAGAGGCTGAATAAATCATTGACATCACTATGACATTGACATTCATTACAATAGATAGGAAGAATTTAAGTTAGTGATGCGTCCATCGTAAGAGTACCTTTCTATTACGAGTAAATAGACAATAGTGAGTATTTAAACACGGAGGAACGGCTAATAAGACTCTCGTGTTATTGACTGTTGCGTTACGTGGTAAGATGGCGATTCCTTACCAATCCCTGAAACCATCAACAAAAGATATAATCAATCAAACTTTCGCACAGCACAACCAACAAAAATAAGTAGGCAGAGCAATTCACTTCCCATGGCGAAACAAAAGACGCAAGAACGCACTCACACGCAGACGCACAATTGTTGCGCTGCATCAATTTATTTGGGCGTCGCAAAAAAATAAATATGTCGCGATCCCGAAACTGTCTTCGGCGAACCGCTCGCTCATTTTTTCCGCCGCCATCGAAATGACTCGATAATTGGCCCTGCCATAATGATGTGCGGCCGGTGTACTAGCTGTGTGCTTATTTTTTATGCTCCCGAATCACCATTAAGGTGCAGGGATGTGTTTTACAAAACGTGGAAGGGACCGCCGCCTTCTTTAACGGACCCGAAACCAACTTGATTGATGTCCGCGACCAGTCAACGCGGACGGAATGAGAAAGTTCCAGTTTGCTTTGCGCATTCTAAGGCTTTGGCTTTTGGTCACAATCTGCAGGTTTTAAGATCGTACTTTGTACCTGTATGAAACATATATGATGTACCGCAAATTATTACATATGCCTAATCTTACTGTTACGTTCAATCCTAATACAATTTCTGACAATAGGACAGGATACACCATTTGTCAAGTAATGTACTGACCATCTGGTGATAAGTGGCTTCTATTTTGTCAATGTTATTTACTATATTACACTTCTGTTTCTTTCAAACGACCTATGATGCGCTAAGCTTAACTGTGTCCAACCCCGAACAGTCAACTTTTTGCTGCTTCAGTTAATGTTACCTATGTTATATTTTTAAATGTAAAGAGAATTACTATTTTCGTTTAAGAAGTACAGGACACATAAACCTCTGATAGACAAGAGATAATTATCATAAAGACAATTAATAACTATTATATAATTTGTATAATGTGTAGTCCTTTTGCGGTTCTGTCACAATATCAACGTTGCGATTATCCACAAGAACTACTACTGCTAAATATGTGTTGTATTATGTCATCGTATATCTCTTGTAGTTGTAAAACAAACGTTCTACTATTATTATCAACGAGTGAATCTCATAAAACCTTACTCTCAAAGACGCAATTATAATATAAATCATGCCATGTCATTATAAGTACGAAACTCGGAGCGCAATGTGGTATTCTTCTAAAAAGGTTGCCAAAACTTTTTCTCCACATGTGGCGACTGAAAGGCTCTCTCAGGCCTTGTGGTCACACATTTCCCTAAAAGCAGTTCCTTTGACGAAAGAGCTTTGTAAAGTTGAGAAAAGTTTACTGGTTAATTGTTCACGACTAAAGTTTTATAATAAATACGCATAATGACCACAAACCGCGGTAAAGTTGACAGAATTCTACAGTAATTTGTTGGCATATTTACTGTAACGTAATTGAAGGTAGGTACATATATATTTTCAGACGTTTCCACCATAATAAAGGGCATACATTATTGTTTTCGTCGACCCTTTTTATATTTATAAATGTTTCAAAAAGTTATATTCGGATTGATTTAAGCTGACTAACTGTAATTCTATGTATATCTTATACAGACTTATTGTCACTTACCTGTGAACTAATAAAAGAAAGCCATATACAGCTAGTTACTTCCAATTTTAGTCCGAATCTAGTTTGGAACGTAAAAAGAATGCTAACTGGCCGTCGTTCTTCCCAGCATATCGTAGGAGGCGACTAAGAGATTTAGAGCAAATGGAATCTACTTGGCGATGGGCACGCAATCTGAAGCCATTTTTTCGTATTAGAATATCAAATCTTCTCTCCGAGGTTCTATCCATCTAATCTGATTAAAGGACGTGAATATTTAGTGTATGTTACTTTCTGTTAGGTCCCAGACTGTATCTCTTTTGAAGAATTGAATAATGTAAGCGTTTGATGCATGGAGGGTAGCGAAGGTCAGGGCTCCTAAATAATTCTGGCCCAACACGCAGACTGAGTAGGGAGCTATCACGAATTAATACTGGAACCTGGCTCACGATTCTACTGTGTACTATATTCACTGAAATTTTGGAAACGAGTACAAATATCACTACATAGTATAAAAAGTCGCTTTCTTTGTCCCTATGTCCCTTTGTATGCTTAAATCTTTGAAACTACGCAACGGATTTTGATGCCGTTTTTTTAATAGATAGAGTAATTCTAGAGGAAGGTTTATATGTATAATAACATCCATTAAATAGTCTTCTTAGGGTGCCTCTCCAACTAGTGGAGGTTGGCAGTCAGCTCTGCATACTCCTTTTTGTTCTTAGAAAGGTGGAACAATTCGGCGGCACTTGCAATCCCCGTCCATTCGCGGATATTCCGCAGCCAAGACTTTTTCCGACGGCCACGTCGTCTCTTTCCGGCAACTTTTCCCATCATGATAAGTTGCAGCAGTTCATACCGGTCGTGCCTAAGCACATGCCCCAGGTATGCGACCTTTCGCTGTTTGATGGTCTGCAAAAGCTTGCGTTTCTGACCGACTCGTCGCAGGACCTCCTCATTTGTGACTTTCTGAGTCCAAGATACTCTCATCATACGTCTGTATGCCCACATTTCAAACGCCTCAATACGTTTCCTGAGGTCCTCTTTAATAGTCCAGGCCTCACATCCGTACAGCAGTATAGGCCAGACGTAGCACTGAAGAAGACGTATGCGAAGTTGGGTCTCGAGACTTCGATTGGAAAGGACCCTCTTCATTCTTCCGAAGGCGCTGCGAGCAATTTCAATGCGAGTCTTGATTTCAACCTCACTATCCCAGTCTTCTGTAAGCCACGTACCGAGGTACTTGTATTTATTGACCTGTTCCAGTTTTTCACCCGCCACAAATATGTTTGGTTGGATATCGGGGTTGTTGGAAATGACCATCAACTTTGTCTTGGTGACATTCATCCTAAGGCCAGCTTTGACGCCACATTCATTCACTCGATCGACAAAACATTAAATAGTGGAGTATGCTATATATTTTATACCCGTGCGAAGCCGGAGCAGGTCGCTAGTTTTTTTACATAAGGAGGTTTATAGTACGAGTTACTATATCCTTTGTAGTTGACAGATTCTTGCAGACACAATGTATCTTCGATCATCTTAAGTTAGTATTCTTATATCTGTATATTTAGCATAACTCGCTGTGTGATATTATCAATGTGGAATCTTGGCGGCTGGTCGTTAGTTCAATAGCCAAAACATATACATACATACATGCACATCACGTCTGATTCCCTGTAGAGGAGAAGGTAGAGATCACGGATCCCCATTTGTCCCGATCCTGACAGACCACTTTCCCTTCATTGACACTTATACATGTTCTCATACATTATAGGTACTCCTAAAGTCGTCTAAAAGACCTTTAGTCTCTTAATCGTCTTTTAGACATGCTAGTTAATAAGCAGTTTAATAACCTCTCAGATAGCATACCCATGCTTTGCTATCTGAGAGGTTATGAAACTGCTTGGATGGACCCCCATTCAATTCAATTTACAATATTTGTAGTTGTAAAAAAACATAGTAGAATTAAGTTCTCCAATATTTGACTTTCTTTACTCTGAAGCCTGCTACTTAGAATTTCGCTGGCATGCCCCGCTTATCTCCTAATATTGCGTCTTACCAGGGCCTTTACTCTATTCGAAAGTTTTCTAGAGAAAATAATAAAACTCTGATATTACTAAAATAAGGACCATAACTGCGTTGCTACACCTGTTCTCGTAATAAAGGTGAGTACCGCTAAGAAACACATACTTATATTTTACATAACCTAAGCACCTAAGTAATAACAACTAAATATATAGAGATAATCCACAAAGGTACATAATAGATATATACAAGTTCTAATCACCGGATTTACGCAGTGAGTGAAGCCAGAGAGATTTGTCAGGATCGTTCCAGGTGGCGATCGATAGTATCTGACTGTACCGTTTAGGACGTATAGACGTGAATAGCCGTGTGTTGTCAAAGTAAAACAAATTATGATAATATGCTACAGTCCAAAGTGACGAATCAAATTGTAAACCGTCAAAGTCTTAGACTATGTTTTCTAAGGCTCTACATTTAATACAAATAAGAAATAAATGAGATTTTTCGTTCGATTGTTCGGTTCGTTCGGTTTCGATTGGGGGAAACACAGTTAAGAAACTTAACTATCATCTGTACATATCTTACCCATCATAAGTAAAAGTTATTGTTTATACTTGTTAACTCGTTGCCCTTCAGGTTATATATCTTATTATATCTTCAAGATGTTAAAGACCTTGTAGAGTTTAAGGTAGTTACTCAAACATATGACCACCCTAAATAATATAATAAGAAGCGGTTGTACGACTGTATGTATAACTAAAATTTACTTAACCATTGCCCATTCCGTAGATCAGTACATAAGCTGCTAAATCCGCCTAAATAAGCCTGACTGGACAAAACACTACGCTGCAATTAAAGTGGAGAGGCTTAAACATATCCATTAGGCACCTAGGTGATAGACGCTCAAATCCCCTATTTGGCCTAACAAAACAACGTATAGTTTGTGCAGCGAGAGTTAAGGTGAACACCAAGTGTGAATTATTTTAAAAATATACATTTCTGTTATGTTGCAAGACTAAGGGTTGGTTCACATCTAACGAAAAATGCGTCGAAACGTACGCTCGACGCACTAACGTAACATCGGTTGAATGTAAAAGATAGAATGTTTTTCTATACATTTATCTGTTCCGGCGTTATGTGACAGACGATACGCGATGGATCCTTTGTTAGATGTGAACCGACCCTTGCCTTACGTTTACCCGTATTAGTAAATTATGGTAAGGAAAACGTAAGAGCAAATTTTCAGTAGATAAATGTATGTAAGTGTACTTCGGTTACTGTGCAATATTAGTCCTTAAAAAGTTGTAAGGCATCCATAAAAAGGCTGGAAACACGAACTTCCTAATGTTTTAATATCAATTAACATGATTCTTGTACTTAATGTGTTGTTATATACTCTATTCAGATCCTTAACGATATTTTAAAGTTGTAAAATATAAAATTTTTACGTAGACATTACTTCTATTTCTATTATTTTTAAAGTATACGTAGATATTTATAATCTGTTGTGATGGAATCATCCATCTCGTTGGATACCGACTGACAAAACTATTTGGAAAATATCCTCCGTACCGACAATTATTCAGGTCTCACCTAACGATGGACTCTGGCTACGTTGTGCTTGGTTCTCACCAGGACGTAGATGCTCGTAGTATCATAACGTTGATTTAACATAGAGTAATTTGTTCTCGAAGATTTGTATTGATATCATGGAGATTACAGGAAATACAAGCACTATGTCTAGCTGCAATATATACCCTTATTAAATTTGTGCTTTAAATCTCTGGAACCAAAGTACGAGTAAATGTAATATTATATACTCAGTGACTTATATAACACATAAATCCACATTTAAGTTTACAACGTAACACAATACAAAGTAATTTTACCCTGTGTAACCAAATTGAAAACATCTTATTTCAATTAACATTCATTATCTTTCGACTAACATTATTGTAATATTATTAAATAAAGTCTCGCAGTCATAGCATACTTTTTTGAAAGGCGTAGTATACTCTCATAAATTTTAAACTATAGCCTTGTAAGCAACAGGCCTTATTTAGTAGCCTAAGCCATCAGTTTTGCATGAATTCCCCCATTCGACCCACTGAAGGCTGTTGTTCGGAAAATAACGCTCGGGGCGAAAAAGAGAAAACACGATACTCTCATCCATGTATAGAGCTTTAATGGAATGTAATTAGAAACATTCTGCTTGCATAACGTTACGTAAGAGTTATTGTACGATATTCCTGTATAGCTAACATATTAATCTTGATCTCAGATAACAAATAATGTGATGAAAAGTGCATAATAGAAATACACTGTTGCCTGTGCACGAATTATAGTTAACTGTCCAAAAAGCTGTGAATAAAATATTATTTACTCTATAGAAACCTTAGTCAGAGTATGATAATATATTTATTCATACATACATTTTATTAATGCCGCTGCTTTCCTAACGCTATCGATCGCCATCTAGAAGGATCCTAACAAATATCTCTTGCTTCACTCACACCCATTAACCTTCTCATACATCCCCTTCTATTGACTTGATGCTACGTACACCTTTTATAACAATATAATTATGTCAATATATGTCTCGAATTTCATCTGTATAATATGCTATATTATATGTACCTTAGTATAATAAATAATCATGATACATTGCTCTATAAATTCTATACATTCTGTAGTGGAATACAATATGGTATAAATCAAATTTAAAAGTATGTATAAAACATCGTGAGGAAACCTACTTGTTCCCCGAACATGTAATAGTGTTTGTAAATGGCGACATGGCTTACCACCTGTCACATTGAGTACTGACTATCTGGTTAACACGTGGGTTCGAGGTGGCCATAGAATGACTACCTTTGCAATTGCTGAGACGGACACCTGCATCTCTAACTACCTCGCAAGGGTTAATGGTCGTGAACGCGTTTTTCGTTTTTTTTTGTTAGTTTTTAAAGGTTATGGATTAATCTTTGAATAATTTCTAAAGTGTGTAATTTTTGACTTCGCATGGGTACTGGTAAAGAATTTCATTAGTAAGCTTTCTTTTCTGTATGTTTTGTAGTTCACCTTCGCAATTGCGGAGATGGACACCTGAACCTCTAACTACCCCGCAAAGGTTAATGGTCGTGAACACGTATTTATGTATGTATATATATACATTATTTCTTTTTCATGTATTCTATGGTACACCATTACTAAATAAATGAATATTACGAGTTAATTACTTAAACCCCAAAACTCTGCCCACTCTTTCAGTGACAATTGACTTGTTGATAAAAGGATACGTAGAACCTGTCAGCGTCCCCATGAAGCGTCAATCAGTCACCGTTGGCTGGAAATAACCAGTGTCATTCAAACGTTACATTCGCATTTCTGGGGTCTATTCTGTGCGAAGAGACTTACATGACACCAACTTTTATGAGATAGTATCTACTACCGTCTATATTACTAATTAAAATTACGAATTAAATTACTATACCAAAGATAATAAATGTTAATAGAAATACGATATAGTTAAATTGATTTAAAATTGTGTGTATTAAAGTTAATTTAAAAATACAAACGGTGAGATAATATCGTCTAATTTACTCTTTATTAAAAAGGCTTTTCATAGTTGTGGTATACAATTACATTGAATAAATTGATGCATATTGAAATGATGTATTAGTTGATTTGTTTTTTGTATGCAACATATAATTATTAATAAAACTACAGTTTTCATGTCACTATTGATATAAACTATTCGCTCATAGTTATTATTTAGCTAGAAAGCAGGTGACATTAAATGGATAGGGAATCACATGCCGACCACGGCAGGAACGGCATCTAATTAGCTTTTTTATACGTCCTAGACTAGCACGGAACATATGTATAATTTTTTTAATACATACGCTTCACGACTTGTATATACACGCTTGAATGCCCATCTCCGAAATTTCGAAGGCATGTTAGGTATGGGTCATTCGAAGCCCGCGTATCACTCGATAGACAGCACCCAACGTGATAGGTAGTGAACCGTATCGCCGTTGACTATTACCTATCTGAGGGACAGGCAGGTTTCCTCACGATGTTTTCCCTCACCGTTAGCGACTGTAAATTATGTACGTAAATGAAAAACACATTCATTTTAAATTTTTTAATAATAAATACTATTCAAAAATTATCAGAATACACCCCTTAAACAGTAGAAACAATAGCCTGTCACTGCGTTTGCCTTTTAAATTTCGCACATCGGGACACCGTTTCCCTGCTACTGAACACAGATGTCGCTAAATGTTTACCAGCGCCTGTACTTTGAAAAGCTACGGCGACTCACTGACGCTTTAATAAACTTCCGTACTTGTTTTCGGGGTGGATAAAGCCTGGGTAACTTACTATCTGGGTTGCGATGGTACTAATATGAATCATTATTTATTATTATTATGGTGAGGGAAAACATCGTGAGGAAACCTACCTGTTTTCCGAACAAGTAGCGTACAAGTAGCGTTTCTCTTTAATAGTCAGTGCTTGTGAATGGCGACATGGCTTACCATCTTTCATATTGAGTATTGTCTATCTGGTCAACACGTGGGTTGGAGGTGGCAATAGAATTACTACCTTCGCAATTGCGAAGATTGAAACCTGAACCTCTGACTATCCCGCAGGGGTTAATGGTCGTGAACGCGTTTGTCTTTAATGGTACTAATATGAAACATTATTTAATATTATGATTTCTAGCACACTGTCCAGTAAAATACACTGATATTTAAGCTGCTAGTTAGTATTCTACACACGTTCTAGATTACAAGAAATACTTAATCATTAATAAGATTTCTAATATTATTTTCTTGACGTTTCTACTCATTATCCTAAAGGCAACTTCTCTATCAAAAACCACCCAATTCACTATTTGCGACTGTTGGGTGTGTGTCTACCCTTTCAGGGACGTATACGTGATGTCTATATATACCACCTGGGAATTAAGCGTGATGTTTGTCCTATTTAAGGATTTATAAACAGGCGCCGACGATGTTGGTTACATTGTGTGCGCATAGTGATAACATTACTTGTTAAGAACATACATCACGACTGCTTTCATTATAAAGGCAGTCAGAGTTTTGTATGTTCTTAATTCTGTAGTTAGTATTTACCACCTTTTCTATTCACAATATTATTTGGTAGATAAACTAGGTACAAGTATATAGAAATATGAATTAAAATTATCCTAAATCCTCATTTTACATTGTTATTGTAATTGTTCGTGAGATTTATATACTAACTAGTGACCGGCTCCGGCTTCGCACGGGTATAAAATATATAGCCTATTCCACTATTTAATTGATGTTTTTATATATATAAACCTTAATCACTCTATCTATTAAAAAAAACGCATCAAAATCCGTTGGGTAGTTTCAAAGATTTAAGCATACAAAGGGACATAGGGACAAAGAAAGCGACTTCGTTTTATACTATGTAGTGAACCCCAAAATGGACTGATCCGGTGACAAACCGGCATGAGATGACCGACATCAATGGAAGAGCATAGTCCAGTATTGCCAGAGGAGTCACGATCCTCAGTCATGAGGGATCAACTGCAGAGAGAGAGATCGTTCGTACATACATACATACACATCACGCCTGATTCCCTGTAGAGGGGTAGGCAGAGATCACGGATCCCCATTTGTCCCGATCCTGACAGACCACTTTCGCTTCATTGACATTCATACATCCTCTCATACACTCTCGGCGGTTATAGGTACTCCTAACGTCACTTTTTTCAATATAGCGACTATCTGACTGTTATATGTTATGTTATATATCGTTCGTAATGTCATGAAACTGATTTCATTTAAAATCCGAATAAAATACAAAATATTTTACTATCATACCTTACTCTACATTTTTAACAACAAACCTCTGTCTAACCCACAAAGCATACCAGTCTTTATACCTATGTATACTAATGAGGCGCCACAATTCCTCATAGGGGCGTATTGTGTGCCGAAGAGATAGGTGGTCTCGTTGTTTGACAATTATCTCTAAGATCCTGCCTCTTGTTTGGAGAGGTGTAACGTTGGGGCTTCAAGATGAGGGGGTATTCTGGTTAGAAAAATGGTTAGGTTTTTCTTAAAGTAAGAGCTATTTTTAAAGATTTTTTGTTAAAAAAACTATCTATTTAGAGCTTATATCGAATAAAAACAAATATAAGAAACCAAGGAAACGAAAAATATATAAATCTTTAATTTTTTCAGTGTAAGAATTAGCATAAAATTAAGAGTACTACAAATGAAAACTAATAACAACAGAACATACTCGAACACTGCAAGAGTATTTACCCTTGCAGGGTAGTCAGAGGCTAGCATTTCTAAACTATTTGAGAAATCAAAACGTCAGTTACATTTGTTGACATTATTGCTGTGTGCATTATAGAATTAATCGTAATGAGAATGCTAGCTAGCTGCCATTCCTCCCGGCATGTCCTAATATGCGACTAAGGACTAATACTATGGATAAATACTATTATAATTATTATTACTATGGATAAATAGAATCTATTGGGCGATGGGCTAGCAACCTGTAACTGATTTTCCATTATGACATCCCAACCCGAATGTTCATGTTAAAAGGTGACCAAGAAAATATTATACCTCCGAGGTTATGTCCACCCCGAAAGGGATTAAAGGACGTGAATGTATACGTACTTAAGTTCTCATTGTATTTAACAAGGAACTAATTAACATTTCTAATTGCAATTTAACAAGAGCAATGCATTCCCATAATAATGGCTAGGTTTTATCGACTACCCGGAACATAATTTTACTACCCATAAATTCCAGATTATGAATGACCTAGTAAATTAGTTTAATCCTAATGCACTTATTTCAGAACGATTAAATAGGCTACACAATATTAATTGCTAGATTCCGATTGCATTGAGTTTAATGGGTTTTTAATACTACTTTCCGTTTATTTGTATAATGAGATTGTGTATGCATAATGAGATGTACTGGGATTTAAATTAATGAATTTATAAGAATGAATTAAATATATATATTTTTAATAATATTTATTTAAACTATATCGGAAATCAAGTCATCAAAATCCCAATAATTATAATAAATTTAGTATATTATAAGACCAAAATTTCTTTTACCAGTATGTCAATACATCGCTCAATAGATTTCAACATCCATTTAACCCTTAGTTTTCTACAAAATACTTTGAATATAAGCAGCTACATTTAGCACTAGTCCCTAAATCACATTATGTACATTCTTTATTAATAATTATGTACATTCTTAATAAATCCAAAAGAAAAACAATTTATTACCATCCCTATCCCATTCTAATCCATTCTCTTACTCTCTCACTCTTTCTCAACTACGGTCCCGTAATTCTCGAGCGCCACTCTCACAGTAGGCCCTCATTTGTTCATGGGTCAAGTCAATATTAGCTTGACACGTCGCTGCCTCCTGCTTCTGGGAAGCGCACCTGTTCACACACGCCGTGTGGTCGCTACGGACGCAGTTGAAGTGTTAACGGAGGAATGTTTTTACTGGTTTCAGAATGTATGGGATGTGGAGTTATTGAGTTGAGATGGTTTGTGGATTAAAAATGGTTTGTTAAAACCTTGCGTGACGTTAGAAATTATTTGATATTTACAGAAACAATTCAAAAAACTTATTTATCGATATTATAAAATATCTCGTATACTCCCGTTAAGCCCGTCGAAAAAACCGTAAACGTGTCGAATAAATTTGCTCCTACTTAATTGAAATCACAAGTAAACGTTTATCACCTAATTGACTGAAATTTGGTAATCCAAATCCAGTGTATCAACACTGGATAACTTGTACTTTAAATACCGCAATCATTACGATACTGAAATGGAACTTTTGAACAAGTTACTAAACCATCTGCCAATCCCTCTCACCTCAAATCTTTTAGTCATACGACAGGAGCAGAACGACAGCTAGTTGCCTGTTGCGTCCAAATCTAGCAAGCGACATATATGTAAATCTATGTAAATATGATTCAGCGCCAAACTTCCGAACTTTGAACCAGTAGACCATAATGAGGACTCTCCAGTCTGCTTCAGTATCTAGGAACTATCTTAATAGCTGAACTTGGCAACTCAAACACTAGAATTAGTTCAGATGAAGTCACTAAGTGAACGACGGAATCTGCAACTGAATGCCGTAGTGGCTAAGGATTGGAATAGGAAATTGTGTACTGTTTGTAAGGTTTTGGTTTTTGGTTAATTCGACGTAGCTCAATTGTTTGGGGCTTGACTTTTTATCATTGGGTTAAAATCCCGCTTGAGCATGTATCAATCAAGTTTACTAAATTTCTATGTACACTTTCGTAATAAAAATACATTTATGAATTGCATCGAATTATACGGTGAGGGAAATCATCGCGAGGAAACCTACCTGTTCCCCGAACAGGTAATAGTTCGTGCTTTTAAATGGCGACATGTCTTACCATCTGTCACATTGAATACTATCTGGTCAACACGTGGGTTTAAGGTGACCATAGGATGACTACCTTCGCAATTGCGGAAATGGACATCTGAACCTCTGACTACCCCGTAAGGGTGAATGGTCGTGAACGCGTTTGTCTTTTTTGTTTTGTGAGTTTTTAAAGCTTATGGATTGGTCTTTAAATATTTCTAAACTGTGTATTATTTTGTCTTTGTATAGATACTGGCAAAGAGTTTTATTAGTTACCTTTCTTTTCTGTATGCTCTGTAAGAAGAGACTTGATATTGTATGAGGAAAACAAGATAAATATGATCAGATTTGGTTCTGCCTATCCCTTATTAATTATCGGATTAATTATAGATCAATTATCAGCATGAGAGTATGTATGTATGATATATACATGTCCATATATTTTAATATTTCCTTCTTCAAAGATTATATAAGCATGCTCTATTGGAATATTCGAACTATGCAATTAAAGTTGGTCAAGTATAAAACATGAGGGTAGTTAATAATGCGGTTATATTAGTATAGGTAAGCCTGACTTTTCTTATCCATCCCCTGTCTGGGACGAAAATAAAAACCTACTATAAGTCGTAAGATGCGACTAAAATACTAAAGTATCTATTAATACTTTACCTATAATCCATATTTATATCTCTGCCCCGATAGGTAAGCTTATAATCACCAATAACATATGTATCCAAGGTTCTTTCTACTTCGGAGGGGATATCAAGCTTTGAATAATTTAAATCACTCAGACTATACCATGACTATAAGGGTGTATATGGATGTCAATGAATACCAAACTTTGAATATCACTGTATATGAGGAATCTTTTAATTAAGCAATATTAGCTTGCCAGGATGAGGAACATTGAGGATCCGTAATCTCTACCTTACCCTCTATAGACAGTCACCCGTCATACGATGTACTATACCATTAACCATATGTGCATACTGTCACGAGGGTAACTTAATAACGGGGTCACAAACCGTACCCCTATCACGGCGTTAAACAGATAATGAGCTTAAGAACTTCGCCGTATTAACTTAGGTACTCCTAATTTCCTGTTGGCAAACAACTTAAACTGATCTTGGGGGGAAAACGTGCTGGTTAAAGATAGTAGTTAGTTATCTGGGACGTAAATAATAATAATAATATTGTAGGACGTTATTACACCAATTGAACTAGCCCCTTAGTAAGTATATATATAGAGATAAATACATATATAGCATATATAATCAACGACCAGACTGGAAAGCAGGAGAAAAGCGTAGTTCTTAACTGTGCCTCCACCGGGAATCGAACCCGGGATCTCACGATTAGCGTTCAGGCGTCTAACCGATCGCGCCACGGAGGTCGTCATGTAAAATGCTGACTAGCTGCCTTTCCGAGACATTGTAGAAGATGACGAAGGGTAAACCATTGTATTAATATACCATTAACCATTGTATATGAAGGTAATGCTAAGAGACAACCAGTGTCAGACAAATGTTTTGACTTTCAATGAATGTACTGTACTTGTACTTATGTTGAATAAAAACATTTGACTTTATTAAGGGCCCACATTAAAGCAATTATTTACATACATTCACTTTCTTTAATCCCTTTTAGGGTGGACAGAACCTTGGAGATATGAAAAAATGTCGGAAACTTGGAGATAAACAAGGATATATCTCCTAGGTCACTTTTTAGCATGAATATTGAAGGTTTTGATGTCATAATGGAACATTGGTGACAGGTTGCTATTAAAAATATTTATTTATATAAACTCTTACAGGATAGTCAGGGATTCATCTCTGAACTTGCGCTGTTAAAAATTCATTAGCTAACAAATAAAACAACAATCTGATATTTATTGAAAACTTATTTATTAAAATCTATTCTATTCATTTCTTTAACACTACACACAATAACTAATTAAATTTCTAACGTAAAAAGTTTTGCCACATTTTAATGCCAATTTTGTACAAACATGACAGAGTATGTAAAGATGGAAAATATAAATTTTGATCACATTTTTGTCCTCATTAATTTATTTGTCCAAATAACTAAAATTACGGACCAAATAAACTTAAATATATTCGTGATGTTAACATCAAAATTGTTATAAAAATAGTCAAAATTTATAAGTAAATAAATTTATTCACTCACTGATTGCAATAAATTCATTTACTTACAAATGAATTTAACGGTTTACTTTTATAAATCATAAAAACGACTAAGTAATAGAAAAGTCATTGAAAACATTCTTATTTTATAAAAATCAGACTGTAATATTTATATTTTTCTTACAATAATAATAATGTTCCTGAAAGATATTATTCATATTTAAACGCGTGAACGGTTATACTGTGAGGTTATATGATATACTCGTATGCTGCATATATATATGACATATATGTATAAATATTTAAAGTGTATATAATATTTATAAAATCTTTTGACTTCAAATTGACCATCTTTTAAATGGAAACTGTATGTTAAACAACTATTATAATTAGTATGTACCTGTTTCGCATTTACATATTATAACAAATAATTTGTAAGAATAAAATAGTATATTTACATACAATACATAGCTATAATTTTATATATATATATATATATATATATATATATATATATATATATATATATATATATATATATATATATATATATTAACCTCCATCTTGTATTGCCCTATTGTGACGATATAATTTCGTGTATTGTAGATAACATAATCCAACCAACAACTGAGTTATCCGACCAATTAGATCGAAATACAAGCTAAATTAACATATCAGTGGAGCATATGACAATCTAATTTGAAATAAACGGAATGTGTAAACTGAGCACAATCGGTTATTAACACAACTATTAATTACGAATGAAATGAAAATAGAATTATATGACACAATAGTGATCCAAATACTTGATGACCCAGCCAGATAATTATACATTTACGTACTTCAATCCCTTTCGGGGTGGACAGAACCTGGCATATTTAGTATCTTAGTCGACTCCTACGAAATGCTGGGTAGAACGGCAGCTAGTTAGCATTCTTTTTACGTTCCAGCTAGCATGCAGCTCCTAGATTTGCACGGGATTAGATAAATATACGTATATAGATAAAAAAATAAGAATATTAAATTTTGGAAATATAAGGGGCAATACTAGTTACTTATTAGCTTAAAGACCTACTATGATATAATATTGTATGCTACTATATACCAGAAGTCCAACTACCGTATAATACACCATATAATGTTGCTATATACCGTATACTTCTAACAGAATAACCATTTCACACGCCGCGTTTACATCAGTTTAGTGACTGGGCAAGTGGAAGCGTCAAGTTGGCGTTGAGATCACTGGGAGGTCTGCGAGTTGGGGACCAGGCGTGAAGCTTGCAGTAATATGTCTCTCTTCTCCTTTGGGAAACGAAGCTCGCGGGCTGCAAGTCTGGCGGCCCTGTGGAGTAACAATTATTATGTAAACACTCTCAAAATGGTCTTAAATTTGAATAAAAAGTAGCTGTACGTCTGAGCTTTATAATGTTGAATAGGGCCAGATATGTTCTTAGGTTAATCTTTTATGATTATTAAATGTGCTATATGAAATCCGCTACCAAATAAAAGAACCTTTTAACTCGACTATTGTAAACTTACAATTGATCACAATACTTTCTACTATCACTTTATCTTGCACATATCTCTCTTAACTGACTAAACAATACAAATAAAAACATAACATACACTTCACGACTCGTGATTATGTATACACACTTTCTTTTTTATTGTGAAGGGGTAGTCAGATGCTTGAGTGCCTATATCCGAAATTAAAAAGCCATGTGAGGTATAGGTCACTCGCCCGAAATACTAAACTCTACAAAACGCACCTCAACTCCCGTTCAGCCCTGGCCAGCTCATTCCTGATGACCCCTCCGTCACCCGTCTCCCTTTCCTTAGCCGCCCACTCTCTTGCCATCTGTTCCCTCATAGCGTCATCCAAGGCTCTAGCGGAGTAGTGAGCGACGACCTCCTGACGAGAACACTGCCTCTCCCGCATAGCTCGTAACGACCCGTTCCAATGCAGAAGTTGGAAGACCGTCATCAGTTCTTGGAACTCTAGCATCGTTCTTCCTTTGTTCGTTTCTAGCATGAATCTAGAAGGAAGGTAAGGATGAGATGTATGTGACGCTTGGAATAAAGTGTTAGAGTGAGGATTTCTTATTACATATTTAGGCATCACGCCTGATTCCTTGTAGAGGAGTACACAGGGTACACGGATCCCCATTTGTCCATATAACAGCCGAGTATGTATGAGAAGATGTATGAGTGTCAATAAAGCGAAAGTGGTCTGTCAGGATCGGTACAAATGGGGATGCGTGATCTCTGCCTACCCCTCTTATATATGTTCTGTTACTGAAACCCAATGTTACTGCTAAAAGTGAGCAAGGAGATGTCCGAGTGATGTGTGATTATGTGTTCGATGTTCAGGCCATAACGGATAGGATTAAAGAATTTTTAATGTATTTATGTATATTCTTACGTTAAGATAAAATTGTAAGTGTGAACTGGCAACTGGTATGGAACATTATATAGTCACTGATTCATCAACAGATGCTTTGCTCCGAAATCAATTTAATGTCTTTACTCTTTAGGTCCCAACGGTCAAAACCTTGTGATAATACATTTATTTGATTCATATGAATACGCTTTATATATAAGTAATTGTTTTTGAGACATTCGATTTAGAAACATTAGAATTTATGGTGCATATTTTACTGAAACGTTTGTATGACAAAGGTATCTTTGTTAAAAATTTACGCATCATAAATCGCGAACAATTGTTACAAAAATATTATTATTGTTTTTACATTCAACATCTATTATTTTCAAAGGTTGCAATAAACAATACATTCAAATAACCCTTTATCACATAGAAGCTACATATTAATACGAATATTCAAAAATAGAATTTGTTATTTTAACCAGCCGAAATTACTCTACTCTTTTAATATATACATCCACGTCCTCTAATCTCTTTCGGAATGGACTGAACCTTGTAAACAATAATATCTCCGAGGTCACTTAGCATGAATATTGGGGTTGTGATGTTATGATGGAACGTTGGCGACAGATTGCTAGCCCATCACCCACCAGATTAACCCCCTACTCCCTTATTACGAAATGCCGGGAAGAACGGCAGCTAGTTTGCATTCTTTTGCATCCCAGCATGGAAAGATTCCAATACATTCTTACCCTCAAATCAACCTAAGTTATTGTTAATTGTAACCATTAAATAGCCATTTTAGTGCATTCTAACTGCCTAGTATTCCTTGTAGCATTCTAAGATGTCCTAAATAGTCAACAGGTATGCCAATCGCGTCGACGGGGCTTAATCAGTCAGTGAATTTATGTCATCGATCAATAGCCAACATTCCACCTTACATTCCTTATTGTAAAGGCCTATGTTCTTACAGAAGTATATCTTATGGCATATTTACATATTCATTCCGAGTGTGTATGAGAAGATGTATGAGTGTCAATGAAGCGAAAGTGGTCTGTCAGGATCGGGACAAACGGGGATCCGTGATCTCTGCCTCCCTCTACAGGGAATCAGGCGTGATGTGTATGTATGTATGTACATTCATTAACGGCTCTAAATGCCTTTCAGGGTGGATATAAACTCAAAGATATAATGATAAATTCTCAGTCATTTGTAGATAGTTTAATTGTTCTAAAACTTTAACATAGAGTAAAATTGTTACTCTAATATTATATGATATACTCCTACTAACGAATATGGAATTTATTAGGCGATAGGCTAGCGACCTGTCGCCAGTGTTCCATATTAATGCCACACTATAAATATGTAAAAGGTATCCAAGAAGTAATTAAGTCTTAGAAATATATTGGGCTGACAACCTGTCACCAATATTCTATATTATTAAAACCATCATCATACTGATATATGTACAAATTATATAGAATATAAAAGAATGTGAATATACGTATGTAAGTTAATGTTAGTTATTACATCATCACTACATAGTATAAAACAAAGTCGCTTTCTGTGTCCCTATGTCCCTTTGTATGCTTAAATCTTTGAAACTACGCAACGGATTTTGATGCGGTTTTTTTAATAGATAGAGTGATTTAAGAGGAAGGTTTGTATGTATAATAACATCCATTAAATAGTGGAGTAGGCTATATATTTTACACCCGTGCAAAGCCGGAGAGGGTCACTAGTTTGATTATAATTACGTTAGATAAAAACACCCATGGTTAGCCTAGCCCAATGGTTTCGATATACCAGACATATAAATTACATAGTTATTAAATTCTCACACATAAAATTGGCAAAAAAATTGGCCAGCAGACAAGGCCAGGCTCACATGTAAAGTTCCATGCCCTCTGACTCACACAGGATGTGACGATGTTCAGCGAAATATACATATGTTGCAGAATGGTTTGATATTTCGAGTTTTTGAAAAAAATCTACGCATTTTTAAAACATGGATAATGAAACAATGGTGATAATATTTTCAACAGGTTTTTTTGTAATATGCCTATATAACAAATCATCCTGCGACATATGTAATAATATATACAAATATCAAGACAATGTACTATTATATTGTGGGACATTATTACAGCTGCTTAGTTCTTTAGACTTGAGTCAAGGGTATTTATTTGACGTTTATTTAACAAATATGTACTTCTAATTTTAAATACATATGATCCAAGACCAGACTGGAAAGCAGAAAAAGCGTAATTCTTAACTCTGCCTCCACTGGGATTCGACCCTGGGATCCTACGATTAGCGTTCAAGTGATTAACTGTTCGCGCTAGGAAGGTTAGAACAAGTGTAATGTCATTTGATAGAATATATTGGGTCATAGGGTACAATACAATATCTGTCTTCAATATTTCATAGATTTATTGTGCAAAAATGACCAAGGATAAATGTCACCGACGGTCTGTTCATCCCAAAGGATGAAAGGACATGTGAGTATGTATGTTCTATAATAATGTATATTCTATCATTTTATAACATATGCGTTCCCATTATAAAATTAATTGGCTCCACATTTCCATTTCTTCATAAATAAACTAATCTGCTAAAACACTACATAGATTTAACCGTCAACGTAAATAGTTTATTGAATCTCTTTTACAGTGACCATTCATTTAATAGTTTGCATATTTACTTACGTAATGATGTTGAAATTACTCATCAATTTAATAATATCAGAAGTATAATACTTGCGTAGGCTAAGTATGAAGTTCATTGGACAAAAAAAAAGACGAATGCATGCGCGACCACTAAATTTGGTATATGCTCAATCGGGATTTAAACCCTGTACCCACTGATACAGAGCCAAGCCTCAAAGAACTGAGCTGCGTCGAATTATTCATTGGAGATTTATTTATTAGTTCATTGGAGTACCTATTTTACCTATTTATAACTTTGTAAAAGTATGCAGTGAAGAAAAGATTTACTGTTATTTTATACCATGTACATAGATATATGTACATCCATTTATCCCTATCGAGGACGATACTAAACTTCGATACAACGATACAAAAAAAAACCTTTATTTACTATAACTTTCTATCTTTATTTACTATATAAATCTCATCTATATTCAATTTACGTTCTATTCAGGGACATAATTGGGTATTTTATGAACTACTGAGTTATATTTTTTCCTATAAATAAATAAGAAATTATAAATTACTCGTATAAAACATGTGCACAATAATTCTCATTCTTCGAGTATCAAACTAAGATCTTGTAACACGCCATATCTTTGATCGTAGGCATAAAAAACAGTTACTTCCTCGTCACGGCTGGTTATGAATCAATTTATGCGAGACTAGGCTTCGGCAGACGAAAAACATTATGCCTTTAAAAAACCTAACATTGTGAATGAAACTTGTAAGCGCGGCTTTTTGAATCATCAGGCTATTTATATTATCTGCCGTACTGGTTTGAGCTACTTATATAAATATATATATATATATATATATATATATATACGTAACTAGCAGGCCTTCTTTCCGGATATGTAGGGGTAAAATAAAGTAAGTAAGGATGCATGTAATCTGTTTAATGATGGGCTACAAGGTGGTTGTCAATATTCCATATTAATAATAACCGTAATAGTTATGACAAACGTGGATGAATTATATCTACGTTTCGTTTACTCTAAAGGAATAGAATGTAAGTTAAAGCATGCAAGTAGTAATCAGTGGTCACGAATCCATAGATCCTAGATATAAAAGAAAATTAAAATAAACACGACATTTTGTAATAAAAAATATTTACGACACAACGTGTTATGTTATATAACATTAACTTGTTTAAAACAGTGTTCCTTAACAATCTTAATTGAGTTAAATGAAAACAAACGACATGAGAGCTAAGAAAATGGCTTAACGAGGTCCCTAAACTTAGTTTAACTTAGGGGTCAGCTTAGCTAAGTTTTCAGACTTATGGTCGCTAATTATGCATGCACGAGTAAGGTGACATTCAACGACAACATAACATAAGTGATTAAACCTTTATAGATAGAGAGATAGTTAGAGTCTTGAGACTTAAGTTATATATGTTATTGTAAAGGGTTTTGGTAATGTTTTGTTTTTTGTGGTGGTCGATAGGTACCTATTATCAATTAGTGATTAAATGCATCCTAAACTATTGTATATATATATATTATATATATATATACATATTGGTAATAAATTATTCATTCATACTGGTAAATATATGTACTTCTTTCACTTTAAAATAAGAAGTTAGAAAGAAGCTTGGAGACATAATATATTATCGGTCATCTTTAGGATAACTATCGGATTGTGAATGCATCAATATGGAATATTTTTAATGGACATCGTCTTTTTGCTATATGATAGCTCATCGTCCTTTTGCTACTAGGTATTTTAATGTCTATGAGTAGCTAGGTTAAGAAGTCTATTTAATTGACACCCATTTTATTGTCGTTTTATACTCGTATGTCTATGCCTAATTCTAATGGACTGTTTTATTGTTAGAGTACCCGCCACATAAGGTGGCAGTAGCCAAACTTGGAACTAAATTTGACGTTTCCGCCATTGCATGTTATTTTGTATGAAAGGTAAATTTAGTATTACCAGCGTTGTGTTTTTTGCCCACTCTTTGTAATTTTTATGTTTGTTAAGGGTGATTATAATAAATTGATTTCTGGAGTTTCTTGTTAGTTCTTCTCCAAGGGTCTCCGCTGAACTTCTTCTTCTCAATCGTTACGCTCTTATCAGAGCGGTCGTGGTTTTCATGACGTGGCATCTTGAGCAGCCGAAATGGTTGGTGAACTAACCTCGGTAAAAATATGTAAAGACAATGCTCAGTGCCATGTTTGAAATAGTTTTTTTACATACATACATACACATCACGCCTGATTCCCTGTAGAGGGGTAGGCAGAGATCACGGATCCCCATTTGTCCCGATCCTGACAGACCACTTTCGCTTCATTGACATTCATACATTCTCTAATACACTCTCGGCGGTTATAGGTACTCCTAACGTCACCTTTTTTCAATATAGCGTCTATCTGACTGTTACATTTATGTCTTATTAGGCCGGCCCCTACGTAACCGCCCTTCCACTTCACTCATATATATTCCTTTGTCAATATATAGTTTTTTTAATTTGTACTTAGATCATAAAATAACTTTCAAAGAGAGCTTATGATAGGGCCTATTTTGAATAAAAATATTTTGACTTTTGACTTTGGTATATTAATTTGTTTTATTTGAGTTTATAGCTCTGCAACCAAAGATCGTTACAAATGAAACCTCAATATAATGTATCGAGCCGTATGGCACAGTGAGTGCTAGTTTTGGCGTGTTTACTGGCAACACTGGATTACGCGACTGTGGCGACGCCTCCAACTGCCACCTTATGTGGCGGGTACTCTATAGACTACATTTATTAGATCGTTTGAAAGTTTTACTGCCATATGTCAAACAATTTTATTTACTATGTACGACCTAGTCGTATCATGGTTAATTAATAAAGATATAAAATAACTATATGTCATAGAAATCAAGTTGCATTTTACAGACTATGGATTAAAAAACTCTGCTCTCTGGTTTATGGAGAGCAGTTAAAAATAATAACAATATTACGAGCAGTTAATACTCCTATAAAAGTCCTATAAAATCAATTTACCCCTTTTCACGAAAACTTTCATGACAAATAGCCAATTCCGAACTGGGCTCATTATGTATGCATTGCTCTATTTCATTTCAGGTTTTTCTACAAAAAGGAAAATAAAAATGTCCGTCGGTAAAAGCCTATCGAAATTCATTGGGACAATACTACGTGACTGGGGTTTGGGAGTGATGTATAGGCATAACAGTGTAGATCTTGGCCTCCATTGGAAAAAGTAAGATCGAATGACAAGGAAAACATCGTGAGGGAACATGCTTTTTCTTGGTGATGTCTGTATCGCGATATGACTGATTTTTTACCACGTATACAACGCTGAAGTGAAGAAAAAGGTGCTTCGAGTGGGTCAGTACCAATGTTATTAAAAACTGGTAGTTTAATATACCTTTGAAAACTCTTGATATAGAACGGATGAGTAAGTTTGGTAGTTAATCAAATTTACTTGATCAAGTAAGATAGGTAAATAATTAAATTTCCTTTGATCAACGAAATTAGGTTACTTTAGCTTTGAATTATAGCCTTTCGAAATAATAGCCACGTATCTGTCATCAGATACTCAACGTGACATAACCTAAATTTGTTTCTTATATCCCTGAATACCCTCTGAACCAAAACCGACGTAATATACGATAGAAGAGATTTATTGCAGTGAGCTAAGTCGAAGTTTTCTCACAAAGTAAATACTATTTGCTTTTAAGTTATTATTTCTCTCCGCTTCAGTTATTTTCAACTTTTCCAATTTTTCAAAGACCTTTTGTAGTTTAAAATTACCTTCCTCAATCCAGGGCGCGTATATTAGTTGGGGACGTGAGTAGAACGTAACTAATTACCTTTCTTCTAAAGTAATGGTCCAATATAATCAATGGTAATTCAAATGCTTGAACAAAAAATACGCATCATCCATCCATTATTACTTGCGGGCAAGTCAAAGTTAAAGTGTTTATAATAATAATGTATAGATAGCCATTATCATATCATATCAAATACGTTTTTAACCAATACGCAATTACTATAAATTAAAAGCCCAATGAATTTTTACGGTGTGTAAGAGTTTTTTTTTTATTATTTGAACCTTTGAACTATGTATTTCATCATTTTTCTGTCCCAGATGGATATTGAATTGAATATCAGTCACTTTTTCTCAGTCTATTATAACAGCCAAACATTTAAGGGTTTTATTCCTATAATATAGTGACTTGGTCTAAAAACACGTCTGAATTACCATTGTTTCTAAGAATATATTTCTTACATTTCTATGCCCAACATCAACCTTATTTGCCCTTCAGAACTTCTTCTATTCAACCTAAATGTACACGTATTTGAGGTGCATTAACACGTGAGTTGCGTGGGCGAATCATTCAATTATTCAGCTCAGCCCCAAACGTTGACGCCAGATGGAATACCTGTACGGCTAACGCTTAATGGGAATATTTCTGGAATATTCCGGGGTACGAGATGGTATGAGATTTAGGCAGGAAGTTGTGTGCTCTATACTATTTGTAATACATGGATGACATTTAAAAATTGCAGATAAAATTTTTAGTTTTATATATTATTGACAAAGCATTTTGTCAAGGATTATTTGCCCTTAAAACTGTAACCTCTTTTAACCAGGTTAATATCTGATACCTTACTTAAATTTTATTTGTGTGGCTTCTATACCTCATCTAAATTTAGGTAAGGTATAGAAGCTATAAGCTCTAGAAAAAATATGTTGTCATGCTGTTTTTCCTCATGCTATTTAATTATTTATTTAACTTATGATTGAGATCAAATTTCTCCTAAATTTGTTTGTATAAATTATCAGATACTACAACAAAACAAATGTGTTCACGATTATTTAACCCTTGCGGTGTATTCGGAGGTTCAGGTTTCCATCTCCGCAATTGCGAAGGTAGTAATTCTATGGACACCTCGAACCAACGTGTTGACCAGATAGCACTCAATGTGACAGGTGGTAAGCCATGTCGCCATTTACAAGCACTAACTATTACCTGTGCGGCGAACAGGATATCCGATATAAGTAATAAATAAAAGTAATGTTCAGTCGTATATGGTGCGTCGACAAAGTCAGCAGCTCAGTGAAAGTTGAAAATACAAATAATTATTTTCAGCTGAATATTAAGTCAATTGTGATGCCAAACTGGCTAAATATGTTCGCTTTGGGATAAGATTTGGATTCTCAACTGGAACGAACCGAAGAACAAGAAAGAGGAGAATTGAAAGAAAGAAAGAAAGAAAGAAAAACATTTATTCACTGCTACACATATACATTTTGACAAAACACTATTTATAAACACTTTGATACAACAACAATACTCGTACATATAAGAAGTAGGCACTTGATGCAGTGAAAAGGTGCTGTCTCAGTATTTAATGCAGCTAAGCTGCATCACTGATCCTCCGACAGCACCCAAACCTAAGTCTGTCACTAGCTGAAAATCATATATACTATACATACATATATACACACATACATACACATAGTACATACATACAATGATAATGATAAAAAATAATAATTAAAAAACTGGTAAACGTACTTAGATGTTAAAAAATATATAATTTAGTATAAAAACTCCTACGAAATAGTACGCACGATTAATAATAGGTACAAAATTAAATTATATATATAGATACTATACATAGATAAACAAACGCTGTATAATTAAATACGTATAAAAGTAAAACATATTTATTGAAATATATACAAACATAATACACAAGCAAACACGTATATACACATACATAGATCTCTGTACAGAAGCTTAAATATGTAAATACATCCAATAAATGAATATATACAATATCTGATACAATTATAGAAATTTGGTATTTGTAAACACAAGGTAAGATCATTGACAGGATTTAGGGGATGGATTTCTGTTCCTCCAGAAGATAAGCCTTGAACCTACGGTTGAAGACTCCCCTAGAAACAACATCGCGGATAGGTGGCGGTATATCATTCCAGCACTTGGACGCCAGCACTTGAATTGGAGCTTCGATTTCGTTTTTCTTCGGTTGTAGCAGCTGGCGGCGGTGGTGTAACCATGGCGATGGAATAACAAGAAGTTCAAACGCCGTGGCATCAGTGTTTGTACTTCAGCCGACATAACCTTAGTGGTGAATGGTTTAATAAAGAATAAATAAAAAAATGTTCCTCATACCTAAAGGCAGCGATGCCAGCACTGGGGTCCTGACCGTTGCTCTCTCCAGCGAAGGAGGCCCTGGCTTCAGCCACCGCCTTCTCGATGAAGTGGTCGGAGATCCTGCGCGACTCGTGCTCGTTGAACACGCTGTTCATGAGAGCTATCTTGGCTGCACTGCGGCGGGCCTCAGCCTTCGTTGGACAGTTCTGTAAGAAAATAGCTGGTTAGGACTTCGGTATTTATATTAAAGAAAAACAGTCAAGGAAAACTTCGTGAGGAAACCTGCCTTTCCCTCGGGATAGGTAATAGTCAGTGTCTATATATGGCGATACGGTGTTGTTTATCTAATGAAATTCGGGCTTCGAGTGACTCATACTTTACATGCCTTCGAATTTTCGTATGAGTACTCAAGCCGACTGATAAATATGTATTTGGTCACATCGACAGCTTACAACCTTTGAAGTTGGTAGCGGATTAACAAGTGTCAAATATTACGATCCATAACAGCAAAAGTGTTTTTGGCACTATTGTTATACTATTAACAACTTCACACCGTTATAGCAGTGATATTGAACTACGATTTTGCAAAAAGCTTTAGTGGACTTGGGCCCGGGGTTTCATTTCAGTATTGTTACACGTAGCTTGCAAATAGGTTTGCACACATTATTGTTAGTATCATTTTGAAGTGAAGTGCATAAGGTAAGTGTCCTACATTCAAATTCAGGTATATTCCAACCACGTACACTGCTACGACTACGTCGTTGAATGAAATTCACTTAGGGCATGACTCAGCAGCTCAGACGCTGACGTAGCATTACTATTCGACTTCGTAGTATGGGAATGGAATGTAAGTGAGGAAAACTGATACTACCAATCTTCAATGCATACATGTACTTATAAGCATTTCCATTCATAGAAATATTACATTAGTACATATAATATTCAGACAAAGAACACGTGAATAAAAGAAAAGTGTCGTAAAATCATTCGTCTTGTTCCGTCTGTGGTAGATCATATAGATTTAAAAAACTTTGGGAATAGTTATTATTTAATAAATTTATTGAAAGTTTGCCAATTATGTTAGACTTACTTAAAGAGAGTTAAACCAGCAAACACAAAGTAAAATATAATAAATATTCACTGGAAAATCAGCGAAGAAATCTTCACAACTTGAATAAAACCTCCATTCATCTTTGTACTACGCACATTTCTGTAGATTACATATTTAGACACTTGCTTTTTATACTTAGTACCTATAGTACTTTAAAATAAATAGACACTTATAAAAGTACCTATCTAGGAATCATAAAAATGGAACCTAGCGAGCCGTGAAACATCCAGCGATTCTAAGCTCCAATGCACAAAGATCCCGTTCAACTCGGAATGGTATGAACAAAAGATCGTATTTTGTAAAGCTCTGCAATGCAAGCCGATATTGCTTAGGCTAAGCTCACACTTAGACAGAAGCGTAGACGGGAATATGCTTTGATAAGAAATTAATATTACGATTATAAGAAATATTTTAAGAGAAAGCAGTAATTATTTGAAATGAGTCGTAATGGAAGATTTATTAGGGTATTTAAACTCTGATTACTTTGAAACAATTTCCTCCAATGAAATACAAAATATTTTAATAGTTAATCATAAAATGTAAAGAAATTTATAACGTAAAGAGCTTAAATAGTTGAAGAAAAATGATATTGCATTTTCTGGCTTCAATAGTTTGTAAGTTTTCACTGTGAGAAATTCATTTTGCTCGGCTTATTTCTATTCAATACAACCCCACTTTTGTATACCTAAAGGTGGGTGAAATATAAAGGTTAATTGCCACTAGAAAATATTCAATATTCAATGATATATTTTCTTCTACCAGTCCAGGGTCCCACAAAAGCTCTTTGCAAAATATCGGTTAAATATCACTTCATTAACAGTGTAAAGATGTTCGTGGAATAGCAAAAGTGACAAATTTCCTCATTTTTATTTCCTCATTTTGACAACCTCTGTGGCGCGATCAGTTAGACACCTGAACGCTAATCGTGAGGTCCCGGGTTCGATTCCCGGTGGAGGCAGAGTTAAGAACTAGCTTTTCTACTGCTTTCGAGTCTGGTCGTTGATGCTATATATGTATTTATCGATATATAATATGCATAGATTCTCACACTACTACTGAAATTATATAGAACTACGATTGTGCTAAACGCATTAGTAGTTGCCTCGGGGTATACATTTAAAATTAAAATAACTAGTTAGAGATATACGGTTTTAAGGTTCAGTGAATCCTTGCCCTAATAAGCGAAAGGTCTTGGAAATTCAAAAACAAGTGGGCTCTACCCTGAATGACACTTGCAGTCGAACCTTTAAGGTATGAGCGTTGAAGGTGTGATGCACCTGTTTTCTGTTACACATTTACCGAACTACCGATAGGTACATAAGAGCAACCATGAATACTATACAAAATTTCCGTATTAAACCTTTATGTCTAGTAGATACCTCTATCTTTACGTTATTAGAGAGTTTGGGATTGTTCTTGCATAAAAACACATCACGTCCGTTTCCCTGAAGAGGGGTAGGAAGAGTTACCCATCCGTCCCAACCCTAACAAACGACCTCCTCGACGGTTAAATTCCCTATTGTTATTTTATTTATTTATTCTTTATGTGCGTGCGCACACTATATTTATACATAAATAGAGACAGACAAATTCCAAATTCAAACCGATTACTTTTGTTAATACCCAAAATAAAATATATATTATATAAGACAAGAAGCTTCAGTTTATTCGAAACCCACGCTAACACAAGAATCCTTCATAAAAGGCATTCCAGGGCAGCCTTTTTCAGTTCCCGTAATGAGGCCTAATAGGCACGTGCAAATCTAGTTGATCAAAGCCAATTCGTTCGCTCTTAATTAATTAGAGGAAGTCTCAACAAAACAAGCTATTTGGGGAGACCTAGCATAGAGAATAACCTTTTATTTATCTTGTCACATTGTTTTCTACTATAGGTATATTATACGACAAATGTATAATTTTAAAGTGAAATGTGGGTTTGATTCATTGCGCAAATTGGCACACTGAAGCTTTTACTACTGCATGAAAATGATTGTAACATAATAGATCATTTTTATAATCTTTAAGTGGATTTTAATATGTCAGTTTTATTGTAAGTACAGTTTTTCCAACATATTCATATTGCGAAGAAATCTCCCTGCTGCACAACTTAACAAATGTAGCTTGGTGTTAATTATTGGAAAATTGAGTACAGTATACCCATCACTCAGAAATTTAATACTATTGACTACCACAACTACGAACTTACTCAATAACTTCTAAAACACAAATCAATGTTTATTTATACACCAGGCTAACATAGTATATTCTTTTTCCAAACCTATGCTATACCTAATCATAGTATACCTAATACTAAGGGAACTGGCCCTTAGTGGTCCGTGAAACGTTTTAATTAGTACACCAATTAGCCAAAATGACAGCTCAAAGGAAACTTGACAAGCAGACGGTTGAGCTTTTCATTTCTATTTTGATGTATGAACGAAAAAGTTTCTTTTTGACCTTTTTTGGCTTGTAGTTATTTGTAACTAATAAGTTCACATGCTGTTAGAAGCAACAAAGGGAATAGCGGTGAATGGAATTGACTGTGCAATGGGTACTATACCATATATGGAATATTTATTATTTTAGAAATAACAATAATTTAAACCTAATTGTTATGTCAGGTAACAGACAAAACATCATGGTTCCGAAATTTTGTCTAACCTAAAAAATCAATTATAATTGTTCATATACATTAAGATTGTACATAACAACATATAAACTTGACATGTACACTCATTTACCAGCCGATTCTCTAATTGAATGATTGGAACCAAACCGAGGGTAGTTTTAATTCTCAGTAAGCGCACTAACGACCCCTAGTTGGATCGCATGGTACCATTTTAATTAAGACTGCATCCAGTATGAGGGTACTTACAAATCGGGAGCTTCATGCAATGTTCTAGTGTTTAAAGACCTTTTGTGGGTTACTGCAATTAGGCGTTGTTTGTGTTTGTTCTAGTTTATAGGGTTTGCGATTTCGGTGCTTGATTAGGACGTAATAGGGTGGTAATTTGAAAGTCAATGGATATGGGTATGTCATTTTTAATTCTGATCTTTAGTTTGAATCCTGATTGAGCTAGAGATTGATGTTTATTTAATAATTATCGCCTTATTTTGAGTTAGTATAACCTAACACAATAATTGTAATTTTTTACGTACGTACGTATTTATAAAAAAAATACCAGGTGTAGATTAAATAGATTACATACTAACGTCGGTATAATAAGTATAATAAGAAGAATTCTGCCTATCCCTTTCAAGGAAAACAAGCGTGTAGTCATTGTAATTATAGTCACATAATTTCAACAGCATTGATTCTGCTACCATTGCTTTTATTACCCTTTTACTCATACCCATACCGTTTTTATTGCGTGTGTTTGTTGAAAAATACCACAAATAATAACAGGCCATAATTCCCAGCCTGCACCGCAAACGAATTCCGAATAACAGGAAAAGCATTTATGCTATTTGGATGCTATTCATACTATTTCGAATCCTGTGGTGTGACCCCTAACATAATTTATGCTCGACCTACATTTGGGGACACCGAATAACTGAGTATGGGAGTAAAGTTTTATTGAGCTTTTGTTTATTAAATGACCTTTGCTGTAAACATGAGTAACATTTCAGTAAGGAATATTTTTACTTTTTTCCTTAAGCAATATATCGGGTAAGTTAAGGATATAAAGTAAGTAATAAAGTAGAAGAGAGTTTATAAGACTTATGATGTTACTTATGAGTTTTTGTCCCTTTGGAAATGAAGAAAACATCGAATATGTATTATAATCTCGTCCTGCTGTAATAAAAGAAACAAGTAAGGAACGATTTTTATTGTTTTGAAATTAAAACTATTTATAGGTACCTAATTGTAAAATTGAACTTTTTATCAAGATTGGTACTCACTAGTCATGACAATAAAGATCTACATATATAATAATAATGGCGTTCATTCAAGCATCTATCCTAAAATGTTATTTATATACATAAGAATACCTAATAGCAAAAACCTAGTACTTTAAAGGTATACCTCTGTGAGCTTATATTAGAAGCAGGATTAAGTTAGCAAGTACTCAACTTAATAACTTAATCCCATCTGTTTTGGGAATATTTAAACCTGAAATTTGACCGCAAAGCCTTGCACTGGGCAACATAATACTCGGACTACTTAGGGTCAAAGATCAAAGTTACAGAGCGATTTTAAAGCCAAGCTTAAGTTTGTTTCATATATAACAGTTCGCAATTTCTAATCTCGTTTTACTTTGGACTTCAATATGAAATACTTAATATCTTTTTCTTACTACGAGTATATGAACATTCATGCTTTCTATACCTGTATATCAAGTGAACAGAGACATAAGTTTCTTAGGTCTACCTTCATAATATAATTAGAATTTTTCTAGAATTGACATATGGTATTAGTGACAGGTAAATGAAAAGCTACATAGTTCCGTTCAAAATGGACGGAACCTCTGATAATTATTCCTTTGAAAGGAAAGATTACCTTAATAAAATAGTTATACATCTCTTAACTAACTAACCATTAGTTTATAATTTCATTATACAACACACAGTGAATGCTAAGAAATTCTAAAGCCTATATTTACACCAACATAAAGCCTGTAAGAGGTTTATTATACTGTAGCACTTGTCCAAAATATCCCTCCGACCTTCGAAGCCTTTGTGTAAAGAAAACCCAGCACAATGTCTCCAAGGAGATATTTGATTAGACAATCTGCGAGGGAATGTTGGAATATGAATTTCGTAAGCAACTCTCTACGGGTTATCGTCCAATGATGTTTTGTTGATGGGACAACATCAAGGCGTGTTTAAGGAATAATGTTTCAAAAGAATAAGGAATTGTGTTAATCTGGATCGTGGATCGTAAATAGATAATATGTAGAATTTTAGAAACACGCCTGTAATGACATATGTATCTTTACGGTAATAATAAATAAAGTTTGCAGTCGGATTGTCAATATTCAAAGTGATATTTGGTTTGCCTTAGGAACCCAACCACCCTCTGACAGCGATGACTATAAAGATATTTTTTGTATCATTTAATTTTTATTTCTACTTGAAGTTTATAGGTTTAATTTGTTTACTCATGTCATCATTTATCTAGTGGTTGAATAGATGTTATGTGAGGTATTTTATACGCTCGGTAAATCCTTAGAATCGAGTGTAATAATAGCAGTAAATTTCATCTATCAGCATTAAGCCAGTAACTTGTCTAATATTCCATATTAATACTATTGCAATCTGGATAAGTTTACTTGGGCGTGAATCAACGAATCGTATTTCGCTGAAGTTTAATTTAAACTCTTATATAATACATATACATTCAAGTCCATTAATCCCTTTCGGAGTAGACAGACCTCAGAGATATAACATATCCTAGGTCGCTTCTTAGCATGAATATGGGGTTTTGTTGTGATAATGGAACATTGGTTGTCACCAACCAACCTGTCGGTTGCTAGTCCATCGCCCCATAGATTCAATTGAACCCTAGACCCTTAGCCGCCTCTTACGACAAGTCGTTAAACAGCAGTTAGTAAGCATTCTTTTTACATCGCAGCTAGCACGGAATGTTACATAATACTGTAAATAAAGGCACCTAGTCACAGTCTATTAAAGTCCCAGGCAAACACAGGCCAGTAAAGTCAGTTCTAATGCCCCCTGAATCTTATTTAGGTTAAAACCGAACCGTTATCCTGGGGGACCTCTTCCGCTAGGACGTAAATAAAAGAGAGGACGACGCACTTATTCTGATAGAGAGGGAGTTTTAAATTATTATGATGCTTATGCTTTCCTTTCATTGCAAGAAGGAGATAATTGAGGGCTAGAGGTCAAATAAATCTATGTATAGAGCTAATAGGTTTTTTAAACAATCGCCATTTATACTTCCCGACGTTTCGACCCAGTTCTATAGGCCGTGGTCGGGGGAGACTGAACGCGGGTAAAATAAAGGTATTTATATCTTTATTCATTTATCGTGAAAAGACCCGGTCCCACATAGTAAATAAAATGTGTATAGAGGTAAGTTTCATATTATTGACATTATGTATGTATGTAATTTTCTAATAATTTTCAAAAGGCAATGGAAAAATATGTGAGTTTGGTTCTGGTGCACGTGACATGGTTGATTGCAATTAAATATATGCGTATCAGCTAAATGTTTGTTAGTCTATATGGAGTTAGTAATATGGAAGTTATGGAATTAACCCACATAAAGTACATAGTGAAAACATTAATTAAGAAAGTGAAGTTATAAGGAAATAATACAAGTTCTTTTAGTACAACTTTGCTACAACTTCTGTCAAAGGCGGTGCTGACTGGATATAGACAAGTAGTTTAAATGATTAAAAAACATGAAAATATACACATACACATCAAGCCTGGGGTCCATGTCTACTAATGCATTTGAGCATATTGAGCAACTGAGCAAACGCAGTTCAATATCAGATCAGTAATAGTTTGAAATTTATAATGTATTAGCAAAAGTGTTAAATTTCACCATTGAAATCAGCAAAAGTGTCAAATTTCGCTTTAATAAAGGCCACTTTTGCTAATCCACTACCAACCTCACACTATTACTGATCTGATATTGAAGTGATATTTTGCAAAATAACTCATCATCTAAGAAATCACTAGGCTCCATTTTTAATAAACAATCGTTTTAAATAAGTCTAAAGCTGTGACCAAGAATCGTCCTTACTGTGCCGTCACTAAAACGTAAAATACATGAGCAATCACCATAAATGCGAAAGTAATTCCTTCGTACATGCATTACATACATTTGTCTGAGGTAGACAGAGCCTTTAATTTAACTTACTGCCTTTCTTTTACGTACAAAATAGTATATTATAAGAGATTATAATCGTATTATTTTACTTACTATGAACTGCTAAGTAAATAAAATAAAGTATATGATTCCTACAAATAAAAATAATATTTTTATGTGTTTTCGAACTCTAATAATGTATTTCAGTTGTTCAACTAACAATTTACCCTATAATATTAGAAGAGATAGATACATACAATACATTTTATTTGTAGCCTAAAACATATTCTAAGCTTGCTTTGAGGAATCTTTTTACTTATTTTATGTCAGATACTTTAGCCACCCTTTACAATAGTAAACTAAACTAGCTATTACATTTAACTCCGTCATATTTTATCTCTGAATCTACAAATCTTTTAACCCCTCTAATTCAACAAACATAGACGTTTGCTAGTCTGGGACATAAAACAAGTGCTAACTAGCTCCTGTACGTAGGAGGCGACTAAGGGACTAGGGGTCAATGGAATCTATTGGGCGATTAGCTAACAACCTGTCACCAAAGGTCCATATAACATCACAACCCCAATATGCTAATGATCAAGACGATGTTTTCATGTCGTTAAGGTTCTATCCACCCCGAAAGGGATCAATGGACGTGAATGTATATATGTTTATGTATACTTTATTACTAGTTTATAACTTAGTTTAAAAAATACACGCGATAAGTCCCGTTTTATATGTAAAATAATACGTACGTATGCAAGAAACACCGCCAGAGTGATGTAAAGTAATTAATCTTGGTCACTACTCTCGTTAATTTTGTTGTAGCCCCTGTAAAATGGCGGCTATAGATAAAGGCTTATCTGGGTCCCGAGGGAAGCCAGGTTTGCTTAAGGGATGGTACAGGACTTCTAATTTAGGAGGTCACTTCTTGGTCACGAAAGCTGGGTGATTAATTAGCTGCCGTAAGAAATGTAGAAACAAAATTAAACAAAACATGGCTCACGCTTCATAGTGTGTACACACTCCCTTTTTGTTGTAATAGGGTAGTTTAAGGTTTGAATCTCCATTTAAGAAATTTCTAAAGCACGTTCAATATGGTGGAGAAAACACGTTGTACAATGTGAATATACATACAATTGCATTATTGAAGACTTGTGAATCATATAAACAATTAAGTATTTAATCAATAGCTGTTTAAATAGTTTCATATTTAAAAGTCGTAGTAAAAAACGTGGTGAAAAAACCTCAACGACTATCTCTCAACAGCAAATCTTTCACCCTAATATCTCGTAATACCAAGGAACTAGGGATAAATAGAATATATTGGGCGACGGCCTTACAAACTGTTATGAAAAGATATTGCGGCTCCTAGGTTCCTCACCTACTATATAAATATATGTATTCTCTCCACGGCACACATCGTATAAGAGTATATGTATGTTGCCTGGTAGTCTGGGATGTAATTAGCTGTCGTTCTTCCCGGCATGATGTTGGAGGTGACTAAGGGACTATGGGTCAATGGAATCTATTAGGCTGGCAAACTGTCGCCAATGTTCCAAATATTACACCCCTAATACTCAAGCTTATAAAATACCTAGTAGATATTACCATGTACCGTGGTTCTGTCCACGTCCCCCATCAACCGTCGCGTGACCAGGCACTTGAGTAAACAAAAACGCGGGTTCACTAACAAAAACAAACTCAATATCAGCGGTCATTAATCGCGAATGGCTTCACGCCGCAAAACGAGGAAAAAGAGCGTCCAGAGTAACGCAGCCTGATTGAGAACCCCTGGGCCCCATTAATCATAAGGCCTGCCCTTTGTGCGAAGGATTGATAACCCTTTCGTACTAGTTGGTAACTGCGTCGATCTTTGTACTTTCAATTAACAAGTTTGCGGTTCGCGGTTCGGTTTTTGTAAGCGTATGTGTATGGACGCGGGTTGTAAGAGTTTTTTTAGGGAGTAAGGGTAAATATGAAGAGTTTTATTTGAGTAGATGTTTTTGAATTATGAGGTAAATATTAATACATATACAATTATGTCCTTCAATCCTTTTCCGAGTGGACGAAACTTAGGAGACATAATATCTCCTAGGTCACTTTTTAGCAGAAATATTGAGGTTGTGATGTCATGTGGAATTTGATGGGAGGTTGCTAGCCCATCGCCCAATTGATCCCATTTAGCCCTAGTTCCTTAGTTGCTTCCTACACATGCCTGGAACAAAAGGATTGTACATAATATAGCAGTCAGTATTTCCAAGTCAAATTATACTTAATCTCTGTTCAAAAAAATAGCTATTAGATTCAACATTAATTAAAAATAAGTTTTTAAGAAACGATCTGAAGAACAATGCTAGTATTCAAACGCTTCAGACGCTGAAGCCAATGATCAAACCTAACAACCGAAGCTTTATTTACTCTCCCCAGTATCTCTCAAGTACATGAAAAGCTTATAGGCACACAGCTCGTAAACCACAGGAAATGACCCCCCATACTATTAAAACCATAGTAAAGATTCATCAGATAATAACATGTAACTGCTCTTATATCGCTCAATCTTGTTTTCCACTGAATTAATAAAATCTTTATTTTTACAGTAATAATATACGTTACAGTACTATGCTACAATTACAGAATAATCCAGACTTAATTAGAAATACGCAATAACATTTAATTGCATATCAACTGGATGAGAACTGGTCCTTGGCTATCTGTGACGTAAAAAGGTGGCTAACTAGCTGCCATTCCTCCCGGCATGTAGAAGGCGACTAAGGGACTAGGGGTAAAAGAATCTATTGAGCGATGGGCTAGCAATCTGACGCTAATATTTCATTATGGCATCGCAACCCTAATATTCATGCTGATAAGTGACCTAGGAGATATTATATATACCCTATCCCGTCCAACTCTACCTTCCACTTTAGCTCTATAAATCCTTTCCTACAAATCCCAATAGTAATATTACTAAGTACTATTGAAACCCATCCTTTACAAAACCTTACTATCGAAACTCCCAAAATATTCCCCAAGAGCAAACCTAAATTCATAACCCTTGAAGTTCGATAAGTATATAGGCAGGTAGCCTCTTAAAGGTCTATTTGGTCTCACCTTTTCCAAGGGTATAATCCCCGAAGCACTCTCAAGGGTATAGATCCGATACCCTATGTCTTAAGGCTTTAAAATGAGGTATGTACGTGTATTATGGCTTAATATGGGTTGAGTATTAGTGAATATAGGCATTGGTTTATTTTAAAATATGGTACAATAAAAGAATTGAAAACTCATAGCCGTAATAATGTCCCGGTTTTTTTATCAATTATATATTTATTATTATAAATTTAGTAATTGAGAAATTAGTGACAAATACTGCATATATCTCTTTATCATCATCAGCCTGTATCAATCCACTGTTGGTCATAGGCCTCTCCCAAATGACGCCACTTCTCCCTGTCAGTGGCCGTGCATCCATTCGGTAGAGTTAGATAAAAAACGAGCTCTTGTTAGATAGAAATTAGAGTGTATACACTTTTGCATGTTAATCATCTATTCTTAGATTATTAAAATGCAGGTTTTTCATAGTCCCATCCGATACAAAAACTATATTCACTCTATTACAATCCCATACAGCGCGGTCCCACTATATCTGATCATTGTACTTCCTACCACTGCCAGTGATTTGGCAGATATATTTTATTTGTAAATATATTTAGCTTTAAGATTTTATTTTATAACTAGTGACCCGCTCCGGCTTTGCACGGGTATAAAATATATAGCCTACTCCACTATTTAATAAACCTTCCTCTTGAATCACTCTATCTATTAAAATAACCGCATCAAAATCGGTTGCGTAGTTTTAAAGATTTAAGCATACAAAGGGACATAGGGACAAAGAAAGGGACTTTGTTTTATACTATGTAGTGATTATTAGTTTATTTTCAACTTTATTTATCTAGATATTATTTTGATTGACATGTAAATAAAACTACGGAAATTTACTAAAAAAAACAGTGAACTCACCTGAAAACTGCCAAAACAAGCGCCTCCGGGCAACGTCACGTAGCACACGTAGGGCGGGTGGGCAGAGGGGACGGATTCGTAAATGACTAGTGCCCCGCCCCCTGCGTTGCCTGCCCTCGAAGCCTTCACCTGCCAGAACTCCTGTAAAGCTTCCACCACGTTCACCGTTGACAGGACGCCGTCCGCTGCGAAAGATTGGCATATAGTTGTATTAGGATCGTTATAATTAAAGAAAGAAAGAAAATTCTTTATTCACTGCACCACAACTACACAAATTACATTAAACACACAAACAATAAACATCAAGAATGAAAACCATTGATGCAGTGAAAAGGTGCTGCCTCAGTATAAGATGCAGCTAGGCTGCATCACTGGTCCTCCGACAGCACCCGAATCGAAAACTACTAATTACTAAACAAAAACTAATTAGTACCTTATTTGCTATGATGAGATGGGAAGAAAATAAAAAATTGTTTGTTTTGTTCTGTCAGTTATTCATGCTTAAAAGTGACCTAGGAGATATTATATTAGCTCCGAGGTTCAGTCCATACTGAAAGGACTTAAAAGACGTGCATCTCTAACGTGCTATCACATATTGGAAAGACTGGCAGATAGTTGGCTGTCTATTTACGTCACAGACTAACCGGGTAATTAATGCTTTTCTTTAGATGTCAATTAGTTTTCTTGTGATAACAAAACACAGGTAATTTGGTTGCCTCTGTGATTCAGTCTACCCCGAAAGGAACAGAAGGTTAATTTATGTATATAATAAGAATTTACTTAATTTTCCCATCTGTTCTCCTAACTAATTGTTCTTTGTTTCCATGCTGGGAATAAGCTAACAAAGTAAACAAAAAAGATGCGTGTTAAGCATCCATCACACTTTTTACTTTTAACATTTGTGACCTTTTGAAGAATGGTGAAACGGTAGTTAGTATGTGAATTCCTTTACATAAACCGTTCCCAGCGTGACAGAAAACTTATATGTCTACTTTAACAGATATGATTTGATGAAAAGAATTTTTTTATTGATATTTTCAATTTATAAACAGAACGAATCTAGAAGCAAATAGAAGAATTATCATCTTATGCTAAAAAATTACTGAGGAATTAAGATAATCCTCCGAGTTTTTTTTATATGTAAATAAATAAAAAATACATACTCATTTTGCTAAGAGGCAAAGTGGGATATCCTTTTTTCTTCATCATTTTAAAATAATCACGTTTAATATATGTATATAAATAATTAAAATAGTACGTCTCTAAAGTTTCATATTTATTGTTTCTTATTTATAACAAAACTTGTCTCATTATTTATTAAAATACTGTTTTATAAATTATAAAGCTATTTTAATGTTGCCACAATTTTTAATCTATTAATTTAAAAAACACTCAATTATTAACACACTTTCCCTATGTTACAAATTTATCTATAATTTAATTAAATATTCAAAAATTTAAAAACACTTCCAATCTAAAAAGGTCGACACAAACAAAAAACTCATTTGACAAAACACACGGTACGACACTTTCGATTATATCGATATGACGCATCGATATTTTTAACTTTCATTCGATTAAGACAATTTAAACGTTCCGTTTCTCACTGCACTTAATCTTGTTAATTTAGAAACTTGTTTGCTTAGATTAGACGACTTTCCGTTCTCACGATCTAAGTAATACTAGATGGCTGGATGCTAGTGTTTCATAGCCCACTTTCTTTAGCTTTTTAAAAAGCTATTCTGTCAAATTAATTGACATGTGTTTGGCGCGGAATTTTACACGATCCAGTATTAATTAATTACGAACAAAAATGATTTATTTGTTTAAATATTAAATTTCTTCATATTTTCTTTTGTTTTTAAATATAAATAGATCGAAACTGAATTAATTTACGTATAACCTAATAGTTAATAATATAATAGTTAATATACCTAATTATACACTAGTATTAGACGAAAATATAGAGGTTAACTTATTTATTTATAGCAATGACATCCTAATTTCATAAACGTCGAGACTACTACATTAATAAATACCTAGACGTAAATATTACAAAATATAATTAATTTTACTTCAAATATTCTTTTAGACGATATCAACAAGCTAAATAAGAAAAAAGTGATCAAGAAATGAAGTTGTCAAGCGCGTCGTAAAACCAAGAAAGTCGATGTTGGCACTAATTTTTTTATGTGAAATCGCCTCTTAGCATCTCAATTATCAGTGCACATAAAACAGTTCAGACGTTAATAAAAAGCAGCCTTCTACATACTGTTTTACGACCATCGCAATTATTATGATTAATAAAACTAGTCGGTATTAAAATCCTTAATTTATAATGATTTTTTTAAGCCTATGTAAAAATTGATTGGTTTTTAAAAATACTATTATTTTTTGTAGGATTTAATAAATATTCAAGTTCATTAATCCAGAAGAGTTACACAGAATTTTTTATGCATATAAATCTTTTTGTAGAAATTAAATTTAATATAATTATCTTCCTTAATCCTGCTCATGCTTACTTAGGTATTCTTAGGAGGACATTATGAACATAAGTGTGTATTTATATATACACGTACATGTACATACATTCACGTACTTTCATCCTTTTAGAGGTTCACAGAAGCTTGCAAACTTTTATTTTGCATAAATATTGGAGTTCTCGTGTAATTATAAGAAACATTATGGACAAATTTCTAACCTATAGCCCTATATCTATACCCCTAGTCCCTTAGTCGCCTCCTACGATATGCCGGGAAGAACGGCAGCTAGTTAGCATATCGTCACAGCAGGACATCTGAATAACATTTTTAATCTGTTTTCAATCTTAATTACATTCGTGACACGTTTGCCCAATCAAATAATCTAGTGCAGACTAAAATATTCAAAAGGCATAATGTAATGGTCATAAAGTTTGATTGATTAGTCGTTAAAACGCTAAATGGTTTGGTTGAGAACACCATTGGTTTTAAAAACAAGCCGTTCTAATGACTAAATTATGCATGAGCACGCACCAAGATTCTAGGTATACCACTACAAAACATTATATATTCGCTTAGAGAAAACATCGTGAGGAAACCAGCCTATTTCTCCAAATAGTAATAGTTAGTATTTGTATGCAGCGACATGGTTTACCACCTGTCACGTTGGTTATAAAGTAAAAAGAGGGTTTTGAGTTACCAAAGACATCTTAAAAAACGGTGGACATTCAACCTCTGACTACCCCGAAAGGGTTGTATGTACTGCTGGGACCTAAGAAGCTAACCATCTGGTTACTTCTTTCGTAAGATTTTAATAATAAGTAGATATTTTAATAACTAGTTTCTCTTTACATATCACAATGACCAGCTTATGAGAGAATATGGTTTATCCCTCTAAATACATTCATACAACATAGCCAAAAAGTATGAAAGATGTCAGTAAGTTCTAAATAGGTTTAAATTGAAAATTGAAATCACTCGTTTCGCTCATTTCTGCGAACAATACCCTTAATTTAAATACATAAAACACATTTCACTCTGTCCTAAGTATAACATATTAAAGTATATATACGCTGCGTGAAGAACAGAAGAGCATGTATAAGAGGGTTTAATGGGTGTAAGTAAAGCAAGAGAATTTTGTCAATATCGTTCTAGGTGGCGATCGATAGTACATATGTATGCCTTTCCTATTATATGTACATATTCAATGTATTTTGTACATTTCTGTATCGCCCAAGTCTCATCGCTCTGTCTATCCCGTTGCGGACTTAAAGGCAATATATGTAAATATTATAACTACCAAGTGTCTATGCAGAAAGTGATATAAAATAAAGTATCAAATAAAAAGAATCTCTATTTGGTACAAGTTCATTCTAGCAGAAATGATACATGAGTGTATACATTTCGCAATTACTATTACTACGGCCTGTCACCCCCGTTCATTCGCAAAGTCGTGAAGGCGAACGTCCCACGCTTCTAATTATTATCGGCTTGATGCACTTGCATGCTTCAATAACATTCGCATCACGAATAAATACGTTGTGGGGTGGTCAGAGGTTCAGGTGTCTGTCTTTAGAATCAGTGAGTAATACAGAAGAAACATATGTTATAGTATGATTATTGTTGGGGATATAGATCTAAATAATTTTAGACATTGAATTTGGTTACGCCCATTAAACTTTGAGGGGTAGTCAGAGATTCGCATGTCTATGCAGAAAAGATTTTGGTTACTCCTAGACTATTAGTAGCTTAATATATTTATTTATTCTTTATTACAAGTTATCAACGTGTTACAATAAACAGTTGATAATATATTACAAAACAATGATAGATATTTAGCATTCTTTTCAAATCCTATACTAGCACAGGACAAAACATGCGTAAACCAATCGTGTAAACGTCCATGTTTCTCTATGGTTTCTGCATGTGGTAAGGGCAGCATTCTTAGAGACCGCACACACTATCTGTACTACTATCCATCGCCGTTGTCTATGGACGTAAAAAATACGCACGCAACAACGTTTGCGGTGATAAAATAAAGGAACATTCAGCCTATAAATAGATATGGGCATGTGACCGCAAACTTTTTATTGCTTTCATTGGCGAATGCGCGTATTATTCGCAGAAGTGAAGTGCTACCGAGATGCTAAAAAGGCCGTTTGTACTGGTCTGTCACTTGAAAATACATATGTTTATTGAATTCATAGAAACTGTGCAGGAAGTTATAGTATTTACGATCATGCGTGAATTTAAAGATACAATGTATAGGATTTAGATTATATAAAGTACCGTACCGAGATGGTGCTTCTACTCGATAAAGCAAAAGCTTCTTCACACTTTTAACATACTATTGTGGAATATATAAGAAAACTTAAAAGGAAAATGGTACTTAATTTTAAAAATCCTTTAGGCCTTGCGAGAAAAACGTAATTAAACATAACATTTGCTTCATAATCTTTAACCGAAATCAGATTTTAGTAATCACTACGTAAAACTTCAAATAATATGGTATTTGAAGTTTTACGTCACGTTACGTTTACTGTCACAAATACGAACGTATTCATATTTTAAATAATTAGCATATTTAGAACAGAAGGTGAATGAGTGTGAGTGAAATAATAGAGATTCGTCAGGATTGTTTAGGCCCGCATTCGATAGTATGCCTTTCCTATTATGTTATTATAATATTTACGTATTCAATATATTTAGTACATTCCAGTATCGCTCAAGTCTCAACCGTTACGGAAATAAATACTCACGTCTGATTCCCTATAAAGCGGTAGACAAATCACAGAGTTACGTATATATGTATGTATGTAGGATACTCCCATATCGCCCATCGTAGACTCGCCCTAAGCCGACCCAGAGCGAAACTTGTTCGAAGGTACTGTTTTCAAATCCGCGCATAATCTAATCTGCTCGATTGTGTCGTCTCGCTCCGTTGCGTGGCTGCATAACGGGACTAAGTGATGGGGACGAGTCCTAGCCGAGGATTGCCATTCATTATGCTGCGTTTACACTGAGTTAAGGAGATGGTTAAGTTGCTAGTTGCTTGCTTAGTTGCTGAGTTGGGCGTTTTTTAGGACTGTGACACTGCTTGTTGTTAAATACTGAGCCGGGAGCTAATTTTATATAAAAAATAAATGACTGCCTTCCTAGAAAGTGACAAAGAAATAAGGACTAAGTGTTAATGGGATCTACAATCTTCTATATAAACAGGATCCCAAAAATTCCAAAAGTTAACTGAAGTCACCCCGAAACAGATTGAAGCACCTAACGACCTTTATGAATGGCTGTTAAAATCCCAAACGAGCACAAAAACGGATAAAAGGAGAGCTAATGATACATGATCCTGTCCTGAATTTACGTTTATATTTTACACCGTATTATCTACTTTTCTAACTGTACAACTAGCTACATTGTGAACGAAGCACCGCGTCGATTGGCCGTCCAATAACTGCGCGAAGTCCAAATTTATAGGACAATAATTGCCATCACATAAAACGTTGCTATTCATAGTCTGAACTTTACTTTGAACCTATTTCGTGCCTTTACCCGACAAGGAGGAAGTTAAATTATGTAATTTAATTACCTCTACTATTTATGCGACACTACACTTCAACAATGTATAAAGGTCGTGGGAAAACTTAGTTTTGGAATAGGCAATAAATAGTCAACGCTTATATATTGAAATTTTCAGTCACGTTGTGTGCTGACTATGTGGTAAATAATTAATGGTAATGTAAGCATGGAATGACCAACAAACTTGTTGTTGTCACTCCAGCTGTATGAATGTATGTTATATAGTTTACCTAGATTTACATCAAAATTTATTACTTCGTCAACCGTCTACCGAATACCACTCTATATTCTTATCCGTGTTTGAGAGTACCAAGCAACTTAATATTACATTGTATTTATTCACTTGCCGATCATATAAAGGTAGATTCATTTAATTTACAAACTTGATTATAACTATCTCGCGACGCCATCTGTTATCGAGCAGGTGCAAACCTAGGCCACATAAAAGGCTTGGGCATAAAATATGAAAGGCACTTAATCTAGGATGAGAAGGGAAATATCAATTTGCTCCTGTCCATCACGATACAGCCGCATTTGTCAAGGTATATGGATACGCCAAGGACAAAGAGAATACATTGTATGCGGCCCGAGATTAGTTTGCTATGGAGGTTCCGTAGAGTAAAGATCACGTCTTTAGGGGTCTATAAATGATATCTAAAACTATGAGAAGTTCGATTACTTTAATTAAAAATCTGATTTATATCTAGCTCATCAACCAACTACTTCTATTATTTTTAATTTCTAAAACGATTTTAACAACTTTTTGGACAAAATTACAGCTAGTCAGCAGTCTATAGGCATCCTAACAATTACAAAACAAAACTGTCATATCTCTTGACACACGTCATGACGGAAAACAGCTGTTTAAATATATCTAAGGCCTAAACAAAAAGAATTCCCTATAACAAAAGCTTCCATTCCCGACTCCACTGAACCCCAAACCGCGGTTACCTTGCCAGGCAAAACCGAACCTTATTGCAGGCAATTTCTTCCAAGTACATGCATCCGGTACTTATCTGTCATAAATTTAATTACAGCATTTGCGGTCTATTGCATTAATATCTTGTACCTATTTTAAACAACTGACATTTTACTTTCGAGTCGGTTTGCGCGATCGTCCGATAAGAACTGTAGCTTTGAATTATTAGCGTTTGTGCAATTGTTAATGTTATTCTTATAATTACATTCGTTTATATGAATCATTAGTATAAAACATTAGGTATCGGTTTTCGTAACCATTAGCTGAGCTTATCAGTAGTCACTCTTTTTCGAATTGGTACAGACAGCTGTTGATGATGTTACTTTTCATAGTAACTGACTATCACATATCTAGAAAGTTCAGTAGTTCCTTCTGACCTTACAGCAATTTATTTAGAAGATTATTAGACAATTCATTGCGAGAAAGAAAATAAAAACTAATACACCTAAGTGGTCAATAGGGACCCCAATGAAAACTTCCATTTTTAAATTTTAAAACCCATACATACACATATGTTTACACTATACATGAAGAATAGAAAAAACTAAACCTAACCTCATTTCAGTTTTATAAATATGTTCAGATTAACGTTAATAATTCTGCAATATATTCAAGCCAATAAAAACTAAGATCTCTTCATTATTACGCTTCATACCCATGTATTTATGTATGTTTTAGTACAGGCCTGCTAAATTTGTACCTGTTTAGTACGTTGTTGCCGTAATAATAGCTTTTTGTTAATTATTAAGCTGTAGGTCGGTTATTATGCATGTTATTCGTGCTTCTCGCCCGTTAGTTGGTGCCAATAAATTTAATTACATAGTTAGAGGCCAACCAGTTACGGACACTGACTTTGCTAATATTTGTATGGACCATATATGTGATGGGACTAATAGGTTGTAACAAGCTGCCTGTCTTCTCGCTATATTATAATTATGGGGGTAACTTAGATTATTATTGTACCATATATATGTATATATTGAGAAAGGGTGACGTTAGAAGTACCTATAACCGCCGAATGTGTATGAGTGTCAATGAAGCGAAAGTGGTCTGTCAGGATCGGGACAAATGGAGATCCGTGATCTCTACCCCTCTACAGGGAATCAGGCATGATGTGTATGTATGTATGTATTGTACCATCCTTTACTATATTAATCCTTTTTTTTTCACAAAATAGGTTTCGATATTAAGGTTTAACCTCCTATTCGTTGATTGCGGAAGTAAAGCATTTTGTTTCTCCGTCTGGAAAACGTTAATTTACATAGTTTGCATATTAATAAACTTTCTTCGGGCTCTATAATTAGAGGTCTTTATCGATACACGTAGGTGGGAGCCAGCGTGGTCGCTTATTCAACTTTTGATATTAATATTCATCAGAATTTTGTTGTTTGTGCGTGAGTATTTTTTGTAGAGAAGGGAATAACCGAACAATTAATAACTCGTTAATTTGAAACATATTTGCGGGAATATAGTAGATTAAATTGGTTACATGTATTTAATTATTTTATAAATTGTACTGAAAAGTACAATATTCCTAATATACATACATACATACATACACATCACGCCTGATTCCCTGTAGAGGGGTAGGCAGAGATCACGGATCCCCATTTGTCTCGATCCTGACAGACCACTTTCGCTTCATTGACATTCATACATCCTCTCATACACTCTCGGCGGTTATAGGTACTCCTAACGTCACCTTTTTTCAATATAGCGTCTATCTGACTGTTATATGTCTTATTAGGCCGGCCCCTACGTAACCGCCCTTCCACTTCACTCATATATATTCCTTTTGTCAATCTGCTATCATTCATCCGCATAACATGTCCAAACCATCGAAGCATGCCCTTTTCAATCTTAGTCACTACATCTTCTTTCAAACCGCAACCTTCCCTTATCACACTATTTTTAATTCTATCATTCAATGTTACTCCTAACATGCTTCTCAGTGACCGCATTTCGACGGCATTGATTCTACTTTCATGCTTCTTTTGCCATACCCAACTTTCACTACCATAAGTCAATGTTGGAACCAGCACAGCCCTATGAATAGCCATACGTGCCGATTGAGAAATCAACTGGCTACCCATAACACTATACATAGCCCCATTAATCTTATTACCTGCACACACTCTACGTTCAATATCTCCCTCACATTTTCCGTTACTAGTAAAAAGTGTTCCCAGATACACAAAATCATTCACTTGTTCGACTCTTTCATTATCTATGTCAATCTTGCACTTTGTCTTGCTAAGTCCCTCCATGACCATTACTTTCGTTTTATTTACATTAATTTTCATTCCTTTCCTCTTAAGGGACTCATTCATGCAAGTGACCATCTCCTGCAACTCACACGCCGATGATGCAAGAAGAACCTGATCGTCAGCGTACAAGAGGCATTTAATGATCAACTCGCCCATACGCAATCCTCTGTCACTTTCTTTCAAATCAGTCAAGCAACTATCCATGAACAGATTGAACAGCCACGGCGAAGCTACACAGCCCTGCCTCACACCCTTCCGGATACTGAACCAGTCTGAGTAGGCCCCATTAACCCTAACACAGGCTCCCGAATCCATATATAAAGACTTTAGAGCCCGTATTAAGGTACTGCCCAAACCAAACGCAGATAGCGCCCTCCACAAATCGTTCCGAGATACACGATCATACGCCTTTTCCAAATCCATAAAAGCACAGAAAACCTTTTGGTTCTTCGCCAAAAACTTTTCAGCCACCTGGCGTAAGGAAAAAACCTGATCAGTACATCCCATTCCCTTCCGAAAACCTGCCTGTACATCCCATATCTTGGTTTCAGTCTCACGAACAACTCTTTCAATCAATACTTTTATATTTTTATATTTTTTTTTCCTAATATATCCTTTAATTATATTCCTAATAACAGTATAAATGCTATTTAATGTTATTATTGTTGCTATTTAGTTAATGTTCTCAGCCTTTTATTCTGACAAACCCTCAGGTTAATATGGCTATATGTGTATACATTTTAATCACTTACTCGTAAGTGAACCCCGATCAATCAGTCGAAATCAAATCCAATAAATAGGGCACGGAACCCAATAGTTTATACTGGCTAGTATATACCCAAATTTTAAGAGTAAATTTATGCTTAAAATTTTAAGAGATCTGTCAGGCCAATTCCAGTGTTGGGGACTAGAGGCGTGAATTTTATGTTTGTATTTATTTTATTTTATGTCAATCCATGAGCCGTAAATATCCAAAGGTTTTCTTCAATGTGTCACAGTAAATAATATCATCAATATGTTTCCAGATCATATTTTCCTTGGTAGTTTAGTATATAAATAGAATTAATCTCGGAACATCGTTAAAGTAGACTAAGGGACTTGGGATCAATGGAATCTATGCACAACATAATTATGTCATAGCAAATGCAATGTATAATAAATACATGTATTATGCGAAAGTTAACGCAATTATACTAAAAATGATGATTCTTTTTTTTACTTTACGATACGACTTTACGATTATGGTGAAGTTTCAATCATTAATTCCGACAGTTGTGTATATTTTAAAAAGTCATGATTACAACCCAGTATTTACTCATTCGTAGAAAGCTTTGCCCATCTCTACGTGGTCGTTGAATGCGTCTCAGTCCTTAATTGGAGATAGTAGTTTCTCGTGTTTGCGACGTTACACATTAGTTCCTTTCATTAATAACTATCGATTCAAAACTGTAGTTAAACTATTAGCCAACTTTGCTTAACGTCCTTTACCATATTGCATTTTCATGTTGTGTACGAACCTTGTGATAGATAGATAATACAATAACTAATTATATTAAGTATACTTAGAATACTTTTAATCTATAATAGTCATGCTGAAGTTGACTGAGGAAAGTGATTATAGGAATGTATGTACTATGAAAATGAAATTATACGTTCATTAGATAATATAACCCTCTTGAAGAATCCCCATAATAAGATCGACCTGGGGCCTTAGTCCTCTAATGAGTTTTAGCACAAACGCAGTTCAGTATCAGATTAGTAACATTCAAATTTCACCATTGAAATCGGCACGTGTCAAATTTCGCTTAAAAATGGCGATTTTTGTCACTTTTGATAATCCACTACCAACTTCACACTATTACTGATCTGTTATTGAACCGTTTTGCAAAAATCATTAGTGGACTTAAGCCCCTGTAATAGTGGAAAGAAACTTAACTGAGTGGCGGGGGTAAACGATTTAGCAACCGAGTGATCTGGATTTAATTTCCTCAATAACAAGCGTCAACGGAAATGAAGCTTACTGTATTTTTTTACACAATTTAATTGCTAAATGTAGCTTAAAGTTAGGTAGAGGTATGGTCACTGACTGTACATGATTATACACACCACCTGTCACATTAGATGCTAACTGAAAATCTTAGTTTATATGTTCCTGAAGACTAAGTATAATACATAGTAAGTATACTAAGTAAATCCGAAGATTAAGTAATCAACAAATTTAGAGTCACGCAAACTAACAACTTCAAGCCGTAACGTTCATAATATGTAAACATCGTGAAGTTATACAACAAAATTTAGATGCTATCTGACTAAAAACTGAGTTCAAATTACACGTAGAGTAGTAACACATTTTCTTAATCAACGTCAATACCTTTTCAAAAAACCTATCTATCCTAAGACACCGTTCTTAATACACATAATATATGAACACAATATGTTATAGCACACAACGTTAAAAGCCCAGTTGTACCTAAAACAATCGTCTCGACTACTCGAAAAATAAATAAAGCAAATACCAATTTACTTGAGAGCCGGCTAAATCAGAAGTCTTGGAAGGCTTCAATATAAACAACTGCCTTAAGGGTACATGGACTTGTACAAATATAGGGCCTTTGTTTAACTCGCCGCGGCCTCAACGAGATGTGGTATCAGCTGATCCTAGCAATGCAGCCTACTCGAATAATATGTAGAGATGTTTCGAGAAATGATTGGTGTCGTATTCATTTATTGATAAATAGAAAAATCATGATTAATAACTAGCGGGCCTTATTGCATATGTTTTTATATACTAAAGTTACCTTTATTAACCCGACTTAAACCCGACTTAAGGTAACTTTTTTATATAAAAACATACGCGATAAGTCCCGCTAGTTATTAATCATGAGTATAAATCGCGAATCTCTTAAAATTATAAATAAAGAACTTTTTACTTTAGATAAATAAACACAGTTTGAATTAACCTTTATACGAGAACTTAAAAAGTTTAAAAGCATTTTATTTGAAAACTTTTAATCGAACAGAAAGGATGTGGTATTAAATTTCTTAAAACGTTATTTCTAAACTTTTAATTTGATTCAGCACACATTCACACAACCCTCGGATTACGTCGATATTCTTTAACTTATCTCATCTCTGGTCTTATTCACGCGTTTCTAATGGAGATATATCGCATAGGAACATCGAAACGTAAACGATACGAAACAAATATATTTTTAGGTAAATAAATTAACAGTTTTAAAACATACAAAAGAAACTTACGCACAGAAGACTGCATTTATAAAAAAATTAATCATACGTAATGCTGGATATTTCTTACAAAAACCTAAAACTTACCACTTAATTTTAAAATACTTCTTATATAAGTAACAACATAAAAATAAAAACTATCGCTCAAGCTGCTTAGTAAAAAGTTTCCCCATCCAAACTCTTCCGTAGCTATCTAAACGAAATTTCATTGCACAAATTGCACTCGTCAAGTTCTTGTTCGCTAACAGCGCAATGTACGGTAAGGATGGATATCCACCAAGATATCGGTGTGTGGGCTTCGTTTTACGATTATTGAGCTTTGTGCCTTACGCTGAGTGATAAAGTATCTGGCGAACTGTTATGCTATCGTACGTAGTGTTGACTGTTATTGAAACGTATCCGTCAGGGTTTGCAGTTTAAAAATGGAATTAAAATGGTTGGTGAGAAATAACTCTAATAAATTTGCTTACTTCTTTTTCTTATTAATCCATACATTAATTTAATTAGAGGTTTGCCGTGTTGAGTGAAGAAAGAATAGTATTTCTTTGTTACTCAATAAATCTACAATATATTGTATAATCTCAATAAATCTCCTAAAAAAAGAAACGATAAAGTATTTGCACTGATATAGGCCACATCAAAGAGTATTTATTCGATATAAATATATTACATGATAGAGCGTTAATATGACTTGTATCTAATTTATGGTTGGTATGGTTTATTTCGATATCAATAATTTAAGCTTGTGATATGTTGTTCAAGGTAACAGCCAATTGCATAGTCAGAACAAGTTACGTTATCTATGGTATTTAGAAACTTAATGTTATCGATCTATTGCATATTAAAACTAGATAAACAAGGACAATGAAAGACTGCACATCATACATGCAATGCATACTGTTAATAAATAATAGTTTTGAAAATGAAATGATTCGCTAAAATAATAATTAGAAGATTTTTCTTTATGAGTATTCTACATTTATAATAAATTAAATTACTTTTATAAACAGAGCAATATAATATTTCAACTTAAATTAAATTGCGCAAGACAAACACTTATTACCAATAACAATATCATGGAATATACTAAGATTATTAAATGAAAAACTATAGAACATAACGTTTTTAAACTTGATTCAGACGCACAACTATCAATTTCTTATTCCCCTACATTTAATATAGATGTTTATACACTTGCGCAAATTACTTTGTCTGCGATGGCTATCCACAACCATTCCAATGATCGTGTGTCCTCTTCCAACCGCAATAGGCTGCGACCTAAACAATCGGCGCAATCCCCCCCAAATTAGACGGCGCATTGGCACTGGCGTTTTATGTTGTGGTCAAATGTCGCTCACCTCCACACGTATGGGAAAAACAATAAAAGCCCTAGACTGCATTACTTCGCATACTGTTTAGAGCTTGGATTTCACGAGTTCAAACGCCCTATTAACTAAGCTTTATCAACAAAGAGTTTCTAGTTTAATAAGGTTGTATATGTTACCTCTGTAGACGTCGTCGTAAAGGGGAGCATCGGGGGTCCACCGAGCTGTCTCCGGGTATACCATGGCGGCGGCACGCTAAGAATCGGTGCGCGCGCGCCGCCGGTCGCGAGCTGACTGACTAAGCACCGTCCGCCGCCAGGACCTAAAGCCTCCGCAGCGCTGTCACAGGCAGCTTTGAGCTAGACTTTCGACTGGCAAGCTCTTACGACGGTTTAAGAGGTACTTTTTATGTTAGTGTGTAATTGCGCGTGGATTCTTTATAGTGCGTATAATGGATATTATAAGTTCAACAGCAATTAATTCAATTACAATGACTTCTGTAATGTATTGTCTGTAGTCTTTCAGTGTATCTTACTATTTATGAAACAAAATACATATGTAAAACACAAAAAAATATACACACTCCAATCCATTTACCAAGACAACCTCTCTCCCATCCCAACCTCACTTGAACCTCCTTTATACTAATCTACGTATTTGCACAGTATCGTACGCTAGATTAAGCCTTAGGAATTCTAGATCGGCGCATCGGCGAGGGCTGAGACGGCGGCGTTTACTTTCGCACGACGCCACTGCACCGGACTCGCCGCGGGCCTCTCTCCGCGCATCCTCACAATAAATGGCGGAAAAAAGCCCTGTTTATTTATGTCGCAGCATGATTTCATAATTCGGGTGTTTCCAAAAAACCCAGGAACATTGCAAAGAGACGGATAATTAGACATAAATCAACAATCTCTCAAATCTTACTCATAGGTTAAATAAGGTTGAAAGATAACAAACATTTTAAATATTTCTATATATTTCTAATCTTCTCTATCTATGCAATGTTCCCAGGATCTTTGCAAAGATTCTAATTATCAAATCATCCTACGACATTTACCATATGTTACAAATCGTGATTTGTCTGGTCTGCATTTTGTCTGGCTGAATGAAAGGCAACGATGACTGACGGGTTTATTGCCTGACTGATTGGTTTTACTTTAAATTGCATGTTGGTTTTAAAATGAGAGCTTTAGGTTAAGTCCACTTGAGCAATACTTTTTATATGAGTATATCGCCTTCGTCACTTTGAACATACACATTGAAAAAGAAGAAGCATTTTAAAAATAAGTTTAATGTTACAAATGTAAGGCAATTTATCAAGCTTTTAAGACTCATTGATAAGAAAAATGATTCAACACATTAGTAAGTCGGTAAGTCTCTTAAAAGCACATAGTAACGATATTAGTAATCTGACTACCATAACATATAGGTTTGAAGTGATTCACAATCAACCTTCACTAAACATACTATATACACACTATAAAAAAACTTTAACCCAAAAACGACCTTATTTTTAATAAACCAGCAATTATATTTCAAAATTAGAAGCACCGTACAGGAAGGCGCCTCGACATGGCTTAGTTTAATTGCAAGGTCTGCCCCTCCCCCCAAACCGGATCCCGGGGCCTGTCACATGGAAATCTAGCCGTTTCCATGGAAACCGCCATTCATGCCCCGACACATCAGCTCACACGTCATTTAGACATTATCGAGAGAGTAATGGTCTTGTTCGGGGTTTACGCAGGTGTGGATTAGTAGGTAATATGTGTACAACAAAGGGGCTTAGCTGTTTTGATGCAACAGTTCTTGTTATGTCGCTGAAGTTAAGCAACGGTTACATAAGCATGAGTTTGTTAGTTCTAGTATAGTGTAAACTGTCTTTTATGTAAATAAATAAAGGCAAATTTTTATAGAAACATAAAGAAGTGTTTACCCTGCTAAATTGGTAGTTAGTATTTGTCAAACGGTTGCGATGTATTCTACAACTGTTCCTTTAGATATTGACTATCTGATTAAAATAGCAAAGTGAGGCCAAATACCAAATTTCTGAATACCCCTGAAGAGGTAAAAGGGCGTAAAGCGTATATAATAAATACCAGTGAGAAATATGAAGACCTGGTATTTTTAATATATATGATATAAAATTAATCATTAATCACTGTATAATAATACATAATTAGTGTAATATATAAAGAGTTTTGTATGATCGTATAACATTTTCGGTATACCCAAACTTCTGACTACGCTGCAGGGGATAACGGTCTTGATCCTATCTTATGCTTATGCAAATATCACTTCCTTCAGTGTCGGCAAGGCTTACGGAAAATTAGTGTGCTTATTTTTCTTTCTAGAAGTATTAGTTCAAAAAACATAAAAAGATACAATACTAACTACACAAAAATGCACGAATATATTACAAAATCTCTATTAGTTTCTATAATATCAATAGAAAGCAAAATAGTCGTCTATCTTCTTATCATGTCATAAGAGCCGTTAATTGGAAAGGAATTAATGGGATAAATTGGACGATAAGATAGCAGCCCTAATATTCCACATCAATACTATCATCACCTCGACGATTAAGGTAAAACTTGTCACCTTTACTTTAAACCAGGTCACGTAAATGTCTCTACGTATTGCATTTAGGTACATGTATATGATATATGATATACATGTACTAATACAGAACTATTTTGGCAACTAACTAGACAAAGAAGCATCAAGTTTCTTGTCAAAACATGTCCCTTATAAGATGATTCACTCGATGAGCGTGTGCATGCGTGAAACTGCCTGAATTACGACCGCTACGCGCATACACAGCTCGTCGCCTACAAATGACTTCAACGCGTTATTGATGCGCTCGCCTGTCTCTTTGTAATAGAATAAGTATGCATGACGTTTATGTTCTTCTATAGGATATATAAATGCTTAAAGTTAAACTAGTACACCATTACTAAAGCATTGCAATTCGATTATTTGAGTACATAAAATATGATTGTCTAAAAAAACTACAATATTTATTTAATAATAATTACTTAGACTAGTTACAAATTAAATTATGGTTTTTGGTGGTTTGCAACTGTAAATGATTACAAATATATCAACTCCGTAATCTACCGAAGCATTGACAAACTTCGATATACGATTAGGTTCACTACCAAGGTAGTGGTGGAACATATGAAACTATCACGTCCGGTGCAGTCTATCTAGTGAAACGCGGGGTTCGAGTGACCCATACCTAACTTGCCTTCGAAATTAAGGACATGGGCACTCAACTACAATAAAAAAGGAAGTGCGTGTACAAGTCGTGAAGCGTATGTACGTAATAGCACAAAGTGAGTACAGTACTGAACCATTCTAATTCCTTGGTCTGCTGGGCGAAGGAAACACGATATTGAAATGAGCGGAGTCGAAGGCTTCGCGGCGCGGGTGCAGCCAAAGCCACCGCAACCTGTTTTCTCTCAAATTCGCGATAAAGAAAAAAGTTTATAAATAAACCTTGCTTCTTGATGCGGCTTTGGTTGCGGAGTTGATGTTTATGTTTGGGTATATTGTTTTTTTATTTATTTCGTGTATTTTATAATGATTATAGGTTTGTACCCAATACGATTAAAAAATAAATAATGATATTATAATTAAATAAATACAGATGCAATAAGTATTCTGTTATTTTTCGTTAGTTATTATTCTCTAATATGTTTTTGTTAGTTATTAATTTGGTACTTAATAGTGTCAGTAGAAAAGATTGTAAGGGAATTTAAAATTATTACATAACATACGCTTCACGGTAGTCCGGTAGTAAAGCAGGTTAGATATGAGCCACTTAAAACCCCTTACTTTTTCAAAAGTATTTTATTGGAGGGAAGATTGGAGTTTTTTTACTTCAGAATACATATAATGATTGAACGCATATGTAAGTAATATATCATACATTTCGAAGAAATAATTTGATGATAATAAACATCGAATACTAGTAACAGGTTCCTAACCATTAAATTCAATTCACCTAACAAATGTTTCAAGCATTTACCATAGAAGCTTCATTGTATCCAAATAGCCTAGAGAACTAAATACATAAATTGAAATAAACAAGTTGAAATAGCACCAATAGGCCGGCCACATCTTTTGTAAAAAGGTTCTCGAATTGCAACGTTTTGGTGAGACTATTGTTAGACACTTCTATGCCAGGTGGAGAGAAGACGTGAACGTCGCTGGAGGTAGCTTGATTGAGGTCAAAAAGTGATTGTGTCTTGTAGTGGACACTTGGGTAGACTTAGGTGTGCTAATATAATGTTTGGTTAAGATTTATGCGAGAAACTGTTATTGCTAGTTTAACAACATTAAATCATTATTAAATTATAATGTGACATCACTTAAGTTGAAATCATAGCTTTATATTTATCTGATTTTTAACATCATACATATATGTATCGTGACCGTAAACTCATATTGGTAAAGGAGAGGTTGAGGTATGTACCACCAACAAAGTGATGATTTGAAGCCACTGTTTCTTTCTACCTGATATAATCAGTGTCCAACGAAACCGATCCCACTACCTATTCATTATAACAACGTGACAGACGGTGATCTGTTTTAAAAATACATAAATGTACATGAATTCTTTTTGCTTATCAAAATGACTCCTAACTATGTCCTTATAAGTTAAGCTCTTCTTATTTTAACCATAACTGCAAGAATAAGTATATGTAACATACTCAGTACTATAATAATAAGTGTACTCTTACAAACAAACCCACATAGCGCCGAGCGCGCAGGAGCGGCTGTCTCGCCGGAGATCGGCAGCATGTCATTAGCCGCGCGCAAGCTCCGTTTATATTCGTCTTATTCGGAGAAACCGTGGTCTGCACGACATATTATATTTATATTAAACTTAACAGAAATTGTTTGGAAAACAGATGTGTTGGCCGGCGACAATTTGCATATATATCGCGCATTACTCCGACCAGTCTGATGAACTGGGACGTGAATGATGTGGTGAACAATCTGCTTGGCTGAGGAGTTTTGTGATCAATTGTACTGTTCTTTGTCTTTGATGATTACATAATGTAATAGTTAACATTTAATTATGAAGCTTGTATACATAATTTTTGATTTAGGTAATGGACACGCGACTATTTATTACCGTACGGCATTTTATGAACGTACCAGACTGACATATTCCAAAAATTTATTTTTTATTACTATTTGTAATTTTATATGAGCTTTAATTACATAATACATATTATTCTCTAACGTTTCTGTAAAATGATAAAACTAACGACCGAATGATCGAGAAAGAGTGAATGACTGACATTTACGCGACAGGGGTAGATCGCTTTACCAATCCGTTGGTTCAATCTAATGACTTCTTCTGATATTGTATTTAAGGTAAGACATCCGTCATCCCATATCTAGCATTTGTTTCGAAATGTCATTTGGCAGGATATATATTGAAATGATATGAAATGCTTTTTTATTCAACATAAGGATTATAAAATCACTTATTGAAAGTAAAAGAAAAAAACGTTTCCACATGAAAAGTTGTCATTAAAATTAGTTAATCTTAAAAACTTAAAATAAATCTAATTAAACTATTGGCATTTCGTAAAGGAAAATCCTGCAGAGAAGAAATGCCAAGAAACTCTGCAGACATATTTATTCATTTATTATTTAGGACAAAATATATGTGCTCTGTAAAGTGTATGTATTTCCTATTGATATAAGCTGTGCAAACATTAGCACGTTCGGAACACATTGGATTATAAGCCGCTACCACCGAAGAAAAACGAATTCGAAGCTCTAATTCTTCTCTTCCTTGTTCTTCAGTTCGTTCCAGTTGAGGATCCAAAGCTTATCTCAAAGCGAATATATTTAGCCAGTTTGGCATCACAATTGACTAAATATTCAGCCGAAAATAATTATTTGTATTTTCAACTTTCACTGTTGACGCACCATAGACGACTGAACTAACTGACTTACTTTCAGCAAAGCATCAGAGACTAGCATGAGATTTAAAGTTTTATTAGCTTATAGCTAGCTCGTTTTCACTAATCAATCTTTTTTTCTTATAATAGATTTATTGTAATAATGTAAGTGTCAACATAATTACTAAATTATTTAAAACTAATAAGTGTAGTTTGTGAAAAGAATGTTAACACTTACTAAAGTATAAACCATACATCAACACAGACTACACAAACATAGACCCTGGTGTGGAATCTTCTCTAGAAATACCATCGCACCCTTGCTATAATAGGTTTATAGCACAATCACGCTCAAATCATCACCATCACGCCTTCCTCTATTGATAAGCAATAATCAGCACTTCTTCACAGCAGTAGGATAAATTCTTAAATTTGAGTTCAATTAATGCTTTCGGTTACTCTACAATGTAAACAGATAATGTAGTATGTTTCTGAAAGTTGAAACATGAAATCAACATGGGCAACATTTTAATCTCTGATTCACGTCTGTCTGTTGGTATGCAATAAATACTTCAGTTTAAGCACATTGCTTGTGTGCAGTGCTTGTGCAAATGGATAGTCAATTTGTGTTATACCGAAGATAGAAAATCATAGATACTGATAGTGAACTGACCTGGTCAATAAATGATGACTACAATTAAATAACTTAATAAAACACTTTTATTTACACCAGACGTAAAAATATTACACTAATACTTAGTCTATAACAAGGAGACTTGCTTATTTTATATCGTAATACACTTTAGAGGTTATGTTCATGTGCTTGCAGGTTTTGGCGCCGTTGGAGCAGAAGCGACTCTTTTCTGTGCTTCTGATAACTGAGGATTACTAGTTGATGCGGCTCGTAGTTGTTCTTCAGCATTTTTGTTCACCATTTTGGTAACATTTGCCTTCATTTTATTCTTCTGCAAAGCTTTACTTGGAACTGGTGCAGTTTTGCGTTTAGTGATAGCAGCGCCCTTCTTCTTTGTTTTAGCACCAGCGGGAAGTTTGCTTTTTACTTTAAGTTTACCTTGAGCCATTTTATTAGATAGAATTAATAAAAAATGCGTAGTAAATTAAATTTTACTCAAGAGGCCTAACCAAAATAAACAGTGTTGGTTGAAATAAATAAAAATATATTGACGTATCGTTACAGTGTTGCCAGTATTGTTCGGGAATGGACAGCGGCAAAGATTTGAAATTATTGATATCTCCGTAACAAATTACTAAATGAATAAATAACTAAAATAAAAAAGACATTCATTATAGTATTAAAATCACTGAATATTATACTAATTATGTAACTGTCTCTCCGTAGTCGATTCCTCATGTCTGAGGATCGTGGTCAGCATTAAAGTTGCATCTGGAGGGTAAGATCTACCAGTTTTGCCTATCTGTCCCGCTCATCTCTCTCGGAAAAGTATAATTTTGTTATGTATGTAACTAGAGTAGACGAGTAAAACAGTAATGGATATTTAAGGTACTGCCAATATCATAATGTTTATACATAAAAATCACGCCTATTTCCCTACAAAAGGGTAGGCAGATATAAAACATTTATCTCATGTGTGTGTGTGTGTTTTATTTTCAGTATACAGGGTACGTATGTGTTTGTACTAATTTTAACACTATTATCCTTACCATACATGAAACTTTCCTTTTCTAGTTTGTTGTCAGTATCAGTTTGCTGCTTGGTGACGTCTCGCAAAACGTAACTAAGGATCTTCGTAGGTTTACTTTATATAGTTTTTCAGTCAAACGGTTTTCTGTGAACTTTAACTATACTCTTTCGAAGATTATGGATTAGACTATGCATGTGGTGTCCTGAAGGTCAAGGAATAAGATTCTGCTATAATTTTTATTCATTGTCACAGGCTCTTGAAACACAAGAACACTAGATATCTAGTCACTTCTTACGACATGATAATTTCGATGATTTACTTAATAAGTTTCCATACTCTATTATATTCTTAACACGATGACGACGACGACGTGATGTAATTTTTTTTTCCAGGTAGGTAAATAATATTAATAGATACGAGTCATGTTTTGAGTGACTTTATGACTTCATCTTAAAGGAAGAGAGATCAATATTTGTAATGGGTATTGGGATACGAATGAAAAACATATTTTTCTTAGAATTTTATTCACAAATCGACTGTTGCAGTATATGAATCAAAGTTTAAGTTAAGAAATATAGTTTTTTAATATAATCTAAATATAATTTATGTACAGACAAATAGAAAAGTATTCGAATATAATAATCGGTAATCGATCGATAGAGTCGAGTGGCGAAGTGCAGGCGAACGCAAGCGGTGCGGACAAGGAGCACTCGCCTTAAATCCATTAGAAAAATAGATAAATCGATCAAAAAGGTCAGACTCAGCGGCAACCGACCTCCGTGAACAACGCGACATGGGCAGTTTTGTAGGCAAAGACTTAGTGAACAGCCAAATGGCTGTGACAAGTAATAGTAACACCAATCAAAATGGATCTGAAAAGGGCTCATGTTTTCAACTCCAGAGTACATTATAATAATCGTTCAATTTATATCATCAACCTCAGAAAATCTTCCTAATTATATTGTCAATCAATTATTTTGTTTGTTAAGTTAATTCTGCACAGATCATACATTTTTGGAAATTCGGATATGTCAGAAGTACCACAAGGTTGCAGTAAAAGTGCCATAACATGTCGCTGTGTTCGCAGAGGCCGCAAAGAGATCGTTCACGCGTACTCTGTGTCGGTGGAGAGGGATCTCTCGGGCGAGTGCGGGGCGCGGCCGGGGGCGTGGGCGCCGCCCTCCCCCGCCTGCGCCTGCGCGAACGCCAGGCTCTTCTGGTACGAGAACAGCTGCCGCTCCAGCGCATAGTTCTCCGCCTGCAGAGCTGCTATCTCCCGCCTGCAACAAGCATTAGTCACATGAAGAAATAAAACTTCCAGGGTGAATTGATTTTATACTTTCGAGTTATTAAGCATAACTTTTTAGTTAATACTCGTAAGTCTCGCATTTCTAACGTTTACATATATTTAAACGCATTACAGTGAACATGATTTCAATCGTTAATGTGTCAAAAGCTTATGAAACAGGATTCAAAAACGAAATTAATCAAATGATGTTTACCTCATCTGATGTGCATGCAAGCGACAGAGGTCGTCGTAGACGTGATATGTCGCCTGGAAGAGAAGGTAGGTGTCGCCCCACTCGAGGCGCACGCGCAGGTCGCCGCCCGCGTGCACGAAGGCGCAGGTGGGGCGCGCCAGCTCCTCCACGCGCAGCGCCGTCTCCATCATGAGCCCCTCGTCGGCGCTCTCCTGCGCGTAGTAGTGCGAGAACGGCGCCCCCGGCAGAGGCTCCGCGTCCGAGTCCCCAGTGGCCGCGGGCGAGGCGCGCACCAGCCACGCCGACCACGACACGTAGCGCAGGTGGTTGCGCGGCACGTGCTGCACGTCCCTGTAGAGCATGTGCAGCCGCACCATGTCCGAGTGCGTGTCGCAGCGCAGCGCCCACGCCTGCTTGTCGCGGTCGTAGCAGGTGGTGGCCCTACCGCCGGCCGCCACCGTGAGCTCGGCCAGGGCGCGCGCCCACACCAGCTCCACGGTGAGGCGGATGCCGCCCTTGTGCAGCCGCGGCGGAGGGCGGGGCGTCCACGCGGGCGTGCGGCCCTCCGCGTCGCTCACGTGCTCCAGAGGACCCGAGTTGAGCCGCCGCTCGCCCTCGCCCAGCGCCAGCGCATATCGCACGCGGCACTGCTGCCCCTGCCCCGAGAGGCGCACCAGACTCAGCGACAGGGGCTCTCGGCTCGCCGAAACCGACCAGTCGAAGCCGGCAAACGCGATGGGTGACGTGTCGAAGCGCGGCGCTCTAATTTCGCACGAGTAGAGCGTGCGCACGCGGGCCATACTGAGCTCCAGCTGGAACTCGCCGCGAGCGTCCGCGAACCTCTCGCCAAGTTCCGCCAGAGTAACGAAGCGGCCTCGCCCCTGCGCCGCGCACCCGGCGCTGAAGCGCACCTGCTTGCCAGAGAAGCCCTCGTTGGCGGTGAAGTGCTCGCGGCTGAGCAGCGTGAAGGTGAAGTCGACGTAGACGCGCATCCCGTCGCAGGCGCCGCGCCACACGAGGTAGATGCCGAGCGCGGCGTCGGTGCGGCTGAAGGCCACCGCCCAGCGCTGGTGCGCGCAGCAGAAGTCCTTGCTGGTGACATCCCTGTCGGGCTCCCGCGTGGCCGAGCGCGTCACCACGAACGTGAACACGTGCGTGTCCACGCGATCCTTGAGCCGCGTCGCGCGATACAACAGCGCCATAGGCTAGCCGCCCCGCGCGCCACCTCCTGCAACAACACATCCATGTTAGTCATACAGTTTTAAATTATGTGTATTATTTTAATCTTTATTTATTTAGTGAGTATTAATTTAGTCTTATTTTTTTAATTTATTCCTTCGTTAATATTGATTAAATATAATTATGTGTATATTCAATACACAAACGCTCAGATTATGAAAGAATTTGTAAATTAATATATACTATTTTAGTATCTGTTTTATTCGAAACCATTTCTTATTCACTCCGATGTTGCAATACAAAAGGAAGAATAGTACTAATGCATTTTTGAACCGTGCATTACAAGTTGGTGGCACGGACGCTAAGCCGGGCTTAGTGCTCGCACTGCGCGAACAAAAAGTTACAGACTGGCATCCGTGCACGGAATACATTCCGCTGAAAATCTGTTGACACTCGCTCTTAAACATCTGCCACTAAGGGCCACTGCACTCGGAAACGAAATGCATATTCCAAGGCTGCCGGCGTTTATTCCATTCCTTATTACTATGTAGCGTAGTCAGTTACATATGTAGATGTCCAAAATATATGTGCCACATATACATATTTACTATATATGCTGAAGCAAAATCCTAATAATATAATGATATCAAAAGAAAATAAAAAGGGTGTATCTTTATAATAGCAAGACAATAAATTTGATTACTCATTCTACGAATAGTAAGTAAATTAACAAGATTAGAATAAAATACTTTCAAACTGCGAAATACCTTAATACGAAAAACAGTAATAGAGATATAAAGTAGATATAAAGAAATACTTATACCCCAAAACAGAATTACAAAGATCAATCACTACGATAGTACTCGTACAAAGTACAAAAAGCCATGCTAATTTATTTTCCTTGTCACCATTCCCAGTTTCGAAACGGTTCTTGAAAAATGATCAAGGAAGATTGTCACATACAATCCTATGCGTTACCCAAGTTACCAAAAGCCAAAAGGAGTAATCCAGACCATTTATCACATCAAAGTGCGTCGAGTCCCGAAGTTTGCTTCAAAATGGGGGACGCCGTAAATTGGGTAATTGGGAAAGTTATTTATCAAGCCAATAATACATGGTGACGTGCAGATGCTGAGGGGGCTTTTGATTTATATGCAAGAAAAATAAGTGTGGCGTACACCAATTTATCATTCAGTAAAATGACTTTCTTTCCGTGTGTAGAACGCGAATTTTCAATTTTATTTTATGAGTAAACTGTACCTGATTTCTATAAACGTGATGTCACTACTATTGTATTTATGCTTGGTGACCAACAGATTGTGTATCGCATAGTCTTTAATTACTATTACTGTACTTATACTAAATAAAAAATATTTGATTTGCACTTAAGTTTAAAAGATTCGTCCTAAAAAATATTGAAATACATATGTACAGTCAGCACCAAAAGTCGATGAACAGAATCAACTTAACAAAACACCTGTTCACAATAAAATGCCATAAGTTATAGTCGCAACTAGGAAACAAAATAGCCTGTACACCACAGTATGTGTATGGTGGTACAGTGGTACATTCACGCATTTAATATCCCTTGCTTCACTCACACGCATTACCCTTCTCATAACTCTTCTATTTGCATAATGATGACGTAATAATATTGTTTAATGTACGCAAGTATCTATAATCTATATAAAGTATTACTCTATATCACAAGTACATCAATCGTATTAACAATGCACGAACAATGAAGCAAGTTTTGACGTAAGAGAATGCGAAGATCCCCGAGGGAAAATCATTTAATGGAAGAGCAACATGTATTGGGTTTATGGATATCTGACCTTTGGAAGCTCTAGGGAGTAACATATAATATATGTATAAGTAAAATTTTCGTGTGTCATAACAGTCTAGAACATAACATGTTTATTATATCATTTAATCTTAAGACGATTGTAACCCATTTTACACGCCTAATAAACAATATAAAATAAAATATATCCTAAATAGGTATATGTATTGCGTATGGTAGGTATCATGTGGAAAAAAAACCTGCCCACTGCTGTAATGACTATTAAAGTAATTACGATTGTTATCAAAGAATAAATTTTAAAAAATTTACCAAATAAAAAATTATACTCTACACTTGTTTGTATTAATATGTACATGGTGTAATGTGTGCTAACGGTTGTGAATATCCAATGCATGTAGATAATAAACGTTTCCTTAACTATATGTAAGCAAATAAACCATGTTTGACAATCCTGGCATACTACTTTCGCTTCACTGAAAAGCTCGTCCGTATACATACTCGGTAGTTATAGCTACATAATCATCAGAGGGTTTACCCATCGGCCCACTTAGCCAGAGTTCAAGAGGTCAAAAGCGTCTCAAACTTAATATCAAATAAGTTCGGAGTAACCGAATCTTATTCCTTCGGGAATAAAGTTATTCGGAAGTACCGACAAGATTTGGCAATGGGCAAACTTTTTGCCGCTCAACAGGCTTCATTCAAGGACGGAATGGGGGAATATTCGATGGAAATGGGCAAAGCCTTATGATATAGCCTTTTAGTTTAACTAAGCACGAATATGTTAATAGTTGAACTTGATAATTAAGGGTTTGAATATTAATCATAATAATACAACTACAACAATAAACATCCTTTATGTGATTAAAAATATATATAATTACAATTACGAGAATTAGAATTGCGACCTAACCTCTAGAGAAGTAATAATATCAACTAATATTATATCATCTGTGGCACTTTTATACGTCCCCGTAACTATAAAGTATACCAGACAATAATCGCAAAGATGTACATAAAAACTGCCATCCATAGAGAACCAACTCAAAACCTACAATATTTTGCCTCCAACCACTAATGTACAATATACTATCAACAATAATAACTATTAGACAATATACTAACAATAACTATCAGTTACTCTCCTGTTACATATCCCTTTCATATATCTACAAGCCATTCGATAAACTATACCAACTCCTTGCGCGAAACTTTATAAACTTTCTCTCTAGCTCCATTACCTATAAAGATAAAACTAAACTGTCCATCAAAACCTGAAGGGGGCGTGCTAATCTTACAGCAGTTTGCAGCATCCATTAAAGTTAAGATGTGTTCCCAGCCCTCTTTCGAAAGGCGAGCTAGTTGGCAACTTTCAAGATGCCTGCATAAGTTTATCCAATATTTACGAGTATTATGATCTTCGTGCGGACCTTTTGACAAAACGCGTGGAATGATAATTGATATTACTTGCGAACTGTAGTGGATGGACTACTGACAAAAATACTGAGTGGGTTTAGATTAGATCAAAAGGATATCCGATTTCATACTATTAATGTAGCAAACAATTAGATGATAAAACGATAAACTACAATTAGGGTAGTCAAGCGTACAAGTGACCATCTCCGAAACTGCGGAGTAAGTGATTCAGTTATTACTTATTACCACATATTATCATTAAATATTCATATATAAATAGTCTTATTAGCATACATATAAGTCAGCTTCCAACGTTATAAGCCGTGTTGCCATTTACAATCACTGACGTTAAGTATTACTACATATTCCGAGGTAAAGGTAGGTTTCCACGAAATGTTTTGCCTCAGCGTAGCAGTGGTGCATTTAGCAAATTTATTTTGCAACTACAGCTAACAGTTATCCATATAATATATGATACTGTTACGCGAAGACTCCTTTAGAGTTAACTTCCCAGAAACCAACGGCAGCTTTTATAGAATTTGAGTAGCAAGTCTTGCTATTGGAAATGTGATCGTTTCGACTTATTCGGGTAACCTGCTTGTTTTAACTCTAGAATAAGCAATTTCAGACAACATTTTAAAGAGAACTTATATAATGCTTATAACATTTATAAATCCAACTAACTACGGACAACAATTGCATCGGTTACGAAGACGTATTGTGACCTGAGATTTTCAATCAATCATTCGTTCAGTATTATTTCATCATTTTGTAATATGCGTATATTATGTAATAATATACAACGTCCCGAGAGACATGAAAACCAGCTGTCGTGGTTTGTACATACACTAAAATAAGAACGCGATGCAGTAATAAGCTTGTACTACCTTCTACTTATTTTAAGGTGGGAACCGATATTACACGGTGAATGTTATTTCTACTGATTTTGGAGTAATAAAAGCAAATTTTAATTATACTATCTTTCATACATCATATCATGTACGGTGACAAACTCAAGCACCCAGTTTCCACAGCGTAAGAAACAATAACAATCAAAACGTCTTGTTTCCAAGTGGGCAAAAAGTTGGAAACAACTGCTTCAAGTTATATTGCACTTTGGCTTGGTCACGTACTTTACATAGCGAAACTTGAACGGAAATGCACATATATAATACTACTAGAAGACAAAAGACAAACGCGTTCACGACCATTAACCCTTGCGGGATAGTCATTGTAGGTGTCCATCTCTGCAATTTCAAAGTTAGTAATTCTAAGGACAGCTCGCACCTACGTGGTAAGCTACATCGCCATTTACAAGCACTAACTATTACCTGTTCGAGGAACAGGTAGGTTTCCTCACGATGTTTTCCCTCACAGTAGACTCGACATTTCGTAAATTTGTTATGTTGATGAAACTGGTACAAGTTGTAATGAGTTTGGATGTGTATGGAATGATTTATTTGTTCTATTTAAATTAAGTACATAAATACAGTTTTATAGAAACATAATTTATTTGACACATTCCCATTAACTCATAGTAGGTAATCATATTACCTGTGCTATAATATTGAATGTATGATGATTGATGATTTAGGCTAGAATTATAAGAAATAGGACTGAGTACTTTAAATATATGGAGATTCAAATTCTGTTCATTCAAATTGGTGTGTTTCTTAAATATAATTAATAATATAGTTTTATACTTTCAAATAAAAAAGTAAACTTAAGAAATAAAATATAAAAGGGTAGTTATGTATGTTTTATTGTATTGTTGGCGATTCTAAGGCATCTTTTCTTGAAGACTCCTGTCAAATATTTATGAGTGGTGCAAATAAGACGCTTAGAGAGTGGCACGAACGGAAATTGAATCCTTTGCCTGTCCACTCACTGAATTTCTAAATGACATGCCAATGCCGTGACAGCGGTTTGTATTTCGAATTATATTTTTTGACACTTATTCTATTTTCAGCATAGACCCGATTTGACTGATATTTTGCAAAGAAATATACGTGTTTATTTCTTTTAGACACCGATAGCCATGACCAATGCATACATACACAAAACGCCTGATTCCCTATATAGGGATAGGCAGAGATTACGGACCAATGCCATAAATATTATCACACTCTCTCATCATTCTCGGTAAGCTAAGTTAAGCCAAGTGGACAAAATAACTTATGCCACTGCTATTTAGAGAATTTTACAATTGTGTATATGACTTATATTGTTACTCTGCATATTATATTTTTTCAGTAGATACACATCTTTTTAATGCCTCTTATCTTCCTAAATATATTAATTACGACTATATTTACCAGTTCCAATTCCCCAGAATAAACTAGCACTGAACGAACTCAAAATTAAAACCGTAGTCGCAATGCCAGTGTTTCCGTTCGACGTTAGCAAACAGCTACAGTTTACGATGTGGTCTGCAAACCAAACCACGGCGGCCCGCCTCCACCAATATTTGCTTAATCAAAACAAGTGAAATACTCGGATCTAGCGTGAATCGGAGGACTTTTATCCATAACCATTGCTTGGGATTTGGGCGGATAGTCAGCATATGATATTAGCAGACAAACAAAGACAAACGCGTTCACAACTATAAACCTTGTGGGGTAGTTGAAGGTTCAGGTGTCCATCTCCGCAATTGCAAAGGTAGTAATTCTATGGCCACCTCGAACCCACGTGTTGAACAGATAATCAGTACTCAATGTGACAGGTGGTAAGCCATGTCGCTATTTTCAAGCACTTACTATTACCTGTTTGGGGAACAGATAGGTTTCCTCACAATGTTTTCCTTCACCGTGGTATTCACCGTAGCAATATAAACAATATCCCAGATCGTTGTAGTCAGCATGTATATCGGGGTAAAGTTTATATGCTGACTATAGGGGAAACTATTTGGTTAACGACCTGTTTGTGCTGAGGGTGCGGTGAAAAATAGGTTTCGGGTTGCCATAGAATACTAATTACACTAATTTTGGACATATACCGTGAACCTCTGACTAAGATTAATGCAAATATTTTAGTAGTTTAAGCTGTAGGAGTAAAAACTATATTTTCTTTTGTAAGTTATAACTGACAACGTTACATCTATTGATAAATCAGCACACTTTTATCCCCATGTACATATGTATCTAAACATATGCATGTACATATTCATCGTTTCCGTTAATGTTCCTTGTAGAGAATTCAAAGGATTAAAAGACATCCGAAATTCTGTAATAACTGGTGTATCAACGTGTATTCGTAACAATAGCTACATCAACCGAAATCAAGTAATAATCGTGTGTCTATGTGTATCCGAAACACTCACTTCATAAAATCCACGTATCAACGTATCCTACACTAAATGTGACCTCACCGTGTGATAAGCTTAGAATCTTTTTTATTCTTTTAAATATTTAGATCTCTTTTAGCCCTTTGAATATTCAGTTCTCTTACGTTTTTCTCGAGTATAAATACAAACGAGCGTCCGATCCAAACAATAGACAGATACATAGATATAGTACATAAAAACAGATAGATATACGATGTTTTCCCTCATCCCATCAGCAAGAAAAGTAAATAACGGACTACTAAGTAACTCATTTCGAACTCCAATGGCCTTTTATCCTTGTTCTTAGAGAGTGAGCACATCCTCTCGCCTATGGCATCACTGCAGGGCTTACTTGCGCTTTATTGCTTCTAAAATACCTACTAGGCTATCGAATAGATGAGATATAGGGCATGATATAAAGAGGCAGTGTTCTTCCTCTATGATCTTTTGGACCGATGGCAGGATAGTAAGAAAAGTTTCTTTGTATTGTTGGTTAGAGATTGAAAATAATGCAGTAAAATGGTTTTTTTAAATAAAATATGTTTTTTTTATCATTACATCATATCAACTAGGCGAGAACTGTTGTCTGAACTAGGACCAAAGGTCCTGTATCTCAGAGCACCAGGTGCCCCCTTACAGACAAGTTAAGTTTGGTTTGGTTTGGTTATTATACCTGGAATATATTAATGTAGCTGCCGTTCTTCCCCGCATATCGTAGGAAGTGACTAAAGGACTAGGGGTAAATAGAATCTATTGGGTCATGGGCTAGCTACCTGTCACCAATGTTCCATTATAACATTGCAAGACCAAAATTCAAGCTAAAAAGTGACCTAGGAGATAATATTAAGGCCCGAAAGGTATTAAGGGACGTGAATGTATATTATTATCTAATTAATTGTGTTTGTAATTAAGGAATTGACTGCAAATCCTTTTCAAACACAGAACGATTTGTAAATATTTGAAATGGTAGACGAAATTCAAAGTTAAATAGATATAACGTCACATTGAGCATAATCAGTTAAAACGTATAATTGCACAAAAAATACCTAATATAATTGCTAGCCTTTTCCTACAGTATTCTTAAAAGATGGCCTCTAATTACACTGTTATTAAAGTCAACAGGAACAAGATTGTTAGTCTTATCTTTCTCTCACAATATACAGAGAACCACCAAACACAATTTATAATAACTACATTGAACAGCAGAATTGCTACTTTATCACATTCTATTCAAGTCCGCTCCATAATTTACCCATTAAAATGGAGAAAAGGATGACAAGAACATCCAATAGATGGCGCTATTACACTTACAATGCCCGTTTCCGATAATTGTATTCATTTGTACGTACAAAACGTAATTTCGTGAACGTAAATCTGTTATTTCGAAAAGAAGAGAATTGGGTCGGGCTGAAATATGCTCCGCCGTGAAATTACGCGAACGGAAATTATAAGAGAGAAAACACAAAGCAACCAAATGTTCTGATTTATTATTCCGCGTTGGGTTGCTAAATGTAGGTGCTTATAGTACATTGATAAAATGAGCACGCGAAAACAAGTATCCAAGAGTAATCGGGTTTAAGCTTAATTATTTCAACTGTAGATAAATTAAATAGAAGCTAATGCTTGAGCATTAATGGAACATATGAGTTCTGTGCTACGTACAAATGGAATGTATTAAAATATGGGCTAGGAACCTCTCTTTATAAATACTATTACAATACCGTGACCGAGAAGAAAATATGAATATAATATATACATATTTTCTTCTTGGTCATGGTAGTGTAATGGCATTGATATTATCTAAGTTTGACACCGAGATAGATTGAAGAATGTGACGAAATGTGTTTATATTAGCATAGTATAGTATTTCAAAAGTAACTAATACTCGAATATTTGTATATAACTAAAAACCAAAATTACAACAGTTTGAGACAGTTTCGTCGTAGGAAAGAAATCACACTTCATTTCTCTTCCCGTGATTAAAAACCTGAAGCGTCTGAATAAACAGCCAACGTTGAAGAAATAGTGAAAAACCGATAACTATCTTTTCATTTTCCGTTTCCCTCCTTGGAGATACAAAAAAATGCTTTAAACACCTCTCAAGTTGCATAAAAATATGCATCCGTTAACGGCCACTCTAATCTGAAAATAAGATATCAAGGAGACGAAGCGAAATTGAATTTTATTTCGTTTGAATAGAGTCGAGTGTTGAAACTTAGACACGCGACAGAGACTTTCAATAGAAACGTCATTTATGCTCTTTTATGAATCTGTGAACGAATTGCAATGAAAATGGAGGGATTTGCTCCTTATGCTGCTCTCGAATGAAAGTTTTTCAACTACTCTGTGATGTTGAATACGATTATATTCATATGGATTGGAGAATTTCCGTTGTTGATTTTATGTGGGCGTTTGCATGAAACAGGGTTGTTTCGATCTCTTGATTACTTGTTTATAACCCTATTATTCCGGTTATGGGTTTACAACATTGGACCCGAAAACTAAAGTGATTAATATTACACGACAACATAAAATATTCAGGGCAGTATATTATGAGTTCTAGGAATGTGAACAATATTAAAATAAACGTTTTCCACACATATTATTGATGTAATATTAATCAGCTTGTGGCAACTTGAAGCATACTCTTTGCCAAACAGTTAAACACTACCAAGTCATGACGAATTTAATAGAAAATATAGGGCTCAGGTTGCTAACCCATTGCCTAATAAATTCCAATTACCTATACTAGACATGTTACTAAGAAATTCAACCAGTTAGCTTTCTACAAACGTACTAGCTTAACGCGGGTCAACGAGTCAATAACAAATCAATACCAACATGAATTTTTCCATAACCAGTATTGTCTGTGTAAATGAAAAGATAATTTGTACCCTAAACACAATGTAGTCATTACTACTACGTTCAATTGTACAATAGAATATTCTATGAAACAATTAAAAAGTCATTAGGGGTGACATCACTTAAACACCGTTTCGTTACTAATTGTATCACGTCTAACGTCTTCAAAGGGATAGATAGAATGCAAGGATATAAAAGTCTAAATTCCTTTCAACACTATCATTAGATAGTTGACCATTCAAAGCCCATGTTAAGTGTTAAGTTTAGACACAATTAAAGATATCAAAATTTTCCGCATCTTACATGATAAGCAACAAATTGTTTGTTCTTTTCAATTTTACTGACACAAGACAATCGGTATTAGCAAGATAGTTAGATAGATTCAATGGTTATTCAAGAATACTAGAGATACTTGTAGGTAGGTTTCCCAACGATGTTATCCATCACCAAATCCCACAGGGTATTCAGATGGTCAAGCATCCAAATACTCAACCACGCTCTGTTGCTTAACTTTAGTGATTGAGCTAAGAGCAATGACTCAACTGATACGTAAGTTAGTCTTACATTGTTTTGTGATTATCATTAGTAATTATGTATTAACTGTTACTTAACTTATGAATTTATGTTTCAAAAACGTACATCAAAAATCCTTGAACGCCCAAACGAAAGAATCCGTAGAAAAGAGTAAAGAATCGTTACATTTTGTCTGTTATTGGCAATTTAATTAAGTCAAATTGGTAATAACGGGCATACTATCAACACAACACAACCAAATTTGAATTTCCTTTAAAATAAGCCTAGTCTATTCTTAACTGTAGCCCTTGTCCCCTAACCCAAGTCCCTTAACCACCTCTTACATTTAGATGAACAAACTAAGGAGCATCATGTAGCTGTATATCAGACAATTCAATAAGCCGCCAATTTTACGAGCGCGGCTTTCTCCCGGATCACGTTCTCACAATGTTTTACGCTCGTTTCGGGAACAGATAACTGTGTTTTATTCCTGTAGGATTTGATGTCGGAACTCGCTTTTTAAAGGCGTCTTACGCCTCTTTATATCTCTTCTGTTCGGCACTTACACGGGTCTTAATCTTCTTTTATAGTTTTAGTTACACGGAGATGGAGTTACGACTTTGTATTTGATATATACGATATATCGAGATTCGGGTGAACGTGGTACATATTATAGTTTTAAGAGATTCGCGATTCATACTCATGATTAATAATTAACGGGACTTATCGCGTAAGTACAGCGCAGTGATGGTAGTCGGAGAAGAATCTGACAGAACACTGCGCTGGAGGCGAAGAAATATGAATCGTCAGTCTGCCCGTGACCATGGCTACTGCAACGTAGCCGAAACGTCGGGTTAATAAAGGTAATTTTATTATATTATATAAACTTACGCGATAAGTCCCATTAATTATTAATCGTGGTACATATTGTAGAGATTACAGTTTTTCTCTCAATTATAGTTACGATTAATCGTTACAGGCAATGTTATAAATAAATAATAGTCTAAAGAAAGTATGCTAATTTACTATTAACAAATATCACAATAAAGTTTGTATTCTCATGTTAATTAGGAATTTGATTATTTGTACAAAGCTGCCATCTTCCACATATGTTATTAGATGCAAATAAATGACAAGGTTAGACATAGTTATATTTGAGCTATAAGATAGCCATCGTCACCATGATATTCCTAAATTGAATATAGTTTGGTCCACTACATCCTAAATGCTAAAGCATAAGGCTAAATGTAACGAAAACTTATTTCCTTTAGGCGATTAAGGACAACAGTTGTAAGTTGCCATCAAGAATAGATTAGCCAGTCAAGCCTATGTAATATTTAAGCGTTACGACTGGTTCTTCGTGTATTCAGTTTTTATTCACCACACAGTATATACATGTAGAACTTGGCGTCTTTTCATCAGAGAGTCAAACTAAAGAGGAATCCTAATTTTATTTCACATGTGTTGATCACAAAACCAGGAATCTTCATTATTGTCACTACTATTATTCTCTGTAACTCTTCTCAGTATCACAGATAATATAATATAATCATAACTTTACTATTATTACGTATCCTAAAATATATTAGGAATCCCTGTGTTTTCAATAAATTATCTACAATAGACTCTATCCCCAAAGCCTAACCTATTCAGTGCGTAATATGTATATTATGTGCGTAACCTATTCAGGACCAAATAGAATTTGGGCATCTGCAAACTATGTTTCAACAGTTAATACTATTCCATTGTAAACTAAATGATTGGGCCCATTGATTCTCATCCTTATGGCAGATCGTGAGGGGTCTCTCAAACTTTACTGCGCTGTAAACCGAAGGAGATATAGGCATCTTAAATGACCCCATTAGCATTGTATTACAGACCCCCTATTTTATGAATGTTCGGCGTGACCTTCGCTTCCCTGAAGGTGATTATTATGTGCCTACATGATTGAATAGAGGATTTGAATGGATACTAAGGGTTATGTTGAAGAACAATAAGGTTGATGACGACAATGGCGCATGTACTTATACTAGTAATACATTATTACAAAGCTTAAGCATAATGTTTTGAATTCAGTAGTAATTTTAACGGTGCGGGAAAACACGGGAAACCAGCGTATCCTTCGGAATAGGTAATAGCCAGTATAGTTACTGTTTTGAGTGGCTCACACCTAATATGCCTTCGAAATTTTGGATATGGGCAGTTAAGCCTATGACTATCCCGCCACAATAAGAATGTATGTAATTTTAAGATTTGACAGTATTCCAAAGGTCATGTCATTGGTCCTAAGGTCATGGTCTACTAGCTACTCTATCTATCACTATAGCTAGAAAGCTACTATTAAGTGCCGCTTTATTCTATAATCATACTGTTTAATTATTCTCGCTTGTCACACTGGCTAATAGTGTTTGCCTGTCACTTAGAGTAGTGCGACAGCTGAGAAAAATAAACAATTATAGACCAAGTAGAGGCTATTTTGAAGAAGCAAATTTAAAAGATCTTTTTTATACGAATCATCGTACCATACTAAATGGGACGCAAATATATACAAAATTACTGGCTTTACTGTCTAACATATGGTAAAAGGTGACGAAGAGACATATCATATCCCTGATAGTAATGGTAAAAGTGACCAAGGAGATCTTGCATATTTGAGGTTCGTCTTACCGAAAGAATAGACATATGTGAATATATGTACGAGCTTTTAATGTGACCATTTTACTAAAGCATATAACATACGAGCATAAAGCTAAGTTAAAGAAATAGAAACTTTTTATGTAAATGTAATTAAAATAATATAACGTAAATTTAATAATATATTTTTTAATGTAATTTAATGTATAAGAAACTAGTTACTATATATTTATAGTAGCTAGTTTCTTAAACATTCTACGCTATCCCTGAGGTGTCAAACTTAATAGAGACTTATAACCTAGACTAGACTTATGAACAAGAAAATACAATCTTTATATTTATTTCCCGATCTGGTCCAGACGGAAAATGATTGATCTATCCAGGCCCATGTCTTGAATAAACTAAAACTACTTTCCTTTGTTCTCGGTACTTTGTAAAGTAATATATAAATCATTATTATACCTACCTACTGAATCCATCCTTTCCGAAGTCTACTTTAGACTTTTTAAAAGGGTACTGTAATAAAATAGAGGTCGTATTTATTTACAAAAACTAAACATTAATTAAGTCGAGTGAACTAAATTAAGTCACATACATATTTAACTCCAAACCTAACCAAACCAAACGCAAAAGTTTGTGCTTCTTTATAGTATACCTACTCTTGACTTATAATAGACATGACGATGTTAAAACACCATTAACCTTGGTAAATGTGAAATAAGGGTATCAGACCTACCCTAAAAACGAAACATATGTACATAATGATTAAAAACTTAGAAGATCTTATACGATAGAAGTTCTCATGCAATCTGAATAAAACATACGCAGCAAGTTTCACATACTAAATTCAAACAAGACGCCAACTCGGGTCCCTTGAGAGTTTATTGCAAATTGTTGTCATATTATCAAGAAGTATACACTGTTGGAGGAAACTTTTTATAGACCAAGCGCTGATAGACGTTTTTCTTATAAATATTCATTTTATTACAATATACATACATATATTTATGCCTCTACGTCCCTGACGGAATAGGCAAAGACTATCGATCGCCACCTGGAACGATCCTGACAAAACTGTAGTGCTTCACTTTCGATATACATTGATATTCTCAGTTTTTGTAGAGAAGTATATAGAAATTTAATGAGCATTACTATATGAACTTTGCAATAACATTTCACCACCAGAAAGTGTTAAGTAGATGGTCAACACCCTAATGTGGTAAATACTAATTGTTACCTATTCCGTGAAAAACGTATTCGTAGTACGGACGCATGTTTTTTTTGGAAAACTTTCTGAATCGTCACCTACGGCTATTCGCAGAACTGTGCTGGTCTCAACATTGACTTATGGTAGCGAACTTTGAGTATGGCATAAAAACCATGATAGTAGAATAAATACCGAATCAAACTCTACCACGAAAGGCAGCTAGTTGTATTTGGAAATTCCAACTTTTACAAGATCTGTTTCAGTCTACGTTCACCCTACTCTTGGTCTACATCCCTAGCTTTCAATTAAACTTTAAACAGTTTACAAAACTCTGAGTACACTTCAATCTTTCTAAACTCGGAGGTTAGCGATCCTTTCAACTTTAAACTGGTACTGTTCATTTAGTTTTTTTCAATCTCCTGCCACTGTTAAAGCACATACACTGTAATCTAGAATTCTAGGTTAGGAGCTAGAAATAAGTTTTATTTTAATGTCATGCATCTAATCATGGTATACAAACCACGTTCGTTTCATCTAAGATGGACATAACCCTATAATTTATTAGGTAAATGTAAATATACATTTTGATGTACCGATTAACATCGAGGTTAGTCTTCTTTGAATGCCATATGCCAGACAAAAATATGATCATTAAACCATCTAACTAAACTCAGCTCCATATAAGAAAACATTACATGCAAATTAAATGGAAACACAAACAGGATATCTTCACGCGACTTCAAGTAAGTAACGCGTGACGTAAGCTAAAAACAAACGAATTACCGGTAAGTACGCATTTGAGAACAGGACCATTTCATTAGGTAAAAGGTTTTGGTGGTTGGGTTTACTTGTCAACGTCCGCACTCTCACTTATTCTTATTCCATACAGTATTGGTATTAGTAGTGACATCTAGTGTTGGTGTCGAACAAAAAGAAAGCAAAGTAACTGCCTTCCTTACGTATATATGTTATGTTATACGATACAGAGACGATTTACAACTATATCGTTAAAAGAGTTGGTAGGGCAATGAGCTAGCGATCTGTCATCAATACCTACAATATAGAATAGGATAAATAAACCTTTAAAAAGCACGATATATGTTTGTAAAAGGAGCGTAAATCTAATGCGTATCTATATGAAAAACAAAAAAACATGTTGACTGCGCATTAAGGAAAAATGCGATCCGCTAACTTATTCAAGTTATTTATGTCGACGATAATGTTGGGGAAATCTCTGCGTATATCATTCTACCAACTCACCCCTTTCCCTAACAATAATATACGGTTTTAGCACAACCAACAAACAATAGATATTGCGAAGTTATCGCAAAACAAGTAGAGGAAAAGAATTGATCAAAATAATACTATCCCTACAAAGGTAGCCATAGATTTGTTTTTGTCCTGTTAATCCTTGCGCATAATCTCTAGGAATAGGTATTACATAATAACAAATGATTTTTCATAAAAACTGTCAGGTCTATATCAGAAATTACGAAGTTTATTTCTATGGCCACCTCGAACTCATGGTTAATCAGATAGTCAGTACTCAATGGGACTGCTGATAACCCGTGTCATCATTAAGTATTGCCTGATGATATACGAGAACATATAAGACATTCATTTGAGTTATACTTGCATAAATCCATACATACATATATATTCATGCGTCTACTTCTCAACAAGAGAAATATGTTAATACTGACAAATCTTTTTTGGCTCAATAACATGCCTCCCATGTATGACCTTCTATACTTCACGCCTAACCTAACTTAAAAAGAACACCTTAGCAATGGAATCTAAGTGTAGCTTAAATTATATAATATATTGGAAGTAAACCTAAGACAGCTCGTTACATGGTACAAAAATTCAAAGCTCCACGAGACAGTATATTATAATTCAGATTATGTAACTAAGGTCGCGCAATCTGAAATTTCATCGATCATAAATAAACACAAATGATTGAGATAATCTTTGTTATAGCTTGTTTTATCGGCCATTCCATTTCAGAATGAATTTGTTTTTAAAGCCCACCCTACACCGTGGAGAATTCAATAAAATTGGTTAGCTCACGATAAAACGGCGAGGATTTTATAACCGGATCGTTCATAATTTTCCTAATATGATACAGGTACTGCGATCTTAAAGGGAGTCGTTTTAACCATTTTTATAGATTGTTTGTTATGTTATATGCTGAGCTGGGACTAGGTTTGAATGGAACCAGCTACCTTCCAGAATGTAGTTAAAGGTGACTAAAGGACTAGTGGTTATATAGATCTTTATGTAGAGGGGGCAAACTCGTACTTATATTCTATTTCTATACATATCTTATCAATATACGAAATATATCCGCAATAGCATTTAATTTCTACCTATACATTAGAGACACATATACATATTTAAAGAATTAATTAACCAGGTTAATTAACGAGTATAATCCATTAGAGAACAGTCAGTGGTTCATAAAAAAATAAAACAAAAATTTTTAACACGATTATTATTCATCACAGAGCAGTTACTTTACCAGTGCCTGCATACAATCAACCAGAGACAATAAGTCTGCTCTGTTTACGCGACGAGATATTCCTCTTAATACTTTGTCACCAAGGTAATGTAATTGGAAACCTGGCTTACCTGAGAAGCCCATTTTTCAGGAAAAAATATTACCTTAATCGCCGTTTCGCCACTAAGCAATTTGCTTAGGAGAAACCCGAGTGTCCTTTCGAAATAATGCTGGGAGGGAATTTACTCCCTTAATTCTCTTATCGGAGTTAACACGCGTCATTGTCGAGTGATAGGGATAGTTCGTATTATTATAGTAGTAGTATAGTATTATTATAGTACAGTATGTAGATTAATAATTGTTGTCGGGGTGAATGAAATTTTGGAGCAGAATATATGTAAGAAAGAAAATGTTATTTGGCATAAAAATGGAAAACCGAATTAGACTCCTATCTCCTAATCACCTTTTTAAATGTCGCCGTATACATTATAATGATACACAGAATAGATCAGTAAGTTATATGGTTCTGTATTCAAGATAATACGCCATAGAATGTATCTTTAATATTTTAACATTTAACATATTGCATGTACCTTTATAGGAAACCCATCTTTTAATCACCTAGTGGTATTTTCATTGAATGGCATGAGCCTTCACTTATAATTAGTACAATTCAGTATTTATACCAATAATGGACTCATCATTGATCTAGTTAGGTCCTGTCTGATTAAATATGTTTTAATGTATTACCATTTTTGCTATAGATCATCGTCAATCAAACACATGTACAACTTTGCGACAGCCTTCGACAAGACACACCAAAACAAGAAAAGCCTATCTATCAACAACAGAGTAAGCCTAACTTTACTCCGTGTCTTTTAAACCAACTTTTCGACAATGAAGCTTAGCTCCCCTGAATATTTAGTGTAGCGGTACCGTCTTTACACGTTTTTGGTTACAAATTCGCCTCCAGAGACTGAGGCAACTCCAAAGTAAAAAAGTCTGGCCGAAAAATACGAATGATTTGGTGAAACTTCGGAAAGAGAGTTCAATTATGCCTCCCAGTTCTCCGCACTGAATAACGGTCTAAGTCGCCCTTTATATAGCAAAATGGTCACCATTTTTCTTTTCAACTGCTGTAAAAGTGATATCAAACTTTTTTCTTCTGTGAGTCAGTGCCTTTATATAGTCGTTTGTTTCCAGGTTGCAAGTTTTTTCTGTAGGTTATATAATAACGTAAAAGAAAAGGTAATATTATTATTACATGGTAATATACAGTTCATTAAACTGTTATAAAAAATAAGAAATTGGTTGCTAACTAGCTACTTTTGAAACTATCAGACATTTTGTCCTCTTTATGAATAACTTATACCGAAACAATGCACCAATATTTAATTAAATTTCAGGTAAATACGAGTATGTAAAGCTTTTAATATTAACCAAAAAACTTTACATACTCGTATTTACCTGAAATTTAATTAAATATTGGTGCATTGTTTCGGTATAAGTTATTCATAAAGAGGACAAAATGTCTGATAGTTTCAAAAGTAGCTAGTTAGCAACCAATTTCTTATTTTTTATAACAGTTTAATGAACTGTATATTACCATGTAATAATAATATTACCTTTTCTTTTACGTTATTATATAACCTACAGAAAAAACTTGCAACCTGGAAACAAACGACTATATAAAGGCACTGATTCACAGAAGAAAAAAGTTTGATATCACTTTTACAGCAGTTGAAAAGAAAAATGGTGACCATTTTGCTATATAAAGGGCGACTTAGACCGTTATTCAGTGCGGAGAACTGGGAGGCATAATTGAACTCTCTTTCCGAAGTTTCACCAAATCATTCGTATTTTTCGGCCAGACTTTTTTACTTTGGAGTTGCCTCAGTCTCTGGAGGCGAATTTGTAACCAAAAACGTGTAAAGACGGTACCGCTACACTAAATATTCAGGGGAGCTAAGCTTCATTGTCGAAAAGTTGGTTTAAAAGACACGGAGTAAAGTTAGGCTTACTCTGTTGTTGATAGATAGACTTTTCTTGTTTTGGTGTGTCTTGTCGAAGGCTGTCGCAAAGTTGTACATGTGTTTGATTGACGATGATCTATAGCAAAAATGGTAATACATTAAAACATATTTAATCAGACAGGACCTAACTAGATCAATGATGAGTCCATTATTGGTATAAATACTGAATTGTACTAATTATAAGTGAAGGCTCATGCCATTCAATGAAAATACCACTAGGTGATTAAAAGATGGGTTTCCTATAAAGGTACATGCAATATGTTAAATGTTAAAATATTAAAGATACATTCTATGGCGTATTATCTTGAATACAGAACCATATAACTTACTGATCTATTCTGTGCATTATAATGTATACGGCGACATTTAAAAAGGTGATAAGGAGATAGGAGTCTAATTCGGTTTTCCATTTTTATGCCAAATAACATTTTCTTTCTTACATATATTCTGCTCCAAAATTTCATTCACCCCGACAACAATTATTAATCTACATACTGTACTATAATAATACTATACTACTACTATAATAATACGAACTATCCCTATCACTAGACAATGACGCGTGTTAACTCCGATAAGAGAATTAAGGGAGTAAATTCCCTCCCAGCATTATTTCGAAAGGACACTCGGGTTTCTCCTAAGCAAATTGCTTAGTGGCGAAACGGCGATTAAGGTAATATTTTTTCCTGAAAAATGGGCTTCTCAGGTAAGCCAGGTTTCCAATTACATTACCTTGGTGACAAAGTATTAAGAGGAATATCTCGTCGCGTAAACAGAGCAGACTTATTGTCTCTGGTTGATTGTATGCAGGCACTGGTAAAGTAACTGCTCTGTGATGAATAATAATCGTGTTAAAAATTTTTGTTTTATTTTTTTATGAACCACTGACTGTTCTCTAATGGATTATACTCGTTAATTAACCTGGTTAATTAATTCTTTAAATATGTATATGTGTCTCTAATGTATAGGTAGAAACTAAATGCTATTGCGGATATATTTCGTATATTGATAAGATATGTATAGAAATAGAATATAAGTACGAGTTTGCCCCTCTACATAAAGATCTATATAACCACTAGTCCTTTAGTCACCTTTAACTACATTCTGGAAGGTAGCTGGTTCCATTCAAACCTAGTCCCAGCTCAGCATATAACATAACAAACAATCTATAAAAATGGTAAAACGACTCCCTTTAAGATCGCAGTACCTGTATCATATTAGGAAAATTATGAACGATCCGGTTATAAAATCCTCGCCGTTTTATCGTGAGCTAACCAATTTTATTGAATTCTCCACGGTGTAGGGTGGGCTTTAAAAACAAATTCATTCTGAAATGGAATGGCCGATAAAACAAGCTATAACAAAGATTATCTCAATCATTTGTGTTTATTTATGATCGATGAAATTTCAGATTGCGCGACCTTAGTTACATAATCTGAATTATAATATACTGTCTCGTGGAGCTTTGAATTTTTGTACTATGTAACGAGCTGTCTTAGGTTTACTTCCAACATATCATATAATTTAAGCTACACTTAGATTCCATTGCTAAGGTGTTCTTTTTAAGTTAGGTTAGGCGTGAAGTATAGAAGGTCATCCATGGTATGCATGCTATTGAAGCAAGAAAGATTTGTCAGTATTAACATATTTCTCTCATTGAGAAGTAGAGGCATTAATATATATATATATATATATATATGTATGGATTTATGCAAGTATAATTCAAATGAATGTCTTATATGTTCTCGTATATCATCAGGCAATACTTAATGATGACACGGGTTATCAGCAGTCCCATTGAGTACTGACTATCTGATTAACTATGAATTTTAGGTGGCTATAGAAATAAACTTCGTAATTTCTGATATAGACCTGACAGTTTTTATGAAAAATGATTTGTTATTATGTAATACCTATTCCTAGAGATTATGCGCAAGGATTAACAGGAAAAAACAAATCTATGGCTACCTTTGTAGGGATAGTAATATTTTGATCAATTCTTTTCCTCTACTTGTTTTGCGATAACTTCGCAATATCTATTGTTTGTTGGTTGTGCTAAAACCGTATATTATTGTTAGGGAAAGGGGTGAGTTAGTAGAATGATATACGCAGAGATTTCCCCAACATTATCGTCGACATAAATAACTTGAATAAGTTAGCGGATCGCATTTTTCCTTAATGCGCAGTCAACATGTTTTTTGTTTTTCATATAGATACGCATTAGATTTACGCTCCTTTTACAAACATATATCGTGCTTTTTTAAAGGTTTATTTATCCTATTCTATATTGTAGGTATTGATGACAGATCGCTAGCTCATTGCCCTACCAACTCTTTTAACGATATAGTTGTAAATCGTCTCTGTATCGTATAACATAACATATATACGTAAGGAAGGCAGTTACTTTGCTTTCTTTTTGTTCGACACCAACACTAGATGTCACTACTAATACCAATACTGTATGGAATAAGAATAAGTGAGAGTGCGGACGTTGACAAGTAAACCTAACCGCGAAAACCTTTTACCTAATGAAATGGTCCTGTTCTCAAATACGTACTTACTGGTAATTCGTTTGTTTTTAGCTTACGTCACGCGTTACTTACTTTACGTCGCGTGAAGGTATCCTGTTTGTGTTTTTATTTGAATGTAATGTTTTCTTGTAGCTAAGTTTAGTTAGATGGTTTAACGATCATATTTTCGCAATGCACCAATATTTAATTAAATTTCAGGTAAATACGAGTATGTAAAGTTTTTTGGTTAATATTAAAAGCTGTGCAAGACTTGACTATTGCTTTTTCCTTACATCGATATAAATATATCTAGTATCACCAAACTTCAACACTCCCAAGTTCTACAAAATACCACCAAATACCAAAGCACCTTAACACTTGTACTACGAAGCACGAATTCCGTAGCAACGTCAGATGGATACTACGTGCCGCATTTACCCGTAATTGATTTCAGGCCTTCATATGTCCTTATCCACCTGCTACGAATGACCTTTCCCCGGCTCCTAACGATAACATATAGCGGCTAGGATTACGAATTAAATGAAGTCATCTAGGCTGACATGTCTCCGACTAATTCGCTACGAAGGGACTTAGTTTACGACAGACATTAATATGAACTAGAGAAGGCTATTCAAAGATCGTGGTTAATAAAGTTTATACTCGTACATACTTGTATATACTCGTACATTAACGTCCCTTAATTTTAGATTGCACATTTATTCGATGGGGTTTTGATGTTGTTTGGAATATTGGTAACAGGTTGCTAGCCCATTCCCAATTCCCCTTCTACGTCATGCTGAAAAGAAACGCAGTTAGTTAGCATTTTTTACGTTCCACACAAGCACGGAAAAAATGTTTTGATTATAATCTCAAGTATTGATTACCCATTTATAGCACGATACGTATATTAACACTTAGGTAAATTAGCTGTTAAATTATTACTAAAGCAAATTAGATTAATATAAAAGCTGTTGAATAAATAATATACCCAAAATATTATTACATTAATTCATTATATCTTAGTGTGAATAGAATCTAAAGTTATTCTAAGAAATTTCAAATAGAATGTTTACAGATACGTTTTTATACAGACATTTTTATTCAACAATTATATTACCATAAATTACGTATCTATTTAATTTCAGTAGTACATTGAACTGCCTACTACCTGTCAAACCCCTCAATTCTAAGAATCTCCTCACCCCCATATAAACTACGTGACTCCAATATACATAACAACGGAGACCCAATAAAGAGTTTCATTACATGACTGCGTAATATTCCAAATGTAACAAGAGCCTTAGGACGGAGCCCCGTTGATATATTAAATTTTTCAGCCGCAGCCTTCGGCGTAATGGCCGCGGAGTGTGACGAAACACTTGCCTTAATGTGCCTACTTATTCTGTCTTAGACTTGAATGATACTGTCAATAAAGAGTACAGTACTTTTAGAATATTTTCTGAAGAATATACGCACGGAATATGGTAATCCTAACTATAATATTATGTCCTGTAAAGAAGAGTATAGGTTTATAATATTTTTAAGTGTTTGAGCTGCATACAGAGCTAAGCTTAATACAGAGAATTTCTATCTGTACCTTTAGGACTTTACAAACACATACAAATGACGGTTATACAAGTAACTTGTTGTATAAACAGAGGTTCATGTCTTATATTTCGCAGAGGTTTGGATAGAAAGAGGTATTGTATACTTAATAGGACGTTGAATGGCTACGATATGGACAAACTTATGTATTGTTTGTGTATCAAAATATGGAATTAGAGTGTACAATGTTTACATATATAGAATTCCAAAAGAGATCACCGTATAGTATCTGATTTATACATTTACAATAGTGTAAATATACAAGCTGAGCAGGAAAAACAGTGCTCTTACTCGTATTTAACATCATGACTAAGAAGACGTACCTACTTATAGTAAATAAAGACATTCCCCTTATCTCTTAGTCACTTCCAAACAAAACAGCTGCCCATGTTCCATTTAAGACTACAACTATCACTGGAAGGTTGTTGGACAAATGATAAATTAACCAGAGGGATTTCGTAAACAACCTCCCGCTCTCTGCGACACTAAATAAATTATTGGGCACGTGCAACCAAGTTTGACAATTATTTATATCTTAGTCAGTTTGTTACACGAGACAATATGACTAATGATAGTGGTTAGTTATTTGTGAGCGAAAAGAGACAGACTTGCTTAATGAATTCGTAGAACATAGATTTCAAGACTGAAATATTGTATATATAAATATAAAATCTGTATTGTATTGTATTCAATAGCTAAATAAAGTATCGTGCTATTTTATGAAAATGGCACTTATATAATACTGATCATATAATGTAAAAAAGTTACAATATATAAGTTTATTTACCAAAAGAGTCTTAATGTACTCAAGAATTTATAGTTAATTAGTTATTATATTTGTTACACACAAATTAGGTAATTCTCCAGTGAAACGTACGACATTGCCCAAATTAGCTAAGCACTTACTGAGATTCGTATTCGTACTTAAAGCTGAGTGGATTTTGGTATATCAATGTTTATTTGTATATACAACTATGAGTCTCAATGCTGTAATTATTAATAGACTCTTGGGACTTGAGAAGAGAAATCATATGATGATAAATGATCGATAGTATGTCAAATAATAACAACCGAAATTGAGTTTTTTAACATACAAAAACTTAAGCTCCAATTACATTACAGACAGAACTTGGTATTTTTTTCTACAACCTATTAACGTGTGAATTTCTTAACAATTTATTTTGATAATTAAAAAAAAAACATCTAGATAACCAATTTCATTTTATGTTAAACCCAAACTAGCTTAGGACAATAGAATAAAAAATGACAGCCTTCTGTTTTAATCCCACACATTTCCCTAGCTAAGCCAAGCTGGTCCTACAAAAAGAATCCTTTGATAGCATTATGTATTATGCATGACTATTTTACATTATAAACGAAAGCTACCTTCAGACTGGTACATGAGGGATCCATCGACATACTCGCTTCTAGAACTGATTTTCAGGGACTAAGATTTTATTTAGGATTGTGTGAATACCACGATAAAATAATGTATGTATATACGTATATGTAATATATATTGTATGTTTTGTAGCAAAACTTGTATTAATACACATCACCTAATTTCCTTATATAATAAGCAGAAATAAATAGGACAATATTCTATTTATATCGATCCTGAAAAATCACTCTCGCTTTATTAACAACGCTTTATTTACACCTTCTACGCCCGGTGGTTATAAGTACTTTCAAAATATCGTATATGAGACTGTCATGTCTTATTGGGTAGGTTGTAATGAAAACCTTTGCTTGTTGACTTTTACATACTATCTTACAGTAAGTTTTTACCTCACTGGGTTTAACCTTGAAGGTGACACATTCGCGCCAAAGCTCAAACACTCGAAGCCTTACTACGAACACCTGTTACTTCGTAGTTGCACCAAATTTTCGTAGAAAAACAAATTAGCTTGAGCCAAGCCGTTTTTACGAGATTTTTATTATTAAAATTAAAACAGTAAAAAAGTTTTAATTAGAAACAAAAGGGTGACATTACAAGTACCTTTATAAATTACAATCACTGAGGGATTAGAATGCCAGTGAAGCAATATTTGAAAATATATTTTAAGCCTTCCTCTTAATTGTAAACAAAATTCTTCGCCTCAAACCACTTCTATAGCATACCATTAAATTCCCTTTGCATATCAGCATAAATTGGTTTCGTAACCTTAATTAATGGAGTTGCGTGACAAAGTTGGAATTAAATGTGTGAGCCCGATCTCTATCACAACCAAATTCAAAGTTAGCATATGCATTTAAACTTAGCATTCAGGCTACACCTTATGTGGAGGGAGATAAGTTAATTTACACCCTTTCGTGATGACAACGATAACAAACTTTCAGTCCCAAGTGACCTGCTCGACACATTATCGTTAATCGTAAAATGTTTGGCTTCATGAGCCTTTTAAGCAGATTTTATGTGAATAAATCACGACCGATTTAACGAGTTTTCATAACCGTTTTATTAAAACTTTTTTGATTCTGAGCTTAAGTTATTTTTTAATAGAATTTTGGGTCAAACATTTTACTTATCTTAATGTAATCAAAACAATTGTTTTTTGTTAAAATGTACTGCTTATTACGAGTACCTATAAAAAAAATAATCAAGCGACCTCCCTGGCGCGATCCTATTATTACAAATGATTTTATCTGTATATGACAAGTATTATTTAAATATACGTTGACTAGTATCCTCAACACAAATCTCACATTAACTTAACAAGAGGCTAATTCACTTGGTGTATATAAAGTCCTAAATATAAAAATTATTGTTCTATACAATGTTTCCCTTGTCAAAAGTGACAGCTTAAGCTCTGAAGTTACCAAATAAAACAACCTCAATTTCGTGTGAGTACAGAGAACCCATTGTACCCAATCCCCCATCTGTGAGATAAAAACCGCTGAGCGAAGAGTGCAATTACCGTAATTGACTCTGTCAAAGAGTTTATAAGAGAGACGCTCGAGAACACTTCATTCTTGGAGAAAATGCTTCATACATAGTCTTTAAAATCGTTCGTTCATATAGTGCAAGACCGAATGACAGTGAACCCGTTCAGTTGACAACCGGTTAACAGGGGCCTCTACAAATGCTTTTTACCGCAAATGCAATTAAATATCAGATCAGTAATAGTCAGGTATAATATAGTCAGTAATAGTAGATCAGTAGAAGTAATACAAATTTCTCTTTAAAATGGCGTATCTTGTCACTTTTGCTAATCCACTACCAACTTGACACTATTACTGATCTTATGTTAGACTGATTTTTGCAGAAAACTTTGGGACTTTTAGACTTGGGCCCTGTTAAGTTGTCGCAGGCTTAATTTAACACAGTCTTAAGTACGTAAGTGTATAATACCCTTTAGAAACATACGATTTGGCCAATCTAGTATTAAACCTAAATAAGGTGATTGTAACATTAAACCTCTTCGGAGTATCCAAATGTTCAAACCAAATTAGTATCTATTTTTCACCTCATATTAAAAGATTATATTTAAAAGAAGTATCCTAATATTTTCAATATCAACATTGTTTAGGTACTTCCTAAGGCCTCGAGATAACCGGAATAGAATTAAATTCCTAAAGCAAAAGTATAATTGATACAAAAACATGGTGAATAAAGGAAAAATACACTTTACCCTTTTCAAGTTATTTATGTTCCCAATAATTTTGGCAACTCTCAGCGTTTATCATTCTACCAATTTCCTCTTTTTTATTTACAAAAAATACGACAGGTTTTGTGTTATTTATACGTAACTGGGACTTAAAAAAATACTAACTAGCTGCCATTCTTTCGACATGTCATGGGAGGCGACTAAGAGACTAGGGGTAAACGGAATAAATTGTTCGATGAGCTAGCAACTTGTCACTAATATTCCGGTTTACATGACGACCTTAATTTTCATGCTAAAATATGATTTACTATAGTGTTCCTGAAGTTCTATCTATTCCGAAAGACATCAAGGGACTTGAATGTATACGTATGTATGTAATTACTATAGAAGGCTATAAAAGTTACAGTTATCACCATAAGAGTTTTAGCCACATGAACATCATACTGTTAAACACACAATCAGTACCCATATAAGATTATTACCCTAATACAAGTAAGTCTTATTTCGTAGCCAGACACTGACTTAACCGATTCCGAGAAACAGGCGCGTTATTTTTACGTAAACATAAAAGAAGGCTGCTCTAGGAATGAACAGCCTATAACGCAGTAACGTTGGGCGTCGTAATAGGATTGTAGAGACGTTATACCCACGTGTGACTCGTAAAAGCAACGTCATTAGTCTAAATGGAAACAACTGTTCCACGAATAGTTATAAGCTATAATCACCGTTCGTAGCATAGGTTTACATTTGCGCTGTGCTAGGATTGCAGTTAAGTAATTAATATGTGATTTACTGGAATACGTTGTTTAATAGCTTTAGTTACTGCTAAACAATCTTTAGATCGATTAGAAAATAATTAACAAGGTACTTTTCGCCTTGGTTTTTCATAATTATGTAGGTATTATTATGTATACGTTGATTTCACAATAGGATCAATCAAATAGGACAATCGGTCATTTTTAAATTCTCACTTGGGAGCTGATAACCTAATAAAATATTGAACAACAGTTGATGGTATAATTTTAATATTAAGACACAACCAGTGTCAGACAAATGTTTTCACTTTCAATAAAATCAATTGAGTTTGAGTTTTATGCCAAAGAAAAAACTGAATCTGCATAAAATTGTCCTTATTTACATCGATTTACAATATTAATTACTAAGCGATCTAGTAAAGGGAGAAAATAGCATTATATTTAACCTTCAAATCATCATATATACATTCGTGCCTATACGTTCCCAACGGGATAGGCAGAGACTATCGATCGCCACCTGGAACGATCCTGACAAATCTCTCTTGCTTCACTCGCACCTATCACCATTCATCATGAATCTATGTAAAATAAGAGTCCATGACCAGGGCTAAGACCTTCACCATTCTATTTACTTAAATTCGTTCCTTACGCTTCCAGTGAGCATTAGCAATGGTATTTGGGTCCATTATCTCCACGTGTGAACCATAAAACGCAGCGTCATTACTCTAAATGGATAGACTATATTATCCTAGAATATCCTGAGTCGTCAGTGTAAATGATTTCCAGTCACGTTTGTATGGACTAGCTATTTGTCTTCAACTGTCTAACACTAAAGCCTCTCATATATTAAGCCTAAGGATGTACCCGTTCCTGTTAGGATGTAAGGGCTCCTAATTTTAACAATAAAGTTCTTTGAACTTGATGTGCTTGGTAGAAATTTAAATTTCATTTACTTACTTTATTCGAACCATGATACGTATTTCGATATTTTTTAATGATGATTTATTATTATCAATTATAAAGTGCTACCGTGTCACTTAACTATTATTTGTCACACTTTTTTATTTTATTACTTTTCCGGAGTTAGTGATTCTAGACCACATCAAAACTTCTATGATTTAACTAGATCACCCTAATGTAACAAATTTAAACCGTATGTAATAAAACCATCAAATATTAAGCACAAAAACAAACAATACTGTTCACAAAACTGACACAACTTATCACTAGAAACATAGTTTATATATGTTATTCTCACAACAAAAGGGTTAAGGTGATTCATCTTGTCGTGCAAAAAAAAAGTATAAATAGATCAGTCGATCCTGTCATCCAATGGGACGAAATTAAGGGACGTCGAAAGTAACTTTATTTACGGACAATAGACTCGTAACGTTTAATCAACTTGCTAATTGGTGCCATGTGTATCGTATTGGGTCATCTGTTTTTGTACAGTGATAAAGTCACCCTATAAATAAGTTATACTTACATGCATATACGTCTGATTCACTGTAGAGGGATAGACAGAGATCACGGTTACGCATTTGTCTCGAACCTAACAGACGACTTTCGCTTCGTTGACAATCATACATCTACTCATACACACTCGTGGGTAATAGGTACTTCCAATGTAATATATATAAGGGTTTTAATGTTTCATTATCAACGCTTTTTAAGTTGATTTATGTCATATATGTGTAGCTTTGTAGCCCCTTTGTTCTGGAAAAGTAGTTATGACTTTCGATACTATTAATACATAATTAGAACCGTTTACGAGTATGTCTAGCTAGCTAGTGTTAAGCTAACTGCCCTTTGTTTTGCCATATAGAGATTGACTAAAGGATTAGTGGCCAATCAATTAAGCGATGAGCTAGCTTATTGTCACCAATACACTGTATTAATACTATTACTAGATTATTAACGCAAACTAGAACTACTAGACATTAGTATTATATCTCATCCTGAAAATGTGTATGAATGTTTTTAGAATTATACTAAGCTATATTTTTCTAAAACTTTATCTAAATACTAGCATATATCTAGTGTAGATTTGAAATAGTTTCGAGATAAAATAGGAGCTTACAACCCCAACTAAACTGTCTAGAAAACAAATGTTCTAGGTTTTGAACTGTAGAGTGCGCTAGCTGTTCGTTAGAGATGTTGTTTGTCTGGACCCAGACTCTACCCGTATGTGGCGAGGCAGCAATTAACTTCACTTGGAGCATATCTCTTGTTCCGACGGATTAAGCAAATGTTCTCTATGACATAAATAATATGTATAGTTAGTAATCTTTTAAGAGTTCATAGAATCTCGAGATATAAATAAAAATGTTATAGTTTAATTGGACTAGTAGTAAGTATATACATAACTAGAATTAAAATTTTCAAATATAAACTGAAATCACTATTCCTTTGCCTATAACTGTGAAAGAAATCAAACTCAACAGTAGTATGTATAAAGTATATATGACTAAAATATCCATAATATAAGTTAAGATTTACAGTAAACTTTATTCCTACTTTGTACAAAAGAATACAAGAATAATTCAAAGGCTTTGCGGACACTACGAGACACAAATTACCAACAGGAGAATTCGTAGCACCCGCCTGTAGCATACTGTATTTTTCAATGCTACGAAGCAACAAAGTTCATTCTCAGAATTGTAAATACGACTAAAGTTTGGTAACATTTGGGTTTTAAATTGAGTGAAAACTTTTACTTAAAATGTTTTACATATTTAAAATGTTTTCTATTTAACTAACTGCAAATTGGGCAATACATGATGAAGGATTATTTTAAGTGACTATTGCTTATGCTTTTAACATACATATGTGTTATTTTATCATATCCATCTGTATATGTTTTGTAAAGGTAGTGTAGAGTGTATGCTTATAGTATAATTAGAATTCAATTCATATTTAATAATAATCGTAATGACAAGTTTTTCATAACAAAATGTTTTTTTTTACTTTCATTAAGTAATATTTATAATCCTTATATTCAATAACAAGTATTTTATTACATTATAGATCTTCGGGGTACGAAACCACAATTACGTTTCAATCAATTGGGTTTAAGATTAATTGATGAAACATAATCTCAATGATTTTAATGATGAATCTTGTTTTACATTTACATTAATGACAACCGTCAATCAACCTGCAATATCAATTATTTATATAGAATATTAATGAATCCCATCTCATAGTATTTATTAATTCAATTCAATTCAACATAATCTAAATTTACGAAATGAATGACATTGACAAACGGTGTGACAATGGCGTTTGATTTGTCACGGCGCTGTCACGTTGACAGTTGGGGATCCGGAACATCAATTAAGCCTTTGAAAATGGTTCCTGTGTTGTTGCGGAAATAATTGGGTCGCAATATAATTGTGAACGATAATCTATGAGATGTTTGAATTATAATGAAATATGTATACCACTTATCTCTTGGGGAGAATTTAGTAATTAGAATTGTAGATAAATTGCGTTCATTTTAATATTGAATAAAAGACTGTATTAATCTTTGCATCGTAGAAGCTATACAACTTGCATTTCAGCATGTATATAAAACGATCTATCTCTGTTTCCTGTTTACCATTACAAAAGAAAACGAAGGGACGTGTACATATTGGAATGAGATTGGCATAATTAAGAAGGTGAAACAAAACTATAAACGGATTTAAATCTTTTTATTTGTCATAAAATTTAATCCTATTAGGAATTTAGTACTTAATATACAAAAGCACCTAGTTTCTATTCACACATACACGTAACTGGTGTTATTGTATTGAATTTTAACCACCATTACAAAATAAACATTTCACGTAACCCATTAAGTGATATGATTAAAGCTCAAACTTTTCTAACAGCTAGGCGAAGATAATATCGCATTTATGAACTTTTAATTAAATACCAGATAGCCAACAAGTTTTAATTAAATATTCAGAGATAACTTATGCCGAGGCTATTAGAGTACCATCTGCTCAATTGGATGAGCCGAGGCCCCGAAGAGATATTGCGTAGTGTTCATAATAGCCTGGTTCTAGTACAGTTCGTAAATAAACATTATTCTACTGCCTTTCTTTTCAATATATCACGGAGTTATTCCCCATAATGACTAATCCATCTAAATCAACTTCATTCACCTATATTTTATATGAATTTCACAAGAACTATGATAATTATGCTATAGTTGAACAAAGACTATGTGTCTGAGGTTCTGTTAAGCCCCAAATTTTTTTATTATAAATACTTTGCTGTCTAAACAAAACAAAACTAAAACATATCTTTATATACAAATTAAAACTATAAACCTAAAGTACTAACAATAATTTAAGTTGTATAGAAACTTAAATACTAATTTAAGTGCAATCACTTGAGTAGAGTGTAACAAGTTTCTTTTTGCATGGCAAAGGGAAGAAAAAGATATGGGAGTAATTACAATTTTTACTAAGTACTATATGTACATTGTTTATCACTACCGAAATTACCTAAATCAAAATTAAAGACATTAAACAGTACTTTAAATTTATGTGGTTCTTTTTCTCACACACAAGTCACAATCAATTTGGGTTTTGGTTCCTTTAACACGAAAATTTCACAATAAAACTTTTGCTTGGAAGGTTTTCTAAAACCAAATGTTCCTAGAATTTCACCTTAGAATTCTTTGAATGTGCTTTGTTGCTTCGTAGCATTGTAAAATACATTATGCTACGGGCGCTACGAATTCTTCTGTGGATAATTTGTGTCTGGCAGTGTCCAAAGCTTTGTGTTCAAGAGTCTTGTGATTTATTAGGCGGTGTTACTTTGTGTAAAGACGTGTTTCGTAAAAGTAAAAATAAGAAAAAAGGATTTTGAACATTAATAAAATATGAGGATTAAATTGAAAATTACTGTAAAACAATATATAAACAGTCAAACAGATTACTTATGAAACTTTATAACTAAACATATTTTTATGTATGAATAGATCTGCAGTTTCCCCAAATAACATTTAAGTCACAGATTGGGCGTGATGTGTTTCTATGTGATTTATGCTTAGGCTGATAAGGCAATTAATGATGAAGTTCAAGCGATAATACCTATGAACAGTATCAAATATTCCTAAAATAGAGTTTATAATGCGTCAGAAAAATGTTGTACATGCTTTTATTCTATACTAGTAGTCTAGTAAAAATATAGATTCTAGTACCAAACAATCTACTCATCTCACTCAGTTGACTATCTATCGGAAAACATGCAAATAGAAATATGAAACAAAACCTTAAAACCACAAACTCTTTCGCATCACTTGGAACTACGACTGCTAATTCGTAGCAAGTGGCACTTTCATAATTTCACTATTCATGACATCATAAAGTATTCATGAAAGTATTCAAATCCGGCGAGCGCTCACCAAATCAATTCAACGGGTGAACCCGAAGCCCCGAGCTAGTCTAACCCTTGACCCAGTTTCCCAGAAGTCTGGATTCCTCCAAAATAAAAGAGAGACTCATTATTCCCAACAAACAAACTTGGAGAGACTACGTGCCTTATTGAAGTTTTCTCCTCTCAGCCTCAAAGCCACACAGTGTGCCAAGACAATGAATGAGCCGAAGCAACAGGCTCCTCATATTTAGACCGAGCACGGAGTCACAAGCACTTCGCACTACAACTACTTGTTCGAAGCTTTATGCACTGTTTTAACTATTTAGAATAAACTAATTAGGAAAATAAATTATTTTAAAACTCTAAATAAAAAGTACTATTTTTTCATGACAAGGCAAAGAAGAGTTAGGTTCAGCCAATTTATGAAATGTCGAAATACCTGGGGCGCGGTCGCGGGGCGGGTTATAGTGGTCGGTGGGGAGCGTTTGCCGCGGTGTGTCTCGTCGCGCGATTCACGCGGACTGACGCCGATTCTGCCGGACTATGTTGCCAGCTCTAAAAGCGATATTACCTACGAGTCGCTAAGCAAGACTAATCAGGCGTTTCCCGCCGCAAATTGAAGTATTAAATCGTCTTTTCGATATGTGTTACTGTGGTTCGGTTTGGGAAATGGCAATTGTTATTTTTTTGTATATTAATCTTGCATTATATCTGAACTCGTATTTTGTTTACAGTGCAAAGTTTGTAATCACATAAACTCCGTCACATTTGCGATATGATATGAACTGCACTATTTACACGCAATATTTACAGGTGAATGAGCAACTTGTCTTTTGAATAAGTATTCTTAAATAAGTTTTTCACGGCTCTTACTACCAATACATCGTTGAATCTTATTACACTTATCGAACCCTTCTACAGTGTTGGTGTATTTATACAGCTATCGTCGAAAAGAGGAAGTTGAAGGTTCGATCAGGTTTAAACCAAAAAAGTTTTATAGTTAAGTTAATTATAATACATAGAATAAAATACTTTCACTAACGCACGTGGTACTTTAAAATAAGTTTTATCTTATCTGCTGTAATATTATTGCACAAAGCGCAATTTACTAATATCATGATTATATGTATATAAAAATAGAACTCACTTTCATATGAAACAATAAAACAATATCTTAGCCCCACCCCAAACACCCCTAACCCAGGCAATCCGTCGAGAGCTGGCCACACCACAGGCTTCGTCCCGGTCGGCCCTCAACGACATAATAAGGGGAGGTTGAACCACCTAGGAAATGGGCCTGAGCGCAACGCAGGTGTATGCCGTGTGAGAGACGCTTTACATCTGGTATTCAGACCACTATGTGAATCACCTGTATTCAAGATTCCTTAAATATTGGTTCTTTTGTCCACCTATATTTAAGGTATCTTGTACCTTTTGTCTCGTGATAGTCTAAGCCGATAACAGAATGCTAAACTAGCCATAGATTTCGTGCTTGTTTGTAATTTTAAAACGTTTGGAGATGCATTTATATTCATGTTAATAGGCGACTAAGGTATATGAGAAAATAGTATTTACTAGGTGATGAGATAGCAAGTGGTCAGAGACTGTGGTTCCAGTTGTTGCGTGTATTGGAGGAGGCATATGTCTAGCACTGGACATCAATCCGCTGTAGTGATAATGAGGATAACAAACTTCTAAGTTGTCTGCCTACTAGAGGGATTTCTGGATGAATGAATCTGAAAAGGGAATGAAGCTGGTGAGATAAAAGAACGCAGCTGCTGTTCTGATTTGTTTATCTTAAAACGATACTAATAAATGGTGAGTGATACCAGTTGATATTTGCCGATAAACTTGATTCCCACATCATTTCTGAAATAAGTAAATTTTACACCATCTTGTATTTTATATGTAAGAGTGATCTATCTTTGTAAGATTTTCGGGTGCAATTATGTCTGGCATTGATAGGGTACTTTAAGTAATAAAAAGGTGGCCGTAGTTAGCACTCACATGGGAATGAAAATGTTGATGACCAACCATAAAAACCTCTTACAATACATCCAGAAAGAATGGTGAATGGCAGATGATGGCAGCCGGTTACTAATTTATAAAGTCTCATATTAGCATGAAACCTAGCTTACAGAGCACTGTTTATTCCAAGCTATTAGTATACACCGAACAGTTTAAATCAAACAGACGTTAATTACATTAGGCCAGAATTAAGTTAATGCGCCATTTAAATTAGGGACAATAAGCGGGCGGCAGTTTAATTTAATAGAATTCTTACAGCTGTTAAATGATCGTAAAATTTAATGACATCCTCTGAACAGCGCAGTTGGGGAAGCAAGCCTCGAATTTCCCATTTGCTAGGCGATGTGTACGTTGCAAGGAAATGGGGACAGCACCCTTATTGCGTGGGACATAGAGTTGAGTTTTGCTAGGAAATGGAATGTAAAATTCGTTATTGCCAATCTGAGTCTACATGTGTGTATAGTTTGTTCGGAATTGAATTAGTGTCTATCATAGATCAAGGTTAGAATGTTGGATAAAGAATTTGAGACTGCGATCTCAGCTATGGCGTTTTAAGATAAACGTATATTTCAAGATCGTTTAAAAACCAGTCTTCAATTAACTAATCAGAAAGCTTGTGTCGATCGCGGTAATCAAATCTGTTCGGGTACATTGAACCATTTTGACACCATGTAGTCAGCACTTACTGCGACAAGTGGTGGTATATATCACAGTAAAAAAAATAGACTCTTCAGAGTATTTTCCCGTACTCCAGAACAACCTACTTGAAAATACAAGGTAAATTACATATTAATTTATTACAGTTATAAGTTCTCGATCTATCCAAAATAAGAAATAATTACTCATTAAGCATCAGTGTATACATTTTTTCATGAATAGTATAATAATTAATCACTATATAGCTTGTAAATGGCGACATGGCTGACCACGTGACACATTAAGTACTGACTATCTGGTCAACACGTGGGTTCGAGGTGTCCATAGAATTACTACCTTCGCAATTGCGGAGATGGAAACCTGAACCTCTGACTACCCCGCAAAGGTTAATGGTTGTGAACGCGTATGTATGTATGTACCTACTCACAACAGCATTGTACCCAAACTCATAGCCACGAGAAGCCAAGTTAAGAACTATTTATATTACTGAACAAATGTTTGCACTCGCCAAGAGGCAGCCGCGATAAGGTTAACCAAACACCCCGAAATACGAGCGCCCCACGGATCCAAAATGGATTCATTTTAATGTAGCTGGCATGTTATTGGATGGACTGACAACCTCTAGGAATGCATTGCACTAGACACAACTGTGTTTTACTTCGTTGATTTCGCTCTGATTTTAGCTTTAAGGGTGACGTAAGAAGTACCTTTAACCGTGTGTGAATGAGTATCAATTAAATGAATGCGGTTTGTCAGGATCGGTACAGATGGGGAACTGTTATCTCTGCCTAACCCTGTAAAGAGAATCAGGTGTGATGTGTATGTATGTATTTGCGTCAAAGGACCTGTGGAGCCTATACAAAGGAAAATAGTCATGTACTCATATGTAGCAATTACTAATATGGATCGCGAACCTCCAACTAATTTGAAAGTGAAAATTGCCGTCAATAATAAGTTCTTTTAGTATTATCTATAAGTAAAAATAATTACACCTACGACATTAAATCCTCAATCTATTTCAGACATGATCAGGTTTAGACTAACTAACGTTCTCTATAAAGAAGACCACTTAACCCTCTGACTACCCTAAAGCGGCTTACAGTCGTAACTTTATATATTACTTAACACATAAAACATCCCCTATACCTATACTACCCTATACGGTTAATTGATGTTTATCTTTTAATGGCACGCACATTAAGTTGTCACCGAAATGTTGAGACAGAGTTAATTATTGGGCTTTTACTCAGATTAAACTTAGTAAATACATTATCATCACCCGTTTTAAGGTAGTCTTGCTAGATATATGTATTAGTTTTTTATTACCTAATAAGATAGGTATAGACCCCTCAGCGTTTGAGGTAAAATTTATTTTGTAACTTGGAAAATACATGGGTAATTTCATGATGTTATGTCTCACTCACACTACAAAATATATTCTATGTATACCCCAACTAAGAATCTAACCCAGAGTCTATATTTATATCTATATATAAAAGCTAACCACATGTAACGTTAAGACCTAATTACTAGAACAAAAGATGACTCTTAGTAACCAAAGATACAAACTTAACGACGGACAGTCAAGTCTCTGTCCATCCCAAATAGGTGTAACGGTCTTATATTAAGGTACTTAATATATAATTTCATTTCCGCCATTTTTGGGTCTGGTCCTAAGAGGCCCGAGTGTCCATTGTGTATGCATTGCCAATTATACGCTTCACAGAATGAATTAAAATAACAACTCGATTAAACAGTGTCGCTCGCAACAAATGCGCCGTGAAATGTCGAAACCGGAACATTGTACGTAGTTTACACATTGCAGAAAAGTCCTTAGTTACCTTTGGCATTTAAATCGGAACATAGAGGTTTCAATAAACGATGATTTGGTGTTTATAATTGTCAGTGTATTGCTAGTACATTGACAAAAGAAGTATATGTGGGTGAAGTGGAAGGGTGGTGGCGTAATAAGGCATATGACAGTCAGATAGAAGCCATATTGAAAAAGAGTGACGTTAAAAGTACCTATAACCACCGAGTAAGTATGAGGGTCAATGAAGCGAAAGTGACTTGTCAGGATCGGGACAAATGGGGATCCCTTATATCTGCCTCCCCCTCAACAGGGTATCGAGCGTGATGTGTATGTATGTGTGTTTTATTATAATTATAATTTTACCCTATATGATGATCTATAAGATACACAGAAGAAAGGTAGCTAGTTCAATTCTATTCAATAAGGGAACAACTTGTAACATAAAGTGCAGTTGCTCCTAATGTCGCGAGACGGCGTAAATTGCTTAAGTAATTAGTTAACTTACCTCTGTTGGTAGACATTGAATTACCTGTCCAATGAAATCTAATGGCTTACAATGTTTTAAGACAAGCATCTCAAAAACATGAATCAAACCAACATGAATCTGTATCATAAAGAGGTAATCATATTAACACAAAATTGAACTTGCTCCCTTAGATAAATGTCATAACAGTTAGAGAATTGTATAGAATTGACTTATACATTCGCTAAGTCACGTGATATTTTAAGAGAATCCCATACTCTACATTTTGCCACATATCTAAGGGTCCTGGTACCCTATGCTAGTAATAACTAACAGTCAACCAACAAGTTTGGTCCATGATGAATGATTACGTTTTATTAAAATCAGTGATAATAACATGTCAACGATATATCTTCATCCGTCATAGAGTATGAAAGAAATAAGGCTTAACGGACTGACATCTACATATCCCGTTTCTCTATGGCCGGCCCACGACTTGACCTTTAAGGGAAACCTACACAGAACTTGGCCTAAAATGAGTTTCAGGATCGACATTGATAAAATGTCTTATCTCGAATTATATTTATTTATTAAGCTGTCATTTTGACAGACTTGTCGTAAAAGAGTGAGGGATGTTGAAGATTGTATATTGGTTTGTATCTTTAACACTATTAATATTATAAATAGAATTAAGGTTTTCATACATCGATATTCAACTCTCGTTTTTTATCATTTACCTTATGCCCTAATTAATTAATATGAAAACATTCATACACTTACATATTTTCATATTAACAAGCACATAATAAATCAGATTCTTATTCCAATATACGGATGAAACATTAATTAAACTACCAACTAAATACTTAAACCATAGACATAACATCAGTCCCACAAATCACAACTGACGCATTTCACGCCCAAATCAGTTCGCGTTACGAAATGACATAAATCCTATTGAGTACCTTCACAACCTTAGCTTAGGTTACTATCACTAAACGTCTAAAGAGCCTCCCGTTGCCTGACAAGTGGGCAGCCGTCCATCTTGCTAAACCTCTCATAATTCGCGACTAGAACTGCCGTGACGGTTGGTGTAAGCCGAGTTTAAGGGAGTGGATTATAGGCGATATCTTCAACTCTAAATTTAGTTTGGAAACATTTGTCTTCCCTTGTTGATGGCTGTGGATTAAGCGACTGTTCTGTGCTATTTTTGGATATAAATGGAATTAGAAGGTTCATGTACGTATGTAATAGCGACCTTTCTTTGCGAAATAAAGTGGTGATTAAGAACGAGTTTGACGTTGGTAATATTCTATAAAAATACCATAAAAGCCTTACATACAGCCGCAGAGTTTGTACGTAGAATATCAGTGTTGATGGTGGTTTATAAGTTTCGGTAAAACGAGAACCTATGATCTCAGCTTCTCTTTTCTACAGCAACATGCTTAAATGTATTAATATATCAATCGAGGTATGTACTATAATTAATCATTATTTTTAAACTCAAAAACACCTGACATTGTAAGCTCATTAAACTTTTCATTTACTATAATTAATCTTAACTTTTACGCATTGTTTTCCTATTAATCTCATTCAGGGCGTTCTTAGCTTAACAGGTGTACAACCATTGCGACCAGTTTAAAATTAGCTAAACATCGCGCGTTCTATTGTGAAAAACAAAGACCAAGTGTCAAGATATACTGGTTTTAATTCGTTTTTGTATTGCCTTAAGGCTCTCTTCGCCATGAAATTCAATTTTCCGTTCAAAATATTGCATTGTTAAAATGTAAATGTATTTTATGCATTCAAAATACATTACTTCAACTTCCTCGAAGGGAGGCTAGTAATTGTTTACTTTTTACTGGTATTTTTACCGCTAGCCAACCCAACAGGTATTGTTATTTAAATTATATTTTGAATGGAGTATATTTGTGAGCTGAGAGAGATAGGAATCTATATTTTGGGTTGCCAGTTTAATAACCATTACAGCACATATTGAACCTACTACATATTCATTTACGATGCGTACATATTCATGCCAAAATAGAACAGGAGATTTTCTTCTCCTTGCACACTTTTAGTATTTCGAGTGTTATTCTATTAGTGATTGTTTTATAGTTTTCCAACTTGCTGACATGAAAGGCAACTATTTAACATTATATTTACATACATCACACCCGTATTCACGGCAGAGATCACGGATCTTAATTTGTCTCATAATATTTACGGTTTATACTACACATTACTAATTCATGATAATTATAAATTTAAAAGCCTTCTTGTTACTTATGAGGCTTTAGAAAACACGTAGAGCTAGGTGCCTTAAGCTTCTTTCAAATCAATAGTGAAGGCTGAGAAAACGGCTTTGATCAAAATTAATGAAAAGGATTCCTTAGCGACAATGAAAACAAAATTGATAGGTAGCTACGTCATATTTTACGTTAATACCCTAATCCAGTACACGGCAGCACTGAAAACCTGTCTCGGAGGCTTTTAGGAAAAAGTAGGTTCGATGTGACTGTCACCTAATTTAATTTATTGTAAAAATGGATTTTATGTTGAATTTAAATATGTATTTATATTCTTATTATTTGTCCCCTGCCACTTTGGAACATAAAAATAATGCTTACTAGCTTCCTTCTTTCCGGCATGTCGTAGGAGACGACTAAGAGACTTAGGGTTAACGTAACGTTAACGTTATCTATTGGGCAATGGGCTTATAGGTTATAAGTCACCAATGTTCCAATGGACATCGAAACCCCAGTATTCATGCAAATAATTAACCAAGGAGATATTTTCATGTGTCCAAGGTTCTATCCACCTCGAAAGGGATTAAATGACGTGAATATGTATAGATGTGTAATCTTTTTAGTGTAAAATTTCGGATACATACTCGTACATTCAACATTAAGTCTTTAATTCTTAGGTTAATAATGATAAAACGTAACTAAGTGTCAGACTTTCCTTCTTATTTGACTCTGTCAACGGATCAGAAAAGTATGCGTGGATGACAAATTATGATGTAGTATTATTAATTTGTTCATTGTTGTTAAAGATAAAATGATGCATTGTTAGTTATTATTCATGTTTTTATATATATTCTAGTTTTAGACTTGCTAAAGGGTTTTTTATTGTTAATGCTGTGTCTTGATTTTACTAGACTCATATTTTATGCAATGAAACCTTAAATAAGTCTTTGCCAGTTTCAAAAAACAACAAAATTGCTATAATTAAAAAACAAACAAACAATATTTAAGTTTAAAATCTTTCATAGCGCTTTTTCCTAAACCAGTTAAAATACAACTGTTTCAAACATCTCCAGATTCAAATCTGATTAGGACAACATTATCGTTTTTGTGAAATTTCAAAGAAGAAGTAATTAAGACCATTAAGATGATTAGCATCTCGCCAATTGGGCAATTAGCAGATTACGAGTCTGTTTGGAAGATCACCTTTCGCAGAATTTTCTGTTTGGTTTATTCACTATATCATTTGGACATTTTATATTGAAGCAAATATGCTATGTTTTGCTAATAAATCTTATACGCACATAAGTTACATATACATTGTAGATATATATTTACGGCTCTATTTCTCTAAAGGGATATGCATAGACTATTGATCGTTAATATCATTACTGTTATTGTTGCTGTTAGAGATTGTTATAACTTTCTTCAATTAAAGTGTTGGATGATGTTGTCCTTACTTTTAATTAAGTATCTTGAGAGACAACAAATACACTCTTCTACAGAATATGAGTGTGCTGAATCGTTGATATTGCGAAATAAATAAGACGTACATTGAAATTAGTAAACTTTACCAAATCCTATGTAAAGTCAATTTCAGTGGGTTATTTCGGATCTTCTGGGAAGCAACAAAAACTCTACCTAAAGTACATTTTTATACCCTTAGGCACATTCTATTTAATGAAAGAAAAACACTGTGAAGAAAGCCTTTCCAAGTTACATTGCAAATTTTTTGGACTAAAAATTTATCCCGTTTATTTAGATTTCTTTCCTAACTGACGATTTTACTCATACATATACCATCATATTACCTTTTGATCCCTCTCGGGGTTGACAAAATATCAGAGACACACACATATACGTACCTGTGTGACTATAATATAAAGAACACTGCTGTAAAAATGTTATTCCACCGCCCAATAAAATCTATTGACCCCTTGTCCCTTAGCTCCCAATACAACACCGCAAAAAGTCAGCTAGTCAGCTTCCTATATCCTCCCAAACTAGCACAAGGCATTACCTATAAAGGGCTCTAGTATAACAGAAGATTCCCTTCCAATCTAATGACTCATAAACGTGGCAAGTGTGAAATTGGGGTCTGAAATGTGATTGGATATTTCCGGAATCCAGTAGAACGTGGCAGGTCGTCATTTGATCTTGCTCATTGGGTAATTACTACCTTTGGAAGACTACCTACTGTCTGAAAACAGTATCCAGTATCACAAAGGAATGATCAGTATTTATATTTTAAACATATTATGTATTTATTTACTAGTTATTATTATTTATATATTATTTAGTGTTCGAATTTTGTTTGTTAGTTTTAATACAGGTTAACTTTGTTTTATTATGATCTTAGAACAGTTACTTAATTTTTTCATATTATTAACATGTTACATTACGCCCATATCAAAATAACGTAAAAATATTTCCGTCACAATGACAGTATACTGACGAAAAGCTTAACTCATTCACCACAGGTGAAGTTTGTTCGTAATATATGAAAATAGAGTAATAAATATTCCGTTCTTTTTAACAGCTACGTGTAACTTGCAATGAATAATAAACAAGCGGCAGGACATGGTAAACCAAACATCCACTGTCCGGTACACAACGGAGAACGCAATTATAATACGCATACTCATGTTTAATTTGTTAATTAAATGCTGTTCTGTTAAATTTGCTAAATTTGTTAATTAAATGCTGTTCTATTTATAAATTCTATTTTTACGTAAAATAAATGATGATTTTAGTTATTATCTAATGACAAATGGAAATGATTTGGTCATAATTCTCACAGTATGTAGAGTTCTATTCTAAACTAAACAAACATTTTCACTACTAAGAACATTTGTGAGAAAGACTGAAGTTCAGGTGTCTATATTCGCAATTGCGGAGGTCGTAATTCTATGGTAACCTCAAATTCAAATGTTGTTTAATCTACTATATTTGAATTAAATTGTTTAATCACAACTTTTCCTAAGCTTACGTACAATGGCGAATCATTAGTTACTTAAGCCATCAGCTGATAAGATAAGAAGAAAATTCGTTCATGAAAATAAAATCCTAACTATCTAATACCTCATTCAACAAAGAAAATGTTTACAAGCAAAAAACTGTTCGCAAAATTCAATTAAACTCCCAAATGATCAGAATAACAGCCGGACTACAAAGCTCTTATACTACGAAGCCTCTCATACTACGGAAGTGTTCATTTCAAGTTAAAAATTCAAGCCTTCATTCACGAAAGCCCCTGGGTATGTTGATTTAGGTCGAGAGGGCGCTACGTACCCATCAAAAGTACATATGCGTACTAATTTGAAATATACAGTTTGTTTGTTATTCCATTAAAACATGCAACGTTTAATCCCTAAAGTGGTTGACAGAAGCCGGGGCGAAATCCCGTTTTTTTGTTGTATAAAAAGAGATCAGTTTGGCAGCCAAAACAACAAACATGTTCACCACCATTAACCCTTGCGGGATAGTCAGAGGTTCAGGTGTCCATCTCCGCAATTCCGAAGGTAGTAATACTATGGCCACCTCGAACACACGTGTTGACCAGATAGTCAGTACTCAATGTGACAGGTGGTAAGCCATGCCGCCATTTGCAAGCATTAACTATTACCTGTTCGGGGAACAGGTAGGTTTCTCCACAATGTTTTCCTTCAGAAGAAATTCATTTCCATTGGTACATGCTAATACAGAGTCAAGCCCCAAACAACTAAGCTACGTCGAATTTTTTTAAACTGTAATGTTTGTGTATAATTCATAATTATATTCATACCTCTACTTCCCTAACGATATAGATAAGGACTATCTCAGTCACCATCTTGAAGTAGCTAAACAAATCTCTCTTACTTAAGTATCCATAAACCTTCCCAAGCTCTTCATTTCTTCACGCTACGTGTCTATAATACTATAATATAAATTAGATATATATACATAAATATATATATTAGTATAGTATAAAGGTAGTATGTATAATAATAATACAAATACATATAATGAAATGAAACATCAGTATTTTCTCTCGTCGTATCAAAAGTAATTAAGAGGAACGTATCAAAGGTAATTAAGGGACAACAGCCTCAGATATGCCAAGATACAATAGCAGCTGTCACTAATTGCTTTTATAAAAAGGTTTAATGTCACATGATAAAAATAACCAGTTCTTGCAACCCAAGGTTTTATCTACCCCTTTGGAGACAATAAACGCGATACAAACATTTCTATACTTTCACGACTTCACGTCCTTTAATCCATTTCGAGGATGACAGAAACTCGGAGATACTATAATATCTCCTTGGTGACTTTTAGCAGCAATATTGGAGTTGAGATCACATATACCAAATATGGTAAATGGTTGTTACTCTAGTCCATATGTCGCCTCTCATCTAATGCCGGAGAGAAAGAAAGAAAATACTTTATTCACTGCACCAATTACATTAAACACACAAACAATAAACATCAAGAATGAAAACCATTGATGCAGTGAAAAGGTGCTGCCTCAGTATACGATGCAGCTAGGCTGCATCACTGGTCCTCCGGCAGCACCCGATTCGAAGACTGTCACAAGCTGCATATAAAAAAGATAATAAACGTACACACAATTATATAATTGTAATAAACATCGCAATAATTACTTACATACATAACTTTTATATAATATATTTATAAATTAATATACAAACACATATATAAATATACATACGCACGGATATATATGTACACATACATAACAACAACGCATACATCCATATCATATATACAATATAAACACATTACCTTTATATCCAATACGTCACAATTATTACTCAACGACACATTAATATATTTCATATACATAGATATTAAAACAAACACATTTATATAAATATCTGGTATTTGCACCGACAAGGTTAAGAGAAAGCCAAATAGTAATCATTCCTTTACGTCCCTCTGTCACGAGATACTTATTAAATTTGTTATGTTTTACAAGTATAGTTATGCCAACAGTATACTTGTATAACCATTGTCGATCTAAATAGCAGGAAAACATTAGTAAAAGGTATTTGGTACTTCAGGGTTCCAAATACCCTTCAAAGTGGCAATTGGACTCAAGTGCACACAGAACTGAAGGGTGCTCACGTCTCTAAGACTCTTAATACTGCTAGTAAGTGTTGAATTTTTATATATTCTTATAGATCATTAAGTATATGTATCTGCCTACCCTTTTATTGAGAGATGGGTGTGAACTGTATGTATGTAAATACATACATAGGTAGATACTCATACATACTCGTATATTACACCCGTTTTCCACCAAATGAAATCTGTAGAGATTACAGATACCTATTCTTCCGGATCTTGGCTAAGCACTTTGCCTTCATTGACTTCCATACTCCTCATACATACTCGGTTGTTATAGGCTAAAACACCCTTTTCCAATATATCGCCTGCTATCTACAGTAAGTAATAATATATTCAGTTTATGCCTAGTACTGCCAGGTCGTAAATTTTGGTCCTTCGAGCCGGATATATCGTAAAACACTCATATCCCTAAACTTAGCTCTTTATTTGTACCGTGTATAAACACTTTAAGGCATGTTGGATAACTTTCGATCAATCGATATTTGTAAGATAAACAAGACTCAATTAAGTATAACATTACATTATGAAGTATAATGATCACAATAATTAATAAATAAACCTTTATTATCATTTTTTAACATAAATATTGGGGTCAAGACGTCATAATGGAACATTGGGGACAGGTTGCTAGCCGATCGCCCAATTGATCACACATACTCCTAGTCCCTTAGTCGCCTCCTATGACATGCTGGGAAGAACGGCAGCTGATTCGCATTCTTTTTACGACCCAGACTAGCACGGGAGCTATTTATTTATATGTACAGTCAACGCTAAAAGTGCAGTCCCAGTGACTTTTTATAAGGTTTACGTTTATAAGAACAAAAGACAATATTTAACATTTTCTGTCAATATCGGGACAAATGGGGATCCGTGATCTCTGCCTACCCCTCTACAGGGAATCAGGCGTGATGTGTATGTATGTATGTAAAACTGGCGCAACTATGCATTGTCATGGCCACTATACGTTCGCGTGCATCGAAATGTACAATATCGTCTTTTGTTCTTATAAACGTAAACCTTAGAAAAAATTACTGGGACTACATTTTTGCGTTGACTGTACATATAGTAGTATGCTACAAAACTGGTTATTTAATATTAACTCAACACAGCTACATGGCTTTCTATTATCCTCAACTAAACAGGGGCTTCTATATTTCCTGCGGTAATCCCACCTTGGAATCAACTGCCGGAAATTGTGACTCGGCGCTTTTCCGATCAATGCAAAGATGCTGAGTCAGCGTTGGCTGGGAACAGGTAACTTGATTAAGGCTTTGTTTCATTTATTAGTTACTTTGTATCCCATATAACCTATTTTTTATACATACTTAAATAAGTTAGATACGTTGATATGACGCCGGTCTCAGTACAATTGGGTAAGCAGAGATCACGCAATTTTCTCACAATCTTGGCAAACCCGTTTAACTACACTATCATCCGAAAACCTTCTTCACATTTTAGTGGTCATAGGTACTTCTTACTTTACGCTTTTCAGTATATCTCCTATTTTAGAGATATATCATATAAGGACTATATATCTGGAACGTAAATATGGGATTTCTTCCAGTCATTTTGTAGGTGATGACAATGGTACTAGGAGTTAAAAGATGATGGGCTAACAACTTCGTCAACGTATATAGATACGTGATAGCGGAGATTTTAATTAGGGAAGAAGTTAGCGATATTCTAGGGTGTAAAGTAGACCTTAAAACAACTAGATAAATTTATTTTTTCGGGATATCAGCTATTTTAACATTAATTTCTTTGGCTACGAAAATATTAGATATCTCTGGGTTTCCAAGAGCATCTGATATAGAGATCCCGCCACATAAGGTGGCAGTAGCCAAACTTGGAACTAAATTTGACGTTACCGCCATTGCGTGTTATTTTGTATGAAAGGTAAATTTAGTATTACCAGCGTTGTGTTTTTTGCCCACTCTTTGTAATTTTTATGTTTGTTAAGGGTGATTATAATAAATTGATTTCTGGAGTTTCTTGTTAGTTCTTCTCCAAGGGTCTCCGCTGAACTTCTTCTTCTCAATCGTTACGCTCTTATCAGAGCGGTCGTGGTCTTCATGACGTGGCATCTTGAGCAGCCGAAATGGTTGGTGAACTAACCTCGGTAAAAATATGTAAAGACAATGCTCAGTGCCATGTTTGAAATAGTTTTTTTACATACATACATACACATCACGCCTGATTCCCTGTAGAGGGGTAGGCAGAGATCACGGATCCCCATTTGTCCCGATCCTGACAGACCACTTTCGCTTCATTGACATTCATACATTCTCTAATACACTCTCGGCGGTTATAGGTACTCCTAACGTCACCTTTTTTCAATATAGCGTCTATCTGACTGTTACATATATGTCTTATTAGGCCGGCCCCTACGTAGCCGCCCTTCCACTTCACTCATATATATTCCTTTTGTCAATATATAGTTTTTTTAATTTGTACTTAGATCATAAAATAACTTTCAAAGAGAGCTTATGATAGGGCCTATTTTGAATAAAAATATTTTGACTTTTGACTTTGGTATATTAATTTGTTTTATTTGAGTTTATAGCTCTGCAACCAAAGATCGTTACAAATGAAACCTCAATATAATGTATCGAGCCGTATGGCACAGTGAGTGCTAGGTTTGGCGTGTTTACTGGCAACACTGGATTACGCGACTGTGGCGACGCCTCCAACTGCCACCTTATGTGGCGGGTACTCTAAGGGTGGCCTCGTTTAAATTGCCCTTTTGTTTCTGTCTTACAAAAAAAAATCAAGACTACGAAAAACAACTTTCGAAATTATTTTATTTTGAATTTTTAGAACTAATGTCAACGAAAATTGAAATTTAAGTCTACACTACGCCCATAGAAAATTGCTTACTCGTGCCGGACACTCTGTACGAGGTAGAATAACGTGAAATGATGCAAAATAAATATATGTGAAAACGGAGCAACGTATTTAAAATGAAGCAAAGGAAATTTAGGTCAAAAACGAGCGAATTTTTCATTTCATTCCATTCATGGGGATTAAAAACACTGAGTCAACGTGACACGGCATACTAATTTTTATCGTTTATGCAAAAAGCAATATTTAACATCGAAAACAGTTGTTTTTCACAAAATGAACGGTGTTATATCTTCACGGTTACCTACATACATAAACATCACGCCTGATTCCCTGTAGAGGGGTAGGCAGAGATCATGGATCCTCATTTGTCCTGACAGACCACTTTCGCTTCATTGAAACTCATACATCTTTTCATATACTTATTTATATCTTCTCATCACGGTTACCTGTAACATATTACCAGAGTTGTACTTGCTTTATGGTATATTAATGACAGATCTATAACCCACAGAAATATTACTTTTACCTCACTTAATAATTAAATATTTTAATTTAGTTTCAATTTTTTATTTATCTAAAGAAGAACATAATTTATACAATATTTGTTCTTTCAATTGTAAGTTTACTTTCCCTTAGTCGCCTCATACGTTATAACGGTAGAAAACCAAGTAACGACCGTTTTATTTACGGGCCCGCTAACAAGTAAAAATGTCCTTTTAAATCATAATAAAGTTAGGTCTTTTAAGGTGCACTAAATTCTAAAAGTCTAAATCCATCTCCCTTAAGATAAACCGTTTCCGTCACCATATTACTTAACCCTCGTCAGATTTTTATCTAATTTGACCTTTTTTGGGACTTTATAAAACCTGAAAACCGTGAGATTTAGTACGAAGTAACCAGTTACAAAAGAAAATATAGATCCGTAATCTCTGTCGAACTCTTTTTATTATAATGATATAGGCATAAGAGAGAACTTAGTTAGTATGTAAAAATCAAGATTAAGTACCATTTTTTAAACACATACCTACAGTCAGTTACTATACTAAATAACTGGTTCTAAATACATATGCAAAGTCTGTAATGTTTCATGAATGTACCTAAAACCCGCTAATGAAGCTAACTATCACTAAGGTAGTACAATCTGTCCTAAACAAACAACACGAGATAATACATCGATTTTATATACACAGTAAACAATATTACTTAAATTAAATCAAATTACATATTTCCTTTATCCCTTTCGGGGTTGGTAGAAACAGAAAATCCCCTTATTTTTATTAATTATCCTGGTTATTGCAAGTTCCCAATTAATTCCAGTTACCTCAAGTCTTTTTCTCACCTCTTACAACATACCAACCAGTTATATATAATTTTCTATCGTCTTAGACAAATTACATACAAAAAATTCGCAGATATCCATATCTTGAATTTGTACTGTCACTCTGCCGATCTGTTTCCCGGAGGATAAATATAACAAATGATGCCCTTTCCCTTCCTGTGCCTTACAAAGTCACCCCGAACGGATTGCCTGCCATATATCATCAAGCAACATGTGACGTAAGCAACAAATGAGTTTTGCTAAAAAGTATTTATGTGATTTGAAAAAATATAATACTTGCGTGACGCGTAAGATGTTAGGTTAAAACGATATTAAAGTTTAGGGTTTTATTTGATTATAAATGTTTTGATCTATCTGTAATAATTTAATTTACGAGTGTCAATGAAGCAATGAAGAAAGTGGTCTGTCAGGATCGGGACAAATGGGGATCCGTGATCTCTGCCTACCCCTCTACAGGAAATCAGGCGTGATGTGTATGTATGTAATCATTTCATATCATTCGCTTAATACATACGTTTTTAATATTCTAACCAATGGGCTACTATATGTAGCGAGAAATATCATATAATATTAACAAAATACAAAACATATATTTCACCTTAAACGGCAAAAGTTGACCATCTCCGCTATAAATGTTCCCGTAACACCTATTCCTTTAAGACTATCCAGTAGAGGCAATTTATACGGTCTTCGAGCAGATGTGAAAAATTATATCTCTCACTTGTTACAGAGTTTACCTAACCCACCGGCGGCAATAAAGGGCCAAATGAGCCCATTCATCTCTGAATAAAGGATGTATCATCAGGTTACTCTATTCTTCTACGTACTTTCATTGTGTGCCGAGATAGATGCATTACGACCGTAGATCCTTTCGAGGTTGTTAGATATTGAGTGTTCACTAAGCATTGCTTTTTTTGTGTATAACATTTTTCTTATTTAATTTTGTAATGTATTCGTCAGTACTATTGTGCTATTTAATGTATTGTGGAGTTTCGATAAAGGATTATTATAACTATTATTCATTGTGATAGAAAAAACATACACATTATGCCTGATTCCCTGTAGATGGGTAGCCAGAGATCACATATCCGTCTGTCCTGATCCTGACAAATCGCTTTCGCTTCATTGACACTCATACACCTCTTCATATACACTCGGTGATTATAAATAATTCTAACGCTACCCTATTTCAATATGATAGAAAAACATAATTGGAAATGTTCATTTCAGTTAAGGAAAACATAGTGAGGAAGTCATTTATCGAAATAAATTAGAATCAGAATCTGGATAGGTACGGCATGGTTTTTTAGTCATGTAGAATATACATAATGATAAATCAATCAGTTCAGCAACAAAATAAGTTTTTAGTGGAAGGGCAGACGTAAATAATAATGCTAACTAGCTGCTGTCTTAGAACTTTTATTACCTAACCTTTGTGTTCGCAATGACAAAAGCCTAGGACTACATATTAGGTATTATTGGATGATTAGCTTACAATTATCAATCAGATTTCCTAACAAGTTTGTTAGTTGAATAGGCTACATGTAAATAATTTCAAACATTTCATTGGATATGCCATTCAATATCATTTTAACATGGATTGAATACTTTCTGTTTAACTACGCTGCCAAAGCGTTTCATTTCATCAAAGCGTATTTGTTTACAGACTATTTCATGGAAAATTTTGTGAATGTTATTTTAGTTCGCATGTATTTTAACTAGGATTTGATACCAAATTAATTACTATAAAATGAATTCCATAAATTTTGTTACATTACTATGAACTTGTTTATAAATAACAGATGTATTTCGGAATAACAAAGCAAGTATTTTCAGGTATTTTGTTATCGCAAATAACAATTACAACCAGTTAATAAACTTTCCATAATATCTCCTCAATCCTTGAATACGCAACTTATTATTAAATTAACCTATTATAAATTAGCAATGACAAAAATACTAACGCGTTCACACATCAACCCATGCAGGGGTAGTCAGAGGTTGAGATTTCTATCTCCACAAGCGTAGAGGTAGCAATTCTATGGCAATCTAAAACCCACGTGTTGTCCAGATAGTAAGTACTCAATATGACAGGTGATAAGCCATGTCACCATTTACAAACCCTAAGTATTACCTCTTCGGGGATTAGGTAGGTTTCCTCACGATGTTTTCCCTCACCATAGTATTGTAATTTAGAAATTTTACAACTAATTTTAATCTCATTACATCCCTCCATAATACTAAAAAAGTTAGTGTACACCAAAAACATATACAGAAAAAACAACCGTATTCTTTTTATTGCGTCGTTTCCGAGAATTGAAAGTGGTTATCATTTGAGACGAGGAAAGCTAGGCTCGTGTATTTGGAGGAATAATAACTGACAATATTTCAAGGAGGTCTCAAGTACTAAGCCAGGATTTCGCCCTATCCGACAAGACAATTTATCCCTATTTGCATATTTGCTTCACGGGCGGATAGCTCGACTTACCTTTGTAAACCTTGCTTCTTATGGGACGAAATATACATATAAATATATACTGTTTTATGAATTGTTTATGTTGCAAGATGATTTGATATTTCGGGTTTTCTGACAATTAGACTGGTGATCAATTATTACAAAAGCGAATCGCTTCTGGCGTTGTTTATCAAATACTAACCTAACCTACTTAGATTTCTATTGATATGTAACATACGGGTATGGAATGATCATCATTGTCCAATTGGACAATGGTGATCTGTGTTTTCGCATAATGGCTAGGTTTTTTTTAAATTCTCGAAATATAAAATTATCTCCCGACATATATAAACATACTCGTACATATGCACGTTCAATTGAGACGGTAAAAACAGTAATTGCATATAAACTAAGGTTATGTGGACGTACAGGCTAATGATAATTGAGCAATTGTCGACGGTCACACGGTCACTACTCCATTTCAGGATAGAAATACATACTTACATAGTCTTAGTTGGTTAATACACAATACTTTAAATTTGTTTTCTTAAGAAATATGTCCTATAATCTGATGCGTGAAAAACGATGGGTTTAATCTTTTCACACTAAATATAGTTGACCTGAAAATTTTAATCAATAAAAAGATTCATATTTTCGTGTTTGTTTGTTGTGAGTTATGTATTCTTTCATATGAGTCTTTTCTTATTTGTATTTGTTTCAATCTTAGCCCATAAGAAGATGGTATTAGATGTCATATCGTAACGGAAATACGTATATTAAGAATGAAAGAACGAACTTTAATATAAAGCTAAAGTTAGATAACTAAGTATAATATGTATATACATCATGAATGCTGAATTTCTTATCATTATTCGTAATCTCTATTCTTTCTTCTTCGATGTTGTGTTATAAGTAGCTCATCTATTCAATTAATATTCAAACTTTAATCAGTTTATCAGTATTGAATTCGAAGATATTTGTTCACTGAAAGGTTACGTTTCACTAAATAACCTGTAGTGAAATAACACAATCAATTATATGAAATATTAAATTTGCTTAGCTTTTGACAATTAATGACGATTCAATCTTTATTTAATTATTGATTGATTTTGATTAATTTATTTATAAATTAGTTTTAAGTTTGTAAATATTTTGTTAATGTATTGTAAAGATTCTATTACTTAAATAATAATTATATTTTTTTCTTATAAACAATGCTTATGAACAATTTATAAGGTAGTCTTATCTTTTGTACTTAAATTCAAAACTAGTTATTGCTCTCTCTATAGTAATAAATCTATGTATTAAATTTACCTTTAGGTAGTAAGAAGATTTTAGCTCACCACTACATAGTATAAAACAAAGTCGCTTTCTCTGTCCCTATGTCGCTTTGTATGCTTAAATCTTTGAAACTACGCAACGGATTTTGATGCAGATTTTTTAATAGATAGAGTGATTATTTTATTATTGAAAGGTTTATATGTATAATAACATCCATTAAATAGTGGAGTAGGCTATAAATTTTATACCCGTGCGAAGCCGGAGCGGGTCACTAGTTACAACATAAATAACTGTTTGACTCAAGAAAAAACCCGATAACAGGAAGTACTATTACTGCACCAACAGATAGCGTCCTACTCTGTGCTTGGCCACGGATTTCCTCTTTGCTTTCAAAAAAACAAAAAAGGTTGTTGTTTTGACATGTGTGCAAATAGTTCGGCCTACGCATGCCCAATGTCACTCAACTCGACGCTTAACCTTTTTTTATTCGTTTATTTCAGATTTTTTCTATGAATTTATTTTATGTTGTTTTCACTCGGAAGCGGCCCGTTTTCTCGTTAAGTTATGACAGATGGTAGTAGGATGCACAAAGGTAAGAATTATATGTTTCATTCCCTTGTAGAATTCGTTATTTGACCATTATGAATATTACCTAATAGACGGATACGTCACAATCATTTCATATCAACCGTTTCATTTTATAACATTAGTTTTGTAGTAGTTCTAACAAGTACCTTTAAGCCCTGTCGGGGTAGTCATCTCCGTGACTACCATAGCTTTGTAAGTCAGGATACGCCCTGACTATTTTTCACCAGTTGACAGAATACAAATAGACGGCGTTAATTGGTGATTGTAGAGTACTGTGAAGATAATATACGCTTCACGATTTCACTTGTAGACACACTATTTATTGTGGTAAGGTAGCCAAAGATTTGAGAGCACATGTCCGATATTTCTAAAGCATGTTAGGTATAAGGCACTCAAAGTAGTGTTTCAGTAGATAGCCAGCACTCAGTCATAGGTAGAAAAACAGTGAAGTCCCATTACTATACCAATATCATCATTAAGCCATCACGTAAATGAGTGAACTTATTCAATTAGCAGTGTATGTGAAAAACTATACTTCTTGATGTATTTAAAGTAATTTACAATATAATCGTATTTGAACTGTTAGTCAACAAACAATGAGCGTGTTACCGTGTCACCATCAACGTCAAAACGCGTGAACGATTTCACATTGAAACGCGAGTAGTTGTGATTAATTTTTTTAATTAGGTTCAACAACTTATTAAAAAATCCCTCACGGAAATGAAAATATACGTTTTTTTTTTCATTTAATAGTCGATTGGCTGACTTAGTGTAGATTATATGGTTTAAGTCGAGATCTATTAAAAATACCGACTATTCCGTTTTTTTATTACAATTTTACAGCCTAACAGTTGTTTCTAATAGGGTCTAATATACTAATAGTCATTTGATAAACATTTCGTTTCAGATAAACGCCACAGAAGCTCCAGTAGTTTGATCGATCGTACAGAGATAATTCACAAGCATTCTGGGATACTGGGTGGTCATCATGAAGGTAAGGTTTGAGTGATTAAGCTACTGACACATGTTCGATTTATTTATTGGTTTGAGAACTGAGTGCCCTAATTGGTCAGTAAAGGAACTGCTTAATAGCTGCCGTTCATTCCAGCATCTAGGGAATGTATAAGATACTAGGGTTCAATGAAATTTAAGGCAATTGGCTAGGAACGTGTTATCAATTCCAAGTGACCAAGGAGGTTATATTTTTGAGGTTTTGTCTACCCTGAAAAATATGTCAAATATACGTTTTTGATAACTGTATTTTTGTGTCGTTAACAACTTAGTATGAAATATATTAAATCAATTCAATCATTATCAATACAGTCCCTATCCCTTTTTGTATTCGATTTCCGTTTTCGATTCTACACGTTAGATCCCTCTTTATATTCTCTCTATAACATACACCTCTCGCCCATTTCCCTGTAGAGGGATAGGCAGAGATCATGGATCCCCATCTAATATTATACTGTATGATTAGTCGACTGTGCGGCTTCGATTCCGGAGCTGGACGACCAGCTGGTGGAGGCAGACAGACGCTGTGAGGAGCTGGGCTCCAAGATAGACCAGGTCAAGGCGTTCAAGAGGAAACAGAAGCTTAAGAGACGCAGGTAATTGGGGGCCAAGTAAATCCTTAATCAATGGGAAGATTTATCATAGTGAATGTTGTGTAATACATACATAAACGCACGTTCACGTCTTAATCCCTTTTGGGGAGGACAGATCTTGTTAGCATAATATTGGAGTTGTGATGTCGTATAGATAATAGTTGACTGGTTACTAGCCCATAATCCAATAGATTTTATATTATACTCCTAGTGCCTTGGTCGCTTCATACGACATGCACGGGAAGAACGGCAAGTAGTTGTAAATTTTTTTTGTCCCAGACTAGCATGTAATGTTTTGATATATTTCATTTATTTGCTGAGACAAACAATTGTAAACTATCTTTATAATTAAAATTTTATTTTATTTAATGTTATAAACATATGCTCGTATTCGCCGCAACCTTAAAAGCCCTAGAAACATTATGTTAATGCTATATTGTTTTCAAGCATATCATGTCTTTAGTAGTAACATAAATAAAATAAAAACTTGTTTACAGTCTCACTGGCATGGGCCAGGAGAACGAGTCAGTTACCATGCCTGCGATAGCAGTTCGGACGCAGCCCAAGCGGAGTAAGTATACTACTACTATTTACATACATGTCTCTTAGTAGTTATAGTTTTAAGAGATTCGCGGTTTATATTCATGATTAATAACTAACAGGACTTATCGCGTAAGTTTTTATATAATAAAATTACCTTTATTTACCCGACGTTTCGGCGACGTTGCAGTAGCCATGGTCACGGGCAGTTCAGTCTGCAACGTAGCCGAAACGTCGGGTTAATAAAGGTAATTTTTATGTATAAAAAATTACGCGATAAGTCCCGTTACTTATTAATCATGTCTCTTAGTAACACATGAAACAATACTTAGACCACATTGGCATACCGCTTCCCTTTTGCCTTTCAAACAAAAGTGGTCCTTATCAATATGAAGATCATCTAGGTTTAACAAACCCAAAAAGATTCAAAGCCACAACGACATACGCCAACTTGAAATCAGCTCTTGATAAAGGTGTCAATAATGCGTGGTGCATGACAGGTGACTCAGTAATACTAAAATTTGTATTATAAAGCAGTCTGATGCATACCACAATGAGACACAAGGACTGAAGATAATCCTAATGGCCTAATGATGTATCTCATTAATTACTTAAGTTTTTTAATTATAATTTAAGAAATTTTTTAACTCGATTGCATTATGCAGGGACAGAGAAAGCGACTTTGTTTTATACTATGTAGTGATATAAACAGCCAAGTAACAGTTTTTTTACTGTTTATTAGAAGGCACGGCATCGCGCGCTCGTCGTGGTGAACGAACGTCGCGGCCGCAGGAGGCTGTGGCGGAGATGGAACGCGAGAATAGCAAGTCCCCGCAGCACCCCAACTACTACAAGGAGGTCGAGGTGAGAGGTTTTAGTCTATAGAATAAATACATACATACATACACATCACGTCTGATTCCCTGAAGAGAGGTAGGCAGAGATCACATATCCCCATCTGTTCCTATCCACCCGTCCCTTGTATATTTATGTGATCATATATTTATGTATTAGGTGTAAGCGTAGAGTGCATCTAGAAATCAAAATGTATGAGATTAGTTAGGAGAGACCACGTGACATACTGCGTAAGTAAATCCCATACATTTACATTTCTATTCTCTTAGCATTTGATACTATTGTATATTGACGTCGTCATGTCTCGACGATTTGGCCAATGACACGTAGCAACGGTTATCTGCAATTGGTCAATATGATTTTTTTCGCATTTACTCACATCTCATTGGCCAGTTTAACTTCTGAATATCATTTATCATAATTTCACTATTTAATTAACGCGAATAGCAAAATGCAATGGCGAATGGTCATTTCTAAGTTTTAATTTCATCAATATTTTTACAAGAAATTATTTATAATATATACTTATATTAAAAGAACCCGTAATGTACCATTGATGTAATATGTAATTTAAAGTTTTATGGTAGCTTTAATAGTGACATAATTCAGAATAATACAATTCAATAACAGTACCATAAAAGTTATATAAAGTCAGTACTTAAAACTTATCTTAATGGACAGAACAAAGAGTCTGTAGAGCTTTTCGCTACATTGAACATATTCTTAAGATAAAGAGAAAGATAAGAATCTAAAATAAGGCATATAAGTCAAGGTGGAAATCTTATTGCCTAAAAGAACCCGTAAAACTTTTCAACCCTTTTATTAAAGTGAAGGTGGAAATCTTATTGCTTAAAAAAACACATAAAATAGGCTTTAAAACCTTTGTATAAATTTGAACACGTAGATAACTTTTAAAAGAGCAATTTCAATCCTCGAAGTCTTTTTTATTTATATATTACAAAAAAATATAACTAATTGAAGTAAGTACTCGCTGCGTATGATGTTTGTTATCTTACGGAGATATATTCGGGCGCCCCGCACTCTCAATGCGATCTCAGCTACTGTCGATGTCTTTTTATGTGGGTTGAATGAGTTCCCCAAAGCCGTGAATAAGTTGTTCGACTAGTTTAAGATTTTCAAAGAAATAATCAATGTTACTGTTGTTAGTATACGCATTACGTATGTTATCCTGTTGTAAATAAATATATGAGAAAACAGAAATTTAAAGTGATACTGAATAAAAGTCCTTCTTGATCCATAGTGTTACATTAAAAAGTTTCAGTCAGGAGTTTCAGAGATAGTTCATGTCGTTGACAATAGTTTGATCTTTCTTTTGGTTTCAGATCCGCGCTTCAGCGGAAGCTCAGAAACGAATGGCCAGGAAAGATAGCGGTATGTACAATGTACTAGGATACATGTATAATCACTCTCTACTTCCCTAAAGGCAGAGAGTATCAATAACCATCTTAAACGAACCTGACAAACCTGTCTTGCTTCACTCACGCTTAATAACCTTCTGGGTTGAGTAGAATTTTTTTTAAAATTCTGTAACCTCAACTCTACTTTTTCATATGGGCAATTGATAGGCAGAGTATTTAAACATTATTTAATATTGAATACTCTGATAATCATAATTTATTTATATTTCACTAAACGCCGCAACTCACGTTAGGTTGTATAAGGAAAAAAACAGTTTATGGTAGTTAAAAATAACCTGTGAATTTGACTACTTTGAAATATATTTTTATTACTCCGCACTCTGAACTGACTTCTCAATCTGCATTTTGAACAGAATAGTCGAAATCAGAGATTTTTTTTAGTAAATCTAATAAAAAAATACAATAAAAACAATACATAAATAATCGTAGTATTTTGTTCATTTAACTGTTGTTGATCATTTGTTTCATTGGTCCAAACTGAGAGTTTCGGAATCGAAACCCAACTGGTGCATATCTAAGTTCTTTATTATTCTTTACCACCTGATACTCTGTACTACTATTGTATACCTATTCTTGCAGCCTCAAGTGATAAGACCGCCAAACGTGTGGAGTATCCTGTTCACGCAAACTTCGCTGATAAAAATGCAAAAAGAATGGGGACTGTCACGCCGTAAGTGTCTAACGTGAATTTGGTTGAATAAATTCAAGGGATAAGAACAAGATATCAAAATGTATTTTTAAGTCATTTAACAATTTCGATTATGTCGGCGCAATTACCGGCGAGGTAGTTTCACGTTTCCATCTTCGCAACCGCGGAGGTATTGATTCTACGATCACCTTGAAGCCACACGTTGACCAGATAGTCACTACTCAATGTGATAATGGTAAGCCATGTCGCCAGTTTACAAGCACTAACTATTATTTGTTCGGCCCCTATATCTGTCCCAATATTCGGATGCTATAAGATAAATTGTATCATTTCAGCAAAAGGCCGACGCACGCGACGTTCGGCGATCGATACGGACTTCGCAAGGAGGCTGCACGTAAGTTATAATAAAACTGTTTCTTTGTGACTTGTTCCACTGATCTTTAATTTGAGTCTTGTGATTATTCTATTATAGTAAACGATTGGGTAACATGTCAACGATGCTACAGTTTTTTTAGATATGGTTAGACAACATATTAGCAATAGTTCAAATGACACTGCATACGTGAAAATTTATTCTGACTGGTCATTGTAGCTTTTGCATACCTTGCATAGGAAGAACGTACCAAAACTGCATAAGCTTTGTATAAAATCGAACCATTTATGTGACTATTTTTAATTTAGTAGGTTTTTCCTAGTGTTCTTTTCAGAATAGTTGTTGAAAATCTTGATATTCATTTTTGTTACACCTTAAAGCTTTTAATTGTAACATTATTTATAATGAATACATACAAATAATTACAGTGATAAATCGGGTTGATCTCATATTGCGATATGTAGCGATTAAAACGCAGTGAATAACTGCAACTCCATTACTTTAATGACACATTATATGTTATACTTTATGTTACACTAGTGACCCGCTCCGGCTTTGCACGGGTATAAAATATATAGCTTACTCCACTATTTAATGGATGTCATTATACATATAAACCTTCCTCTTGAATTACTCTATCTATTAAAAAAAGCCTCATCAAAATCCGTT